>CM041778.1:246468165-246940956 GCA_023374045.1 Limonium bicolor | reverse complement strand
TCTTGATCAAAGGAGGACCTCGACTGCTCTTCCAGCACGGCCTTTTCTTCCGACAAGCGATCAAGCTCCTGCATAAGCTTTTCTTTTTCCTTCACAAGGGCTTCATTCTCCCGTTGAAGAGTTTGCTTCTCCAGCTCGAGCGTTTCAGTCCTGCTTGAAAGAGTTCCTCTCCTGATAGAAGAAGGTCTTCTCAGCCTGAAGATTGTTCACTTCGTTCCGGTGCATGGAGCGCACCTGATCCAGCATAATATCTATATCAAAGAAGGACCGAACCAGCTTATCTTTAACAAGGGAAAAGAGATGGTTTTATACCTCTATCAAAGTATTGTCAGCTTCCTTGATCCGGCCTCTTAAGAAAAGTTCTCTTCCCGGAGTTTCTTCAGCTGCAGCTCATACTCATCACGCTGACGCTCGCATTCCGCCGGGACAACTGCAGGTCTTTGTTTATTGCCTCATTTCTCTCCTTTGCCTTACGGTCGATCTCATACTCGACCTGGTCAATGTAAGCATCATGAGAAGAGCGGGACAGCTTCAGTTCCTCTTCAACATTATTGGCTCGGCTTTCCTCATAGCGAAGCCTGGATTGGAGGTTGCCAAAGTGAACCTCAGCACTTTGGGCCATGGACATCACCTAAAAACAACACAATTCATAAAATCAAGAAAAAGCCAAGCCAAAACAAAGAGAAACACAAAAGAAATACGCATGTCAACCTGAAAAATTCCCCCCCACATCATGTCAAACACTTCGTTTGCTGGGAGGGAATGCCGCATGATAGCATCTGCCCCCCATCTCCGATCCGCAGCCTTTTTTTGGTAGCAGTAAAGGTGGCCGGAGGAGCAAAGATCCCGTCTGGATGACCGATCTCTTTATTGCCTCCTTCCAGAGAGGAGTACTTGGCAGCGTCGCAGGTTATTAAAGGAAGAGGGTGCCCGCAATGGTAGAACCACCCTTCCTTTTGGGATGGTCCAGTATAGGACTCCTGAGCAGGAGGAGGAGGAAGAAGCTATGTAGTCCTCCCTCTGCTCACTCCGGAGATCAGGATCCTCCGGCAAAGAAGAGGCTATGTAGTCCTCTCTCTGCTTACTCCGGAGCTCAGGATCCTCCGGCACCTGACGATACTCCATTGCTCTATCCCTTGCCGCGTCCGTGGCCGCAGCAACATCAATGAAGAATGATCCAGAAACTTCGGGATCACCAGAGGTTTGCCCTGATACCCCTGGCTCTGTGGCCTTCGGCTTTGATGTAGTTTTCTTTTTTAGTCTTTTCTTGGCAGGAGCAGGGACTGCCGCAATAATAAAAACAGTTAGGACCAGAAGGATGAAACTGGAAATGGAAGGATACTAAAAAAGGGAGGAGAAGTAAAGAACAAGAAAAAGCGACGGAGCAACCAAAACCTTCTTCAGCCGAAGGGCCAACGCGGAAGCCTGTGGCCTCCAGGGTATTTTCCTGAGCGGGATCTGAGGAAATGTAACTTGTCAAATCAGGAAATTGCTCGCAAATAGGAGTCGGATGACCGGACTCCCGCCCCAGGCGAGAACCAAGGTCTAAACCCGAACCAGGGGTGAGGGGAAGGAAGACACGGCGCCCAGACTTGGGGCTCACGTGCCATGTACCTGACAGCCCGGCGTCAGCACGTTCAGGAGACTCTAGCCTCTTCTTTTTCTTTGAGAGACCGGCTTGGTCATCCCCGGCTTCTTGCCTGGAGCGCTTTGCCGAGGAGCACTCTCCAAAAGCTGCTCGGCCGCATCAGTAGGAGCATTCAGCGTGTCGTAGTAATTGATTTTTCCGTCCCCACTCTTGAAGGTGACGAAGTTCCAGCTATGAAAGGGGCCGATCTTGTCCCCCTTCTGGAAGAAATCTACATACAACATGTCAAAAAATAAGAAGACCGATAGGAATGACAGAATTTGTACTAAGAGTTAAAGACACTTACTATGATATGTCTTCAGAGAAGACAAACGTGCCTTTGTAAAAAACGCCTCGACAGTCGGCGGTTCCTTGCTAAATGCCCTCAGAATTTTCGAAATGGGCAGCTCAGCCGGAGGGGTTTGGGGACTGATTAGCTGACCTTTGATAACCTCAGCACAGTATGGGACGCCCAATACTCGGCCGGATGGAGGAACAATGACGAACCACCGTGACCCCCACTCGTGAGCCTTCTTGTAGTCGAAGAGGGTATCTGGCCTTCGCGATGAGGGTTAAGCTATCCGGGTCAACCCTAACTGTGAAGAATCGGATGAAATCAGTACCCTCCGGCCGGATTTTGCTTCGCTCGCAAAGAGAGACAAAGGCGTGGAGGTGCGAAATGGCCTTTGGGTGAAGGTGAGCGAGAGTGCAGCAGCGGCGAAGGAGGAAGCCCAGCACAAAAGGGTGCGGGGGAATGGTCAGACCGGAGCGGAAAAAATCAGTGAAAACTACGTACCCACGGCCAAAGTCGTCGTTAGGGTGAGAGTCGGAGGATGGCAGGAAAATCTGCGTGCCAAGCGGGGCTTCGATATCTCTGAGACAATCGCAAAGGGAGGAGTAATTGAGAGAGGAAGGAGAAGGTTGACGCCCAGATAGGAAGGGTCTTGTGGACTTCAGATACGAGGGGCGAAAGCCGTTAGAGGAGCGAGAGCCCTGAATTGCCTCAATGGCGGGCGGAAATTTGGCAGAGTTTACTCTGTTTTGCGGAGGAGAAGACATTGTCAAGCTTGACGAAGGATCAGAGGCGGCGGCAATGAAAACGAGGTAGCACACGACGACAGGGAGGCGAAGAGAAGAACAGTCGAAGCAAAGGGGCAGTAGAAGAAAGAAGAGGAAGCTCAAAAATCGGGCTTTAAGGAAAGTTTTTTCCCGCTCAAATAAATAATATATATATATGTGCAAACAAAAAGTATCCTTTCTTTGCAGGGGAAGAGAAAGAGCCACACGCTTCCTAAAGACGCTTCTGATGTTTTAGTCGAAAGAAAGACCCTGCGTATTCTACACCGAGAACAGGCGGAGCAAATTCAAAAAGGAGGAACGAAGCAGGTTCGAACCACGACCTATGCACGTGACCGATAAGAAGTTTCTTTTCTCCAGGTATGAAGAAAAAGAACTTGTGGGACTGGGATAAGGAAAAGACGAAGCACAGACGGACCAAAAAGCCTCGGAATTAGCCGTAGTCACAAAATTTTTCGTCAAAACACAAGACACAGAAGTTCTATTTTCTTCACCAAAATTCAGAAAGATAGAACTTGTGGGACTGATGAGAAGGGAAGAAATGGTGTCAAGCCAAAACGGAATACATAGAGCATCCGGCCACTTTAGCCGGATGGAAGTGGAAACGCATAGGGCATCCGGCCGTCTCTAGCCGGATGGGAATAGGACTTAGGCAAAGCAAAGTATTGTACGACTGACCGTCTGTGGTCAGTCAAAGATACTAGGAGACGGTAGAACCGTACTTATACATGTAAAATACAGGCTGGCACCATAAAAACCAGGCCCAAAATACTATAAATAGGGGTGTACCCCCATGAAATAAAATACACAACATTTAGCAGTCAAACTTACATTCAATTCCAATAGAAGCTCTCTTTCTCTTTCTCTACTCTTGTGTGACTCTGTAATCGAGACCAGGTAATGCAGGACAGATTGGACCATGCTAGGATTGATATATTGTTTCATTTCAGTGGTTGAGTTCCGAAAGTTGTTATGTTACCCAAGACCAGAGAGTCTAAGGATTGTTATGTGAGTACAATATTGTTAAGATACCCGGACCATTGAGTCCGAGGTTATCATGTGAGTATGTTATGTTATGTATGGATGTGAATATGTTGCCCGGACCGTCAAGTCCGAGGTTGTGATGTAAAGTACGTTTGGTAATGGAAGTTTTATTTTGTAAGTTATCCCCGTGTTCTAATCCAATGATGTGTGGGAAGTGTAAACTTCGAGGACGAAGTTCTTTTAAGGGGGGTAGATTGAAATACCCCAAACCATGATATATTGTTTAAATACTAAACTATGATATTTAAAGGCTAAAAAGTGCCTTAGAAACATCAGTGTACGATTTAAACCATAGTGAAAACAATAAAGTACCATAAATACAGTTTGAGCAAAAACATGCTCTAAACTTGGAGTGAACTTGGTTGGGACCCAAAGAGCCTACCAAGACTTAGTAATATTCAATTATGATTTAATAAGGCTAAATAAGTCCTTAGGAAACTTTGGTAGACAAATAAACCAAACAAAACACAAATAAATACCTTAAAGTCAATATGGGCAAAAATGTGCTCTAAGCTTGGGATAAATTTGTATAAGACCTAAAGGTCATACCTATACCTTAATTATATGTTAATGAATATATAGAACCGATTACCAAAGAAACCCAAGCTTGAAAACAAGTTAAAATACAAAATGTGCTTTAAGGAGTCTTAAAGCACATTTTTAAAAAATTGTCCTGTAAATGAGTTTTGAATGGCTAAATGTCCATCATTACTCTTTAATTAACATGTGTGCTACTTAGTATCACATTTGGAGGTCTAAATCAATGGGAAATCAAAATTTTCTCAAGTATGTGCCTTGTTTTTGTGAATAGTGACTAAAATACGCTAGTTTATTGCATAAGTCAATATAAGTTGTCTTGTTGGTCAACAAAGACCATGACTCAGCCTAATACATTAAGGGAGCCAATTTTCATGGGTGACTCACCACACCTTGACAAAAAAATAAGATAAGTAAATGATAAAGCAAAAGTTACTATTTGCTTTTATCTTAAATATCTCCAAAAGCAAGTCTTTCTTCCATTCTCTTCTTTCCCGCTACATTTCCCACGTCTCCAACTCTTCTTCTCCCTTCTCCTCGGTTTTGCTACAGCAAACCGTACTTCTCCACCTTTGAAGCTGTAACTTCTAGCTCCATTTACCCAAATCAAACAAGAGACCACCATTCTTCTAGTTGGAGCAAGCTCTACACTTCTATCGTTTCAAAATCTTCAAGAATTCCATTTCAGGTGCCATGAAGATTCACCATGGTTGGAGCTTGAGCTCATATTTTCATGCCTTGTCATTCCTCCTTTGTTTCAAGGTAAGGAAAACCAAAGAAATCAATGTTTCCTCTTGGTTTTCGTGTGTAACCGAAATCACCCTGTGAGTGTGTTCTTTTGATCTTCTCGCTCCATTTCAATCTTCAAAGGACAAGGAGGAGTCCTCTTTTGTTACTTATGCTCTCCTTTTATCCCAAGGTAACAACTACCTATAAAGACAATATAGATATAACCTAGGGTTTGTAAATGAGTTTTTAAACAAGGAGCCTTGAATGCTCATTGGTTTTACTGTGTATTGATTAGAACACTGACAATAGCCAAGTCCTTGCCGATTTCCAAACAAGGAAGAACAGAAGTGTTCGAGTAAAATCTTGAAGAAAAGAGGTAAACAAACTATCTCAATGTAGTTTAAATGACTTAGGAAAAATGATCTTGATTTGCTTAATAAAATACCTAAGGAGCCAATAAGAAAAGAGTTAGTGATTGTTCTTAAGGAGATTATTAAAGGGCATATGTGATGTGAGGTTTTGCAGTCAAAGGCGATATATGTGTGGGAATTCAGTGTTTAAGGTTTATGTTATTTAAGGGCCTAGAGCCATGTTATTAAGGGCCTAAGTGCCAAGCAATTTGATTATGCCTATATTGTGTGTAGGTAAGTTTGGTGAAGTTTTGTGTGAGAAGGTTCTTGATGGATTTAGGTGTTCTTGAATGATTAATGTGAAAACGATGTGTTTTGGTATGACATTGTGCTAGGAGAACCTATGACAAAATTTGGGTAATGTATAAGGAGATTTAAGTGTTTAAATGGCTTTGGTGAACTAAGAAATGTGAGGATGAATGAAGTTACTAGGAAGAAAACATGTATTAAGGTGTTTAGAGTGCTACGAGGATTTAGACATTATCTTGGAAGTTCTAGAAATCCAATGGTGTTTGTGAATGTACTAAAGTCTTGGAGAAGTTTGTTAAGGTTTAGGAATGTTTGATGTGCAAGGAGGGAATGATGTTTTGGTAAGGATTGAGAAAGGAATTTTAAGAAGGTGTGAAAAAGGAAATTAGTTATAAGAAGATGCTTGGGAGATGATGTTAAGTGTAGAGAAAAACATCTTGGTATAGTGGTCATTATAGGTGAAATACCACTTAGAAACCAAAAGAAATGTTACAAGTGTTAAGAGATTTGTAAGTAAATGAGTGAGTGTTTAAGGACTTAAGAAGTAAGCTTGTACTGCATTTAGGATGATTGTGAAGGTTTAAGTGTCTAATGATGTTAAAGCATCTAGGATATGTAAGGTGAAGTTTGTAGTCAAATGGGAATTTAGAAACAAAGGTCTGGAGCCGACCGACCTTAGGGACCGGACCTGCAAGGTCAGTCGAGCTCAGTTTACACTACCGGAAAGAGTTTCTGGAATGGAACGACCTTGGGGACCGGACTTGCAAGGTCGGTCGGGCTATATTTTGGTACGGCTTAATTTCTGGAATGGACCGACCTTGGGACCGACTTGCAAAGGTCTGTCGTGTCTAAATTTTTGAACGGAATTGTCTCTGGAATGGACTGACCTTGTGGACCGAACTTGCAAGGTCAGTCGGAGTAGAATTTTTAACGGTAATAAGTTCTGGAATGGACCGACCTTGTGTAAGGTCGGTCGGTAAGGTCGGTCGGACCGAAACATTGTTTAAGGTTATAGGATGATGGGGTATTAAGTAATGATGTTATAAGATTGTTAAGGACATGTTAAGTGAGGTTTAATGACAATTTAGTGGGGGAAAAGTTGTATAAAATGTAAAAGTAACAAGTTAAAAATGTGAAGTTATTTACTAGTTAACGGGATAAGTTATGAGCATTAGACTTAAACAACCATGTTACCTGGATGTTAATAAAGTAAATATAATATTACCAGTGTTCGAGAACGGTTCGAGGAACATAAGTGGACATGATAGAGTGGACTCCGGTGACAGGTATGGTTTTCTTGCAACCTGTGTCCTACCGGATTACACCGGCTTGTATGCCAATGTGTTTTTCTGTACGTTTGCCACATTATAAGATAAATCATGAAACGAGTTTACAGTCGTTATTGTTATTATGTGTTTGCGTACCGATACCGGTAACCTCGAATGCGCACGGAAGGCTAGTTAACCATTATTAGGTAAAACGTAAGAGAACGGTATCCAGTAATAACGTTCCCAACCTAAGGAACGTTCTAACCACGGCTATGCGTGAGTTAGTCATGTGATGTTTGTGTGTGATGTTTATCTGTGAATGTATGACTCTCCCTTCCCTTGTGTGTGTGTCTAACAAGACTTAACCCAATGTTTGTGATTTGTTTATTGAGTTCAATGTTGAACTACTAACAAGTGCTAACGGGGGAAGTGAAGAGTCTGGTCTGTTCCGGCCACGCGTGTGAGTATGGGGGTCGTCATATCAGGTTCGATCCTCTCTGTATGTTATGGTTGTTTCCAATTTGGTTTCCCCTTCTCTTTAGCTTAACCAAGGCTATTTTACGACTCACGTCGGCCACAGGGGCATACTATGTTTATGTTTGTTCGGTGTCCTTGGGTTACTATATCCGACGCACCATAGTGTTAAGTTATCCGTTCATTTAACGAGACGGTAACGAGTTATGTAACGAGCTTATCATGAGTCTGGCAATATTCTCTAGGCTCTACCAGTGAACTGACTATGTTTGGGCCGGTTCGTAAAGGGAACCGTTCCCGTTATGTTATGTATTATTGTTGTGCTGCAATTCCTATTGCGATGTGACGTTATATGTTGTTAAGATGTGGAGTGTGTGGATCATGGATGTGAATTCCTGTTTATTGTAAGAGGCGTTTAAGGATAACCCGACTAGTGGGTAAGTGTCGTCTATTAAGGAAATAACACCATTAGAGGAGAAACACTCTAGGGGTTAAAGATCACAGTGAGTGATTCATCAAGTGTAGATGTGTTGGCTGTTTATTTGAGCCATTGTTGTACAGTTTAATGTGGTGTGTGTTTGTAGTTTACATGCATGATTCAAATATAATCAAGCGCATGCTGAGACGACAAATAGTTGGTGCACCCGGTAGCATGCGGGCTGCGGGATTACCATACCAGCAAAGGTGCTGAGCCCCTTGGGGCCACCCTTTCTCTTCTTTTCCTATTTCAGGTACAAGGAGCTGGAAGTCGTTCGAGAGTAGGACGGGTAGTCATTGTACATGGGTAATCATTTAAGTTATATATGTACAGTAGTGTAGTAAGACCGAAATTGTTATCGGCATTAGTTTGTGAATACTCGGTACAGTTGAAAGGTATAGTTGTTGTTGTTGTTAGTGGAAAGGGACAGTAATGTGTAGTCGCTCGGGAATCTAGTCCATCAGACCGATACAATGTATATGTAATAGCTTTGTTAGCCACGTGGGTGGTTAAAGGCGTGTAACACCAACGAGTTAAGTAATGTGATGAAGTAGTTTTTTCCGCTGCAGTTTGTAGTTAAGTGTGTTAATGTTGGATGGGTGTGTTACATTGACCGTCCTGTTACTATTTGGACATGTCGTTGACTTCAATTTTTAACATATAAGATAAATTAATTTTGAAAATTTAAATTTTGCATATGAATCCTTACATGATAAAATATGTTACAAAAATTAGTTTTATAAAATTATTTTATCTTATATGCTTAATATTGAAGTGGAAAAACGTGCCATAAAGCAAACAGCATTCAATTCAGGACGGAGGGAGTATATGCCAACCGTTCTTTCATTAGAGCTGGTTAACCCTTAGTTCGTTGTTTATTTTCGTAGGGCTTGGTTAACCCTAGCCACAGCATGACACTTCTGGCAAACAACATTCTTAAATTGTTGGGGATGTAGGCTAGATCCCCCCACGCCATCTTAATGCCTCCTACCTTGGACTGGATGTCCAATGTAGCTGACCGGCAACCGACCCTAGGCAACAAGTCCGAAGACAAGTCCTTAAGCAGAAGTCGGATCTGCTTTAGATACCGACCCCCTTTCCTTAGCATGCATGACCGGAGTCAGTCCCGGGTTCCTCACTCCCCCCAAGTACCAGTTAGTAAGTATTAAGACAATGTTTTGTTTTAAACCCTTTCGGTTTTTAACAAACTAATATTAGGGAGTGTTCCTTAGTCTCACACGATTCCTTACTAAACGTTAGTTAGTAGGTTCTCACGGTAAGTTGTGTTAGTTTTCAAACATCACACAACAATACAATCAACATAATGTTCCGGTTGCATGCTTTATCTTATTTAGTGAGCACATAAAACAAATAGCACACAAGCCGAGGGACACCTCGTTAGCAAGCAGGTCACAAGAAGAACTGTACCGTTCACCGTTGGTCGTTCGGTTGCTTACTCTCCTCCGGATCCAAACTCTCAAGTCCTAAAACATTGATTCAGTTTTAGGTTGTTAATCACTTAACTTAATTCAACCTAATTAACTTACTTAACCCATAATGATTCCCCACCTAACACCTCTTAAGTTTTACAACTTATTCTTACAACTTAACCTAAACTTTTAAGTTTATACTTAACTTAATCCCTTAGGTCTTTGTACCTCTAATCATCAATGCCCTCTTAATGGGGTACCATTATACCACTAAACTTTCTTAGGGTTTCTTTCTCTCTTTTTTTTAATCTTAAGGGTCGACTGACCCTACCGACCGAACTTACCCAAGGTCGGTCCATTCCAGAAGTTATTACCGTTTGAAAATTTTACCCCGACTGACCTTGCCTGTCCGGTCCCCAAGGTCGGTCAATTCCCGAGAGTTTTCCCCGTTGTAAATTTAAGCCCGACCGACCTTGTCAAGGCCGGTCCCAAGTTCGGTCGATTCCAAAGACCAATCCCCGTACCCAATTTTATACATGACCGACCTTGTAAGTCCGGTCCCAAGGTCGGTCCATTCCAGAGACTCAATCCGTACCTAAAATTCAAGCCCGACCGACCTTGCAAGTCCGGTCCCCAAGGTCGGTCCATTCCAGAAACTCTTTTCGGTAGTGTAAACTGGGCTCGACCGACCTTGCAGGTCCGGTCCCCAAGGTCGGTCTGCTCTAGACCTTTGTTCTTAAATTCCCATTTGACTCCAAACTTCTCCACAAGTTTGCCCATGTGTCCTAATACCATTTAGGCACTTAAACTCCCCTTATAACTTCCACTCCAAACTCTCCAAAACAATTTCCAAAGATCTTCTTAAATATTCACTCAATCCCTTTAGAACTCCTAACACTTAGCACTTATTTCCTTACATTTCCAACTTGTAACCTTACCAAAACTTCAACCAACCTAAGTGTTCCCTCCTTAACAGTTTGAGCACTTCATAAACATCATTCCCCATCCTCATTTCGCTTACCAAAACTTCCTCAAGTCATTTTGCATATCCATGCACAAATTCCTCTCTTTTCCATTTGATACTCATCATTCCAAAACTCTTGGACATACCTAAACATTTCTTTCCATCCTCTTTTACTCAATTTACTCACCATTCTCATGATCTTACACTCTTATACATTCCTAGTCAATTTCCTCGACAATCGACAACATTCTCCTTCAATCTTCACCCCATCCCTCTAAGTCCACTCATTACCATCTAACTAAAACCTTATTGTTCCACCACTAGTATCCTCTTCACTTACACAAGCTTCCCAAATTCTCATTGTTTATATTCCCTAGTTCATACCTAAATCATCTTAAAGCATTATAACCTTCTCCTTCAAATTTATGCACAAGTCTCACCATCCCTCTTACCATGACTTTGGTGTGTTCAATACACCCATCTAAACTCTAATTTCTTCCTAGACAATTCTAGGTCATTCTAAACCTCAAGAACTCCTTAGTTAACTCATTTCCACTCAGATTCCTCAGAATGATCCCTAGTGAATCCTAGGGCATATTAACTCACCACCACCACTTAAACACTTTGTTTTCTACTCAAATTTCGCCATAGCTTCTCAAGTATATTATCATGCCCAAATGCATTGTTTTCCTCATTCAACCATCTCACACATATCAAGTTCTTTCTCATCTTACTTTCTCACCCAATTCAACTCATTCATAACAAACTCAATATAATGCAATAATCTTAAATTGCATAGCACTAAGGCTCTTAGGCCCTTAAATGACTTAAACATAAACACTAAATTTTCCACAAATAAAAGCTTTCAACCTGCAAATACACCCATCAATCTCATAGTAGTTATAATGCTCTTAAATTCCATCTTAAACTTATATTACTAACTCATTCCCATTGGCTCCTTAATCACAAGTTCATAAGCTTGTTTAAATTCTTTTTCCTAGGTTATATAACCCATTACACAATGTATGCTCTAAGCCACATTAGTACCTATCTAAATCTCATCCCTTAAAACCTTAAACCACCATTAGGTAAGCAATTTACCTTGTTTTCTCAAGCATATCTTAACTTCCTCCTTAGACCTTCTTCTTGAATGAATCTTGGCCACCCATTAAATTTCCTTTGCCAATGTTCTAATCAATATTCAATGACTCTCATGAGTGCTAAACAATATACCAACCTTAAGGAATGAAAACCTAGGTTAAAAATGTGTTTAAGGTATAAAAGTGGATGATTACCTTTGAAGTCTCAAAGTAGACTTGGGCATTGAATGAAAGAGGATCTCCACTAGTCCTTGGTGAATAAAACAAGCTAGAACAAGGCATAAAAACAAGGCCCCATGAGTGGTAATTTTCGGCCATATAGAAGAAGTGGTGGAAACATGGTTTTTCTTACATTTTCATTACCTTGGATGAATGGAGAACCAAAAGAGCTCTTCAAACTTGATTTTCCTCCATCAATGGAGTTTTTCCATGGCTCCAAAATGAAGCTTTCCCAATTTTGAAAAGATAGAAAGCTAGAGCTTGAGCTAACTAAGAATAATATGTGTTTAGTTTTTGATTTGGAGCTAAAATGAGCAAGTTATGGACAAAGCAAGGTGAGGCAACAATGGAGGCTACTCATACGTGAATGAAGGGAGGAAGAAGATGGTGAAACCGGTGGGAAGAAGAGAAATGAAGAAAAGAAGCAAATAGTAGCTTACTACTTTTCTTAAGTTGGGTGGCTATTGTGGTGAGTCACCACTCTTTAAAAACCGGCCCCTTTCCAAAAAAGGATATTTTGGTCTTTGTTGACCAACTCATTGACTTATGTTGACTAAAGCTTAAACTAGGCACTATTTGGCACTATTCACAATTGCACATATTAGTGAAATTTTTGGTTTCCCATTGATTTAGACTTCCTAATTTGATTCTAATTAGCACACATGTTGATTAAGATGTAATCATAGGCATTTAGCCACTCAAAACCCATTTCTAAGACAATTTCTCAAAAAGGTGCTTTAAGGAGTCTTAAAGCACATTTTGTGTTTAAGCTTGTTTTTGAGCTTAGTTATCTTTGGTAATTGATTTAAAATGTCCATTAGCATGTTAATAAAGTCTTATAATGGTATTTGTGTGCTAATCAAAGTCACTCCAAGCTTAGAGCACATTTTTTCCTAAATTGCCCTTAAGGTGTTCTCTTGTGTTTTCCTTGGTTTAAATTATCTACCAATCTTTCTAAGGCATATTTTAGCCTTACTACATCATAAATTGATGCTTACTTAGCATACTTAGGTTTGGGGTATTTCAATCTACCTCCCTTAAATGAACTTTGACCCCAAAGTTCCCATGCATCTTATCTTATTAGAATACATGTCTTACCTCATTCCATAGATCATATAGATCATACTTATGTATACTTAAACTCATTGAATCATTAGATCCACCATATGATTATACTTAAATATCACACAACATGCTTAAGCATGTATAGCACTCAAAATTCTCTTTGTTCCTTTTGATGATTAAAACATTCACATAATTTCCAAAGTATTCTCCCATGTCACCGGTCCGTAGACAATGGCTCGTTCGTCCTCGTCACCATGGGCCAGAATACAAAACAACTCTGCTCTCCCCATGTCATCGGTCCGAAGACAAAGGCTCGTGCATCCTCGACTTCATGGGCGAGACTCAGTAAAAAGGTAATCCATTTTACGAGGTCATGTGAGGAATAATTCCTCTAATTAAAAATACAATCAACTCCAATTTTGTTTTATACTAACGCCTCTATCCTTAGCGTGATTTAATTATGACCACTGGTAGGGGGTTTCAGGAATCATCCAACCCTGATGTGATTAGTATCAGTGTTGAACTATCTCTCCACCCCAATTTGTGTTCGGTTTCCCTTGATCCCTAGAAAATCAAGTTCCACCTCCCACGTCATTTTCAACACATCAAATAACTCACTCATTTCCAATTTTCTATCTTTTTAGTCTTTCTAATCCTAATCAGTACATATCCAAGGCGTGGACTCAGTCCATCAAACATTCCCAATTCATCTCTTAATACTTGCCTCAGGACTTAAATTCCTACTAAGTTCTATAACAGTCTCATACCAACTCTCACCATCTTGCACCTCATAGCATTACTGTTTTCTAACTCATACTCATATCAAATAATATCTCATATATTCCATATTCCTTAAATCTCCTTAATCCTCTTAACTTGTACTCACACTGGAGTTAATAGATAGGTACTTAATATGTATGGTATTCACATTTCCTGTGCGCAATCACCATAATTTATCTCAAGATGTTTATGTAAAACAAATTCTCAAATTCTTTTGTGCTATGCACACCGTAGTTAAAGTACTCAGTACCTAAACATACGCTAAGCGGTTTTCGCTCTACCCCCCTTAAAATGGATTACGCCCACGTAATCAACATTATATCATCCTTGAACGTAGGTTCAAGATGTCTAATTCTCACCAAGCATTTTACCTTCAATGTCATCTATCTCACTTATAATTCGATGAGAAATGACTTAGTCTCTGTATCGAGGATTCTTAACGGTACTTATACCATATTCTTTACTTAGTTTGATCTAATCTCAAAGATACTGAAGCATTCAGTTGCTAAGTCTTATATTTGTTCCATTGGAAGGTGTGTGGTACATCATTCCTTTTTCCGGTTCATCAGGTTATGTGAAACCTCTTTAAGTTACCGGTCCGCTAGCTTCCCTCGCGACTATGATAGTCTTAGGCTTAACTGCCTCTCTTATCCTTTTATAGTATTGTATATCTTTCTCCTGCGTGCTTATGGTTTAGCACTAAAGGTCTTTCAATGGATACGTGTTATCTTTATATATACACGGCCTTAATGAGTTGTAGCTCGTCTATCCAGTCTCCCTAGAGATCTAATGTTTGTATTCTTAGTGTTTTCTCAAGTGTCTAAATCGTTCTTTTCAACTGACCTTTGGTCAGAGGATGATTCTTAATCTGAAACAACTGTTTAGTGCTTATTGTGCTGTACAGTTTGTCCTTAATTTCTTAAGACATGTCCAATGTCTGTACTTAACCATCCGTGCTCCCCGCACTTCATAGTCCTTAATTATTTGTTCTCTGATTCCTTTGTTTCGTTGGTTCAACTGATTTTCTTTTCTTTCGATTGTTTGTGGTAGTAGCTGCTCTCGTCTGATCTTGCGTCATTGTCCATAGTACGGAGTCGACTAATTCCCGTGTTCCTTACACCCCTCGTCTACATGCATGGGGTACCTTACTGGTACATTACTACTTACCCGACTAACTCATAAATGAGCGTGTCAGGCCTGCAAGCCCCTGTGGGTGCAGTCGTCCCACATCTCATTTAAGTAAACTCGTAGTGTCTGTCACACGTTTAGCTATTGCTAATTATGAAGTATTCTACTATCGATCTCCTCTTTCATCGTTCCATAATAATACTTATTGTTCTTCTTGAATTTAATCAAGGGAAATCCATTTACTACGTTGTTGGGTATTGTATGCTCTAGTTCTTTCTATATCTTGTACTGATTCGGTCTCTTAGTAACTGAGGTCTCTTTCCATAGAGCCTCTTATCTTGTTTCTCATATTTGGTCTACTAGGAATGCACTTCCAGTTCCTTAAGGAATGGGTAGTGTGCTTCCTGTGAAATCTTACCTAACCAGGTCCAAACTACTAGCATCAATGCGCAGTTCGTCTTCCATCTTATTCCCTACTTATACTGGTCTTAGCTCATAAATCTAATTGCCTCAGTGTCAATATTTGACGGCTCATACATAATGGTCACTTTAATGCGCTCCATGGCTTAATCCACTTATAAAGGTATTGTACTCACGACCACTACTACCGTGGTAGTTGGCCTTTACCATGTTGCCCATTGATGGCGCAACTACTTACTCATTTACTCTAACATCTTATCTTATATTCGATCCCTTCTTGGTGTAAACACATTGGGGTTCTCTCATTCCAGTATATGGCGGTTTCCGTACCGTGTTGTAAAATGGTTATCTCTTAATACGAAGGTGTTCTGCTTTAATCTCAGGTTCATAAGTAGGCTAATTTTTCTCACATTCTTTCATCCTTTATGATGTTATTCACCATGTAATTCAACCAGTTCCTGAAGAAGTCATCCGTTTAATCACAAGCCCTTCTGAGCGTTGGTCACTTGACGTGCCATTCTGTGCACTCACCATGTTTATCTCTGACGATTACTGATTCTTAAATCCTGGGCATTGGATATGAGGTCTGTCTCTGCAGTCTTCCTTACTACTCAAGTGTATCTGGTATGTTGTAAGGTAATCTCAAGGTTTATGGTTTCCATGTTCTAAAAAAAGTGTATTACATCTCTAACAAGTGAAAGCCCTTTTTGAGGGGTTTATTCCCACTCATGGCCTCACAACAAGGAGAGGTATCCCCACCCTAAAAGGCATGGTTCGTTCTCCGCCCCTGTCAATGTACTATCCCATTATTCTCGTTGGTGCCCTTTCCTGGCAATATTTCCCATAATCTAAGTTATAGGTTGATAACCGTTCATATCTACAAATTGTAGTTCATTCATGGCTTAAATAAGCTCTCTTACAACTTACTGCGCCTCGGGCTCTAAGGTGGTTAACATCCTTGGCTTGTAGGCTCTTAGTGCTTAATGTCTCAGCTCATTACTTGTACTCTTACTCATCTGTAGGTTATCCTTATAAGCTTCTGGTCCCTTGAACACTATCCACCGTTAAGTTACATATTAAATGTAGTATCGGGTTTCATGGTAAATTGTTGCATTCTGCTTCCTGCTATGGAAGTTATTAAGGTGATCTGAGGTTACTTAGTGTTTCCAATAATATTTCTGCTTCTAAGGACTTGAGTCTTTTAGCGATTATGGTTTGGTTCGCATTAGGCATCTGCCTTACAGTGTCTAAGTTGGATATTTGTTCAGGTTATCATGTTCTTCCATCTTAATGCTTCATTCAACTATCGTTGACTACGCCACCCGTTGATGATCAATCATACTTGGGTGTTAATGAGTTAGACAAACAGTATTAACCGTCATTCATCGGTTTGTTCGGCTCGCCCATGCGCGCTCTGTGGGGGTAATCCTCTGAGCTTTCCTCTGTCAGGATTGTATGTCTTTAATCCTTAATAGGTTATAACTTAAGTTTATTTCCTCTGTCCTTGTTTCCGGGGTTTATTAACATATTCAACATAGGTTGTTGTTATTGGTCATCTTGGGGGTTCTATCCCGTTCCTGTTGGAAGTCGTTATATCTACTGCCTTCATTGTATCTCTTAATACATTCCTTGTATGTTGTAACTTACGTAGTGTTTTTGCTCGGATTACTGAGCGATCTCTTAGGTTCTTCTCTTTGAGATCTGGGTTTGGTGTGCTTACCATACTGTTGGTTGTTGTTGTAATAGGTTGTAGTGTTGCTAATACTTATATCGTTTAGTATTCTGTTCAAGTTCAGCTCCCTGCTGACTGGTGTATCCACTCATCTCATCATGGTCAGGCCGCTAGGCCCTTCCAAGGTCTAATTCTCCCGTTCTTATAGATTTACAATTCGGTATTAGTGCGTACTACAACTGTAGCGTTCTGTTATCTCGCCATGGTGGCTTTCCGTGTAGCTTAATCGTGGTAGCACTTGCTATGGCAAGTGCACCATGCAAGATGAGCTTCTGGTACTGTGTGCGTCTGTAGTGGTACTTCCACCTAATCTCCATGTAATTGGTAGTCCTCGGGACTCCTTCGATGTTCTCTTATTTTGGATAACTAGCCATCCAGCAGTTTCCTGGTTATTTCGACAGTACTGTCATTTATCAGGGTGTTCCTCTTTCTGAGGGAACCCCTTATTATTTACTCATGTCTTGACTCTCGCTCCCGTTTCCACACATTTTGTCGTGGTTACGAAGTATTGATTCTCCTTTAGGCACTACATCGTATTCCTATTCCGGTTTACAGTTGTACGCGTCTTTATTGTCGCCTGCGCTATATCGGCCAGGTTTTGTAACCCTTCTCATTGAATGGGGTTTGGAGTTCCCATTTCTAACTGGACTTTCCAGTAATCTTAACTCTCATGCTTAGTATTATCCCGCTGTTATTCCCTTTCGGACCATTGTCCGGTACTCATACCGCTTATCCTTTCTTATCCATTGCACAAGTAGTGCTTTCCTTATTATCGGTATTGCGGGGTATTTCGACTGCGTAGCATGTCGACACATGTTGCCGGTAATTCCCGTTCTCTTTTTGGTAGAATTCCGTTGGTAGCGCCTGTTTCACTTTTGCGCTCCAATTAAAACGTTCAAGTTCTCATAAACTGTTGTTCAACAAGATGTTTCTCGTATTGCTTACTGTTAACTAACTACCAGATCGGGTTTCCCCGAGTAAGAGAAGGTTTTCTTCTCTCTGGGATTGTTCCACGTATTTAGGGTTAGGGATGTGGAGGGCGGGTTTAGGTACTATGGATATCCGGTAAATACCGGGAAGTCCTAACTAACGCACCTCTCACTCTATCACTCAACCCTTAACCCATAACTCAAACTCAACCTCAGTATTCTCCTAAGTTCAGTATTTCTTGTCTTCAGAGCGTAACTACGCTCTGATACCACTTTTTGTAACACCCCATCTAAATCCAAACATGGTTATCTCAAACTTATCACCATAAATACAACATTGCAGCGGATTCATATACATTCCAGGACCTTGCCACGGTCTGACTAACAGAATATACCGAACATTAGTAAATACCAATCTTAACCAAATACATATCCTTCTTACATCCCCTCACATCCTATACATCTTACTAACTCAAAATGCCATACGAGTGTACATGCACAACTCGTAGGCCACACTTAATCTGTAACACGTGTACCCCATCTTACTCTCGTGACGGCCGCCTCCTAACGTCCACCTGTGTAGTAAAAACAGCCCCCAAAGGAGGTCAGCATGAATGCTGGTACGATCCTCTCATGGCCCCCAAGCTAACGTGGCTACGACGACTAATTGTCGATAGCATGGTGGTTGATTAGATGCACAACATAATAGAAAATGCAATAAACAACAATCCAAATATGATCAATCAAGTTCAAACACAATGAACGACTTAAATGTGTTTCCTTAATTAGAGAGTTAATTAATTAACTCCTTAGGTTATGTTTCCTCTTAATCTCAGTCCAACCTTATCTTACCTTAATTTTAGTCTTATCTTAGTCTTAGAAAACAACCATCCTTTTAAAAGGAATGGATGTAGCTTATCTCAGTCTTATAATACAAACCATCCTTTAAATAGGAATGGTTGTAACTTATCTCAAACCTTATCTCATATATGCCAACCGTTCTCTCATTAGAGCTGGTTAACCCTTAGTTCGTTGTTTATTTTCGTAGGGCTTGGTTGACCCTAGCCAGCAGCAGGACACTTACCGGCAATAAACAACATTCTTAAATTGTTGGGGATGTAGGCTGTATCCCCCCACGCCATCTTAATGCCTCCTACCTTGGACTGGATGTCCAATGTAGCTGAGCCGGCAACCGACCCTAGGCAACAAGTCCGAAGACAAGTCCTTAAGCGGAAGTTGGATCTGCTTTAGATACCGACCCCCTTTTCCTTAGCATGCATGACTGGAGTCAGTCCCGGGTTCCTCACTCCCCCCAAGTACCAGTTAGTATAAGTCTTAAGACAATGTTTGTTGGTTAAACCTCTTTTGGTTTTTAACAAACTAATATTAGGGAGTGTTCCTTAGTCTCACACGATTCCTTGCTAAACGTTAGTTAGTAGGTTCTCACGGTAAGTTGTGTTAGTTTTCAAACATCACATAACAATACAATAAACATAATGTTCTGGTTGCATGCTTTATCTTGTTTAGTGAGCACACAAAAACAAATAGCACATAAGCCGAGGGACACCTCGTTAGCAAGCAGGTCATAAGAAGAACTGTACCGTTCACCGTTGGTCGTTCGATTGCTTACTCTCCTCCGGAGTCCAAACTCTCAAGTCCTAAAACATTGATTCAGTTTTAGGTTGTTAATCACTTAACTTAATTCAACCTAATTAACTTACTTAACCCATAATTATTCCCCACACTAACACCTCTTAAGTTTTACAACTTATTCTTACAACTTAACCTTAAACTTTTAAGTTTATACTTAACTTAATCCCTTAGGTCTTTATACCTCTAATCATCAATACCCTCTTAATGGGGTACCATTATACCGCTAAACTTTCTTAGGGTTTCTTTCTCTTTCTTTTTTAATCTTAAGGGTCGACCGACCCTACCGACCGACCTTACCCAAGGTCGGTCCATTCCAGAACTTATTACCGTTTGAAAATTTTACCCACCGACCGACCTTGCATGTCCGGTCCCCAAGTCGGTCCATTCCCGAGAGTTTTTTCCCCGTTGAAAATTTAAGCCCGACCGACCATGTCAAGGTCGGTCCCAGTTCGGTCGATTCCAGGACCAATCCCCGGTACCACCCAATTTTAGACTGACCGACCTTGTAAGTCTGGTCCCAAGGTCGGTCCATTCCAGAGACTCAATCTCGTGCCTAAATTTAAGCCCGACCCGACCTTGCAGTCCGTCCCAAGGTCGGTCCATTTCAGAAACTATTTCCGGTAGTGTAAACTGGGCTTGACCGACCTTGCAGGTCCGGTCCCCAAGGTCGGTCTACTCCAGATCATTGTTCTTAAATTCCCACTTGACTCCAAACTTCTCCACAAGTTCGCCCATGTGTCCTAATACCATTTAGGCACTTAAAATCCCCTTATAACTTCCACCAAACTCTCCAAAACAATTTCCAAAGATCTTCTTAAACATTCACTCAATCCCTTTAGAACTCCTAACACTTAGCACTTATTTCCTTACATTTCCAACTTGTAACCTTACCAAAACTTCAACCAACCCAAGTGTTCCCTCCTTAACAGTTTGAGTACTTCATAAACATCATTCCCCATCCTCATTTCACTTACCAAAACTTCCTTAAGTCATTTTGCATATCCATGCACAAATTCCTCTCTTTTCCATTTGTTACTCATCATTCCTAAACTCTTGGACATACCTAAACATTTCTTTCCATCCTCTTTTACTCAATTTACTCACCATTCTCATGATCTTACACTCTTATACATTCCTAGTCAATTTCCTCGACAATCGACACATTCTCCTTCAATCTTCACTCCCATCACCTAAGTCCACTCATTACCATCTAACTAAAACCTATTGTTCCACCACTAGTATCCTCTTCACTTACACAAGATTCCCAAATTCTCATTGTTATATCCCTAGTTCATACCTAAATCATCTTAAAGCATTATACAACTTCTCCTCCTTCAAATTTATGCACAGTCTCACCAGCCCTCTTACCATGACTTTGGTGTGTTCAATACCCACCCATCTAAACTCTAATTTCCTCATAGACAATTCTAGGTAATTCTAATCCTCAAGAACTCCTTAGTTTAACTCATTTCCACTCACATTCCTCAGAATGATCCCTAGTGAATCCTAGGGCATATTAACTCACCACCACCACTTAACACTTTGTTTTCTACTCAATTTCGCCATAGCTTCTCTATATATTATCATGCCCAATGCATTGTTTTCCTCATTCAACAACCATCTCACACATATCAAGTTCTTTCTCATCTTACTTTCTCACCCAATTCAACTCATTCATAAAAATCAATATAATGCAATAATTTTTAAATTGCATAGCACTAAGGCTCTTAATGACATGGCTCTTAGGCCCTTAAATAACTTAAACACTTTAATTTCCCACATATAAAGCTTTCAACCTGCAAATACACCCATCAATCTCATAGTAGTTATAATGCTCTTAAAATCCATCTTAAACTAATATTGCTAACTCATTCCCATTGACTCCTTAATCACAAGTTCATAAGATTGTTTAAATTCTTTTTCCTAGGTTATATAACCCATTACACAATGTAAGCTCTAAGCCACATTAGTACCTATCTAAATCTCATCCCTTAAAACCTTAAACCACCATTAGGTAAGCAATTTACCTTGTTTTCTCAAGCTTTTCTTAACTTCCTCCTTAGACCTTCTTCTTGAATGAATCTCAGCCACCCATTAAATTTCCTTTGCCAATGTTCTAATCAATATTCTATGACTCTCATGAGTGCTAAACAATATACCAACCTTAAGGAATGAAAACCTAGGTTAAAAAAGTGTTTAAGGTATAAAAGTGGATGATTACCTTTGAAGTCTCAAAGTAGACTTTGGCATTGATAGAAAGAGGACCTCCACTAGTCCTTGGTGAATAAAACAAGCTAGAACAAGCATAAAACAAGGCCCATGAGTGGTAATTTTCGGCCCATATAGAAGAAGTGGTGGAAACATGGTTTTCTTACATTTTCATTACCTTGGATGAATGGAGAACCAAAAGAGCTCTTCAAACTTGATTTTCCTCCATCAAGGAGTTTTTTCCATGGCTCCAAAATGAAGCTTTCCCAATTTGAAAAGATAGAAAGCTAGAGCTGAGCTAACTAAGATAATATGTGTTTAGTTTTTGATTTGGAGCTAAAATGAGCAAGTTTATGGACAAAGCCAGGTGAGGCACAATGGAGGCTACTCATACATGATGAAGGGAGGAAGAAGATGGTGAACCGGTGGGAAGAAGAGAAATGAAGAGGAGTAAGTATAATGAGATGTTTTCTTTTCAAATAGTAGCTTACTACTTTTCCCCCTTATTTTCTTAAGTTGGCTGGCTATTGTGGTGAGTCACCACTCTTTAAAAACTGGCCCCCTTGCCAAACAAGGATATTTTGGTCTTTGTTGACCAACTCATTGACTTATGTTGACTAAAGCTTAAACTAGGCACTATTTGGCACTATTCACAAATTAGTGCACATATTTGTGAAATTTTTGGTTTCCCATTGATTTAGACTTCCTAATGTGATGCTAATTAGCACACATGTTGATTAAGATGTAATCATAGGCGTTTAGCCACTCAAAACCCATTTCTAACACAATTTCTCAAAAAGGTGCTTTAAGGAGTCTTAAAGCACATTTTGTGTTTAAGCTTGTTTTTGAGCTTAGTTTTCTTTGGTAATTGATTTAACATGTCCATTAGCATGTTAATAAAGTCTTATAATGGTATTTGGGTGCTAATCAAAGTCACTCCAAGCTTAGAGCACATTTTTGCCTAAATTGCCCTTAAGGTGTTCTCTTGTGTTTTCCTTGGTTTTAATTATCTACCAATCTTTCTAAGGCATATTTTAGCCTTACTACATCATAAATTGATGCTTACTTAGCATACTTAGGTTTGGGGTATTTCATCTTGCTCTTGTGAGCCGTGAATTTTAAAAGCTCTTCATTATGTTCCTTGAGGGAATAAGAATAAACATTGAAGATGCACTTATTTAATGAAAAAGTATGCTCGTATGATGGGAAAACAAGCATAAAATGTGCCAAGTTATATAAGTTGATATAACGTAAAATCCAATCCCATAAAGCCCAAAAGAAAAAGGAGGTGTCACTAATATGCGGTTAGTGTACAATAAAATATTTCTTATATGAAATGGAAAAATGGGCCATCCATGAGAAAAGTGATGTTGAATCACTAGTTTTCTAAACTATCAAGAACTTCCAGGCTCTTACTCGGGTGACAATAGTTCACATAAGATACAGCGAGATCATTCAAAGGAAGTGGATGAGAATTTTTATACTAACTTGAAATATCATGGATTGATCGTAACACCCCCGAATAAACATCTACAATACAAACATCATTCCTCGCCATATTACAAGTTAACTAAGCAGCAGAATAAACTCCATCCTGGTGTCACAGACGCCAACCACCCACGTGGTTGACACGACCACTCTTCCAACACCAAGTTACGGTATGTATGACTGGAAACAGCCCTCAACCAAAACTCATATACAATACAAGATACAATTCCGAATACCGAGTGTCTACAACAATATTACGAAATCCTAAACTGAAAATTACATCCTGGGTGTAGTAACAACCTATACATCAAGCATACTACTACAACTCAAGAATTATGCTCTGATGGACTACCCCCATGGTAGCCATCCCGCCTACGCTCCGTTATCGTCCGGTTCAATACCTGTAAAAATTGTGTTGTAAAGGACTCAGCAAACTACGCTGAGTATGAACGTGTGTAGCCCGTATGTCGCCGGGCTACACGACTACTTGGTCGAATATTATTAAGTCAATTTACATGCTATATTAAAGCAGTAAAGTACACACAATACATCATGGTTTCATACACACTTAAAGGTAGCAAAGCATTATCAACAACCAAGCAAAACATGCTGGCAACATAGCAACATCAAACACGCAACCAAGCACAACAAGCTGCTAGTATAGCAACAACAATCACGTAGATAATAAAGCATGTACACATGTATGTTATACCCATGACCCTCACTATAGGATCATTCGAATGTTGTGTGGTTTCATTTCTTTTCTTTGTTCTCATAATGGGTATTTTCTTTCTTTTCTCTTGCACCAGGTCTGGGAATATAGTTTAGATCCCGTGACCAGACTCTGTAGGTGCCAATCTTTCCTTGGTTCTTAAATGATTATTTGTGAGTTCTCTTATCACCACAATTTGGAGAACGTCTTGTCCATAGCCAATCCTCCATTCCCAGATAGTTCTCTCTCTCTATTGTTTCTAAATGTTACTATCCACTGCCCCGGATACCAAGGGTCCGTCTCCCTATTCCTTTTCAATGTTACTAGCCTCTGCCCTGGATACAAAGGGTCTGTCTCCCTATGCCTTTTAATGTTCTGGTCTCTACCCCGGATACAAAGGGTCCGTCTCCCTATTCCTTTTAATATTATTGGTCTCTACCCCGGATACAAAGGGTTTGTCTCCCTATTCCTTCTAATGTTACGGGTCTCCATCCCGGATACAAAGGGTCCGTCTCCCTATTCCTCTTTATATTATTGGTCTCTTCCCCGGATACAAAGGGTCCGTCTCCCTATGCATTTTTCACGGGTATTGGCTTATCATTATCATTGATAGTTCGACACCAGAGTGGGTGTCTTTAGAGGTCCTCTATAGTTAAGAGGAGTTTTCCCTTTATGTAGTTGCTTTGTTTTGTTTACGAAGTTCGTTGTGTTTCATCTCAAGGTTTCATCAACGAGAAGGGACTACACTACTGTGTGCGCGCAAGCAATATTCACAATAATAGCAAGCAGGTAAGCCAGGAAAATAAGCAATCCATTCACATGCTTTACACAAGCTCACAGCAGACAAATAAGCACGGTAAAACAAGCATCCATTTTCATGCATTAGTCTTGTGGTCATAGACAAACAAGGCACACAGCACACAAGCAGTGTAACACGGCAACATATGAACCACACATGTCCATACCTTATTTGGAAGCAGGAGTTGTCTCACACACACGGGGTCCCGGTTGACGTTCGTTATGGCCCTAACGTTAATTAAAACAAAATATTAGTTTATGATTTCATGTGACGACCATTGTGAACGTTTTCTAGTTTATCACATCTTATCGGGTATTGTTCTCTAGGTGAATCTCGAAAAGCTTGGTTTATATTAGCCCTTGGAAGCTTCCCAAGTATTAACCTTAGGCTTGATGTAACTCCTAGGACATTTACCACATCGTTTTGCACGCTAACTTAGTCCTTTCCTCTAGTATTTTTTTTAGAGTATTAGGAGCACCATTATGTAACAAGTTTAACTCAGGTGGGTTTTAATCCCCTTAAGTTTTATTCCCTCCCTAGATAAGTAGGTTAGCAATGTTTTGGCCTTATTATCAGGGCAGCATATTCTCAAAAGCGCCCTCAAACCCTATTATACAGAAGCACTAAAGTTTCCAAATCTGCACACAATTCTCATGCATTATCTTATCTTACTTCACCTCTACTGTAGAAATCTGATGTTTAACCTTCTCAAATTCTTTTTGCTAACCTAGCTGCAGTTACTAGTTATGATTTGGGTTTATTTCTAAACCATCATCACACTCTTAACTCTCCTGAAGTTCAGTTATACTAAGACACTCAATCAGAGAAACTGAAATATAGTTCTTGCATGCAACCTTATCTTATCACACTTTGAATGTATCTAAATGGCGTCTAAACTTCCCAAGTTGTTTTGTAAAATTAGTTAGGTGCATTAGGAGGGTTTTGGGTTCATTATCAATCGAACATAACACTCACAACACCCATGTAAAACAGTTGTACAGAAGTTACAACTTTACCGAACTGAAACAACATCCCTGTGTAACTTCCATTTAATCTTGCTGTTTAAGGTATTAAATTGTTTCCTAATTTCTCTCAACTTGTTTACTCTCTTAGGTAGATGCATTAGCAGGGTTTTAAGTTCATTTACAAACCTATACAACCCTCTTATACCCACTGTATTACAGTTATGCAGAAACAACTTCTTATCGAAATTTCTGAAAATCAAACCGGTGCATCTCTTCTCTACTGAATCTGTTAGCTGGGAACTGACTTCCAAGCTTCTTCCTAGATATCTACACCCTTAGCTAAGTGAATTAGTCAAGGCTTAAGTTCCTTTTCACACCAAATAAACACTCATATAGCATCTGTACTTATTCATACAGAGATGACATACTAAATAAAAATCTGGAAACCAGAATCGATGCATTCCTTTTCTTCTTCTTCTGTCAGGTTGTTACCTGACCTCTAATTCATTCCCTAAGGTGCTTATATCTTACTTGGGTCTATTAGTTCAGTTTTAGTTTCATTTACCACTCAATAAAACCCCTATAAAACCTCTGTAATAGGGTTAAACAGAGAGCTCAGGTTTCAGAAAAAAAACTGAAAACCAGAAACTTGGTTCCGGTCATCTTCTCTTCTAGCTTTTCTGTTCAGTCACTAATTTGTCTTCCAACCTGTCTATCTACTTAGCTAGGTCTGTATTCAATCTTTTAAACTCAACACAAGCCAGTATACACTCTCAGTTCATTAGTGTTTCAGTTATACCGGTACTTACGGTTCAGGGAACAAAACTGAAACCTGAAACATGCATCTGCTATCTTCTCTCTCCCTCTCTTCTCCTTATTCTTGCATCTGATTTTCAATTTTTCCAAACCCTTCTTACCTAGTTAACTTAAGTGTTTAATCCAGGTTTCCTTGTTAAAAACAGACCCAAGACAAATCTGTTATAGCTACTGAAACTTCCTAATACTAAACTGGGAAGAAAACTAAAAACAGAAACTTAAAACTGGCCTCTTCTCTTCTATCTTTCTTTTTATCCCTGAATCTGACTTCTAATTTCTCCCCAATTCGTTTACCCTCTTGGTTAAGTGGTTTAGTAAGATTTTGGAATCCAAACAAATCCCAAAATTACCCCGATAACTCTACTGCATTACCCTTATACTGAAACGTCATACAACAGCGAAACTGTTACACTCCACCTGTGTATTACTTCTTCCCCTTTTGATTTAGATTATCGTTCTGTCATCAAATCTCTCCCAAAGTCTCTACCTACCTAGTTAAGTGCTTCTAGTAAGAATTTTGAACTTATAAACAACTTAAAATCCCATAGCCAACCCCCCTGAAAACTCTTTACCAGACACGGGTCAGCTGCAACCAGAAATTATAAACTGATATGTATTCTCTCATTTTGCTTCCTTTCTGTTCTATAATCTGTCCCAATTATTTATAATCTCACTTAAGTGTATCAGCTAGGTTTTAGGTTGGTTATCTAACCATTACTACATTCACAATGTTCCTGAAAGATACGTATGCAAAAACACAAGCCAATTTCAGGAACTATAAACTGAAACATCTCCTTCTATTTTCTTGTTGGTTCACGATCCTGTTCTCTCAATTCTCTTTTGTTTTTTCAATCTGATAGCCCACCTAGCTAAATATATTATGAAGCCTTAAAACTCCATACTAACAGCATTGTACAAGCTATTGAAACTGCCAAATTCTAGAACTGTCTAAACTGGAAAAAACTGAAACTATAAAACTGCAATATGAAATCATGATATCCCTGCTTTTATCCTCTACTTTTTTTCGCATAACTATCTCCCAATTTATCCCTAAGCACTTATCTACTTTGTTAGGTGTTGTATCTATGTTTTGAACTCAAAAGACAACCTAAGCAGCCCTGTTAACCCCACTGATCCATCCCATATACTGAACTGAAAGGAAATGAAGAACTGAAGCTGAACTGATGTGGTTTTAGTTTCTTTTTGTCTTTCTGTTTTGTTATTAAACTGTTTCTTAACTTCTCCCTAACTAAGCACAGCCTGACTAGGTAGGTTAGTAATGTTCTAGGATCATTAACCCTCAGTATAGCTCCTTCTAACCCCTCTGTACACAGTTATACAGAACTAAAAGAAAAGAAAACAATGAAAGACTGAAGTTAAGCCTGCACTCTTATATCTCTAACTTCTGTTTCAATGTCTTGAGTGATTTTCCCACCTTCTCAGATTTGTTGTTACTACAATAAGTGTCTTTGCGTAGTATTAACCCCAAAACAGATTCACAACCATGGGAACCACACCTCTGAATTCCGTTATACAGAAGAGGAATCAATTTTAAAAAGTCAGTACAGAACACTGGGGTAATTTAATACCTTGTTTTTTTTTGTTTTGGAGTTGATTCCTCCTGGTATTTTCTTGGCCCGATGCAGGATCTCAGGCCTTGAACTCTCGGCCTCAACTGGGGTGATCACTCAGGGTTAGACTTTGACAAACCATCAAAAAAAGAAATGGGACTGAAGCAACCCAAAATTTGTTTTGAGGAGCTTTACCTTGTGATTGTTATTCAGGTGAGTTTGGAGCTAGTTTTCCTGGATACTTCTGGTGCACTTCCTTGACGGGTTTTACCAAGGAGATTCATGCATGAGGAAGGTTAAATCAAAAGGGAGTTAACACCCAACTTCCAGGCATCAAAAACAGAAAATATGAATGGATTTAACTACTTGCGCTTTCCTATAGAAGTGTTTGGAGAGGGTTCTTTTTGTTCAGGGTCTACCCGGAGATCATACCAGCAGGTTGCATGCTAGGTTCTTGCGTGGGAACAGGAAGAGAATTAGAGGGAGTGATGCTTGGGGTCTCAGGCGCCAATCAACAGAAGAAGTTAGAGGCACAGTGTGACTGAAGTATCAAGACAGAAAGCCTAGGGAAGGGAAGCAGAAATACCTCGGACAATCAGTGGTATTCACCTGGCTATATGGAATGGTGTTGTTCCTGCTTCTCTTGCATTTATGAGAGTCAGAGGTCCTCTACTGGACTCGCACAAAGCATGAGGTAATGGGAGAAGCGACAGGGGCTAGTGCTCTCGGTTTACAAGGAAATGCTGTGGAATTTGAGGAACACCACTCTGATGCGTGAGAGGTTGCATCGGCCCCTGACTGGATGCCCATGCTCTTTGGGTACTTTCTCTAAAAACAAGGTCGTCCTCAGACAGAACCAGAGGAAACTGTGGGTCTGCGGTTTCTGTTTTTTTTTTTTTTTTGTTGTAGTTAAAGTGGTAGTCGAACTACTAGTATGATTAGGTTGGTATTGTTATCGAATTCGAGCATAGCTCAACCGGTTAAAGCATTCGGGGAGGGTACAGGAGGTTTTGGGTTCGAATCCTGGCAGGTGCGTATTCGCTCTCTTTTTTTGTACCAAACATATATGCTAATTTGTATACAGATGCGACTATATAGTATGTCGCGTTATTAGTTTTATACGTGAATGAAATAACCCAAACTTAATTATGCTAAGTAAACATCAATTTATGATGTAGTAAGGCTAAAATATGCCTTAGAAAGATTGGTAGACAATTTAAACCAATAAAAACATAAGAAAATGCCTTAAGGGTAATTAAGGCAAAAATGTGCTCTAAGCTTGGAGTGACTTTGATTAGCACCCAAATACCATTATAATACTCTATTAACATGCTAATGGACATGTTAAATCAATTAGCAAAGAAAACCAAGCTCAAAAACAAGCTAAAACACAAAATGTGCTTTAAGACTCCTTAAAGCACCTTTTTGAGAAATTGTCTTAGAAATGGGTTTTGAGTGGCTAAATGCCTATGATTAAATCTTAATAAACATGTGTGCTAATTATTATCACATTAGGAAGCCTAAATCAATGGTAAACCAAATATTTCACAAATATGTGCACTCATTTGTGAATAATGCCAAATAGTGACTGGTTTAAGTTTTAGTCAACATAAGTCAATTAGTTGGTCAACAAAGACCATGACTTGCCTTATCTAAGGAGGGGGCCGGTTTTCTAAGGGTGGTGAGTCAGCACAACATGTTAGCTAAGTTGGAAAAAGAGAGGGAAAAAAAGTAAGGTAACTATTCACCTTTTAAGAAAAATATCTCATTTAGCTTACTTCTCTCCTCTTCTTTCTTCATTCTCTTCTTCTTCCATTGATTTCTCTTCTTATCTCTGTTCCTAAACCGTGAGTGCTGCTCCTCCATGGTTCTCCATCTTCAATCACTTACCAAATACACAATATTGCTGCAAATCAAAAACTAAACACATATTATTCTTAGTTAGCTCAAGCTCTAGCTTTCTATCTTTTAAAATCATTCAAAGCTCCATTTCGGAGCCAAGAGAAAACTCTATTGATGGAGGAAAATCAAGTTTGAAGAGCCCATTTGGTTCTCCATTCATTCAAGGTAATGAGAATGTAAGAAAAACCATGTTTCCACCACTTCTTCTACATGGCCGAAAATTACTACTCATGGGGCTTCATTTTTATCCATTGTTCTAGCTTGATTCTATTCTCCAAGGGCTAGAGGAGGTCCTTCTTGATTCATATCCAAGCCTACCTTAAGACTTCAAGGTAAAACATTCATTTCAATACCTTAGAACACATTTTTAACCTAGGGTTTACTCCTTAAGGTTAGTGTATTGTTTAGCACTCATAAGAGTCATTGTATATTGATTAGAACATTGGCAAGGGGAATTAGAATGGTGGCCGAGATTCCCAAGGGAAGAAGCCTAAGGAGAAAGTTAAGAGAAACTTGAGGAAAACAAGGTAAATTGCTTACCTAATGGTGGTTTAAGTTTTAAGGGATGGGATTTAGATAAGTACTATGTGGCTTAGAGCTTTCATTATGTGATGGGTTATATAACCTAGGAAAAAGAATTTAAACAAGCTTATGAACTGGTGATTAAGGAGCCAATGGGAATGAGTTGATAATATAAGTTTAAGGTGGATTTTAAGAGCATTATAACTACTATGAGATTGATGGGTGTAATTTCAGGTTGAAAGCTATTACATGTGGGAAATTCAGTGTTTAAAATTCGTGTCATTTAAGGGCCTAAGAGCCATGTTATTTAAGAGCCTTTGTGCTATGCAATTTAAGATTATTGCATTATATTGAGTTTGTTATGAATGAGTTGAATTGGGGCGAGTAAGATGAAGATGAGAAAGAACTTGATGTGTGTGAGATGGTTGAATGAGGAAAACCATGCATTTGGGCATGATAATGTACTAGAGAAGCTATGGTGAAATTTGAGTAGAAAACAAAGTGTTTAAGTGGTGGTGGTGAGTTAATATGCCCTAGGATTCACTAGGGATCATTCTGAGGAATTTGAGTGGAAATGAGTTAACTAAGGAGTTCTGGAGGTTTAGAATGACCTAGAATTGTCTATGAGGAAATTAGAGTTTAGATGGGTGTATTGAACACAGCAAAGTCATGGTAAGAGGGATGGTGAGACTTGTGCATAAATTTGAAGAACAAGGTGTATAATGCTTAAGATGATTTAGGTATGAACTAGGGAATATAACAATGAGAATTTTGGGAAGCTTGTGTAAGTGAAGAGGATACTAGTGGTGGAACAATAAGCTTTTAGTTAGATGGTAATGAGTGGACTTAGGTTATGGGAGTGAAGATTGAAGGAGAATGTTGTCGATTGTCGTGGAAATTGACTAGAAATGTATAAGAGTGTAAAATCATGAGAATGGTGAGTAAATTGAGTAAAAGAGATGTAGATGCCTAAGGAGGGTGTAGGAAGGTCAAGGTAAAGAAGAACAAGGTTAAGGTGCTAAGAGGATGGGACGAAATGTTTAGGTATGTCCAAGAGTTTAGGAATGATGAGTAACAAATGGAAAAGAGAGGAATTTGTGCATGGATATGCAAGGTGACTTGAGGAAGTTTTGGTAAATGAACTGAAGATGGAAAATGATGTTTATGAAGTGCTCAAACTGTTAAGGAGGGAACACTTGGGTTGGTTGAAGTTTTGGTAAGGATACAAGTTGGAAATGTAAGGATATAAGTGCTAAGTGTTAGGAGTTTTAAAAGTATTGAGAGGATGTTTAAGAAGATCTTTGGAAATTGTTTTGAAGAGTTTGGTGGAAGTTCTAAGGTGAGTTTAAGTGCCTGAATGGTATTAGGACACATGGGGGAACTTGTGGAGAACTTTGGAGTCAAATGGGAATTTAAGAACAAAGGCCTGGAGCAGACCGACCTTAGGGACCGGACCTGCAAGGTCGGTCGAGCCCAGTTTACACTACCCGAAAGAGTTTCTGGAATGGACCGACCTTGTGGACCGGACTTGCAAGGTCGGTCGGGCTTGAATTTTAGGTACGGATTGAGTCTCTGGAATGCACCGACCTTGGGACCGGACTTACAAGGTCGGTCATGTCTAAAATTTTGTACGGGGATTGGTCTCTGGAACCGACCAAACTTAGGACCGACCTTGACAAGGTCGGTCGGGCTCAAATTTTCAACGGGGAAAAACTCTCGGGAATGGACCGACCTTGGGGACCGGACTTGCAAGGTCGCTCGGGGTAAAATTTTCAAACGGTAATATGTTCTGGAATGGACCGACCTTGGGTAAGGTCAGTCGGTAGGGTCGGTCGACCCTTTTGATTTAAAAAAAAAAGAAAGAAACCCTAAGAAAGTTTAGTGGTATTAATGGTACCCCATTAAGAGGGCATTGATGATTAGAGGTATAAATACCTAAGGGATTAAGTTAAGTATAAACTTAAAAGTTTAGAGTTAAGTTGTAAGATTAAGTTGTAAAACTTAAGAGGTGTTAGGTGGGGAAACATTATGGGTTAAGTAAGTTAATTAAGTTGAATTAAGTCAAGTGATTAACAACCTAAAACTGAATCAATGTTTTAGGACTTGAGAGTTTGGACTCCGGAGGAGAGTAAGCAACCAAACGACCAACGGTGAACGGTATAGTTCTACTTGTGACCTGCTTGCTAATGAGGTGTCCCTCGGCTTGTGTGCTATTTGTTTTTGTGTGCTCACTAAACAAGATAAAGCATGCAACCGGAACATTATGTTATTTGTATTGTTGCGTGATGTTTGAAAACTAACACAACTTACCGTGAGAACCTACTAACTAACGTTTAGTAAGGAATCGAGTGAGACTAAGGAACACTCCCTAATATTAGTTTTTTAAAAACCGAAAGAGGTTTAATCAACAAACATTTTCTTGAGACTTCTACTAACTGGTACTTGGGGGGAGTGAGGAACCCGGGACTGACTCCGGTCATGCATGCTAAGGAAAAGGGGGTCGGTATCTAAAGCAGAACCAACTTCCGCTTAAGGACTTGTCTTCGGACATGTTGCCTAGGGTCGGTTGCCGGCTCAGCTACATTGGACATCCAGTCCAAGGTAGGAGGCATTAAGATGGCGTGGGGGGATCTAGCCTACATCCCCAACAATTTAAGAATGTTGTTTATTGCCGGTTAGTGTCCTGCTGCTGGCTAGGGTTAACCAAGCCCTACGAAAATAAACAACGAACTAAGGGTTAACCAGTTCTAATGAGAGAACAGTTGGCATATATGAGATAAGGTTTGAGATAAGTTGCAACCATTCCTATTTAAAGGATGGTTTGTATTATAAGACTGAGATAAGCTACATCCATCCCTATTTAAAGGATGGTTATTTTCTAAGACTAAGATTGAGGTAAGATAAGGTTGGACTGAGATTAAGAGGAAACATAACCTAAGAAGTTAAATAATTAACTCTCTAATTAAGGGAACGCATTTAAATCGTTCATTGTGTTTGAACATTGATTGTTCATATTTGGATTGTTTTTTATTGCACTTTCTATTATGTTGTGCATCTACTCAACCTCCATGCTATCGACAATTAGTCGTCGAAGCCACGTTAGCTTGGGGGCCATGAGAGGATCGTACCAGCATTCGTGCTGACCCTCTTTGGGGGCTGTTTTTACTACACAGGTGTACGTCGGGAGGCGGCCGTCACGAGAGTAAGATGGGGTACACGTGTTACGGGTTAAGTGTGGCCTACGAGTTGTGCATGTACACTCGTATGGCATTTTGAGTTAGTAAGATGTATAGGATGTGAGGGGATTGTAAGAAGGATATGTATTTGGTTAAAACTTGTAAGTACTAATGTTCGGTATATTCTGTTAGTCAGACCGTGGCAAGGTCCTGGAATGTAATTGAATCCGCTGCTACGTTTGTATTTAAGGTGATAAGTTTGCGATAACCACGATTGGATCGAGATGGGGTGTTACAGTGACTACTTTATTTGTTACGTTGTTAGTTATATATATACGTATATGTATATACTTGTCGCGTTTTAATTATATGCGCTTATGCGATGTTATTATTTATTATTTACAACGTTACAATATCGTAACGTTACATACATATATAAGTACGTGACTATATTAATATGCAACATTGTCACGCTTTCAGACATGTATATACTAAATTTAATTGTTCATACATTATTTTATGCCCGAATTATATAACGTTTAATTTTCGGATAATCTCCTCTTGTTTATGATTTTATGTGATTAATTGTTCAGGGGTTTTTCAACTTACCCCCCCCCCCCCCAAAAGAGACTTCGTCCCGAAGTCTTACTTCCTTAATTGATGTTTTCCATTCTCCCCAATCCTTGGGATCAATTCTCATATTTATTCATGATAACTAAAAGATCAAGTCTCATATTATAACTCTCGGTGCTTATACGCACTATGCCACCTCAGTGGCTTCACTCAGGCTTTCATAGAGGCACACAACATTCATTCATAACCGAGCCTATATACACACACTGTGAGCCTCAATTTTGAACCCTATCCTATGTTGATTATGTTATAACCCAAAGTTCGTTACAATTTTATTTCGTGGAACGTTGTCTAATGTTGAGATATTTCATTATTCAAGACAAGGAGGTCCATTCTAATTAAGCTGGGGATGAGGAAGTCTTTTTCCCTTCCCATTTGATTTTCTGGTGAGAACCTATTATTAGCCCATAATAAATCATCCTTAATTACTTTCCCTAACCACGTTTCTCACCACGCTCTCACTATCTAATTTCCCGATCAGTTTCAACTATTGAGACGTTCTTTCTCTCTCTCTCTCTCTTAACCTTCCCCATCCTCTTCATCGATCTGTCAAGACTTCGTGTGTTGCGCTACGCTGCTGGTGAATCCTTCTGTTGTCACACTGTCTCCATTACAACCAGCTTGGTCTTGTGGTTTCTAGTGCAATTCAGTTTTGGGGTTAGGTTTTGGGGGCTCGTCCAATCCCTAATTGTTCTTCGTAATCTGATTGCAACCGGCGGTGGTCCTTGTGTTTCCATCAATCCGTCTCTGCTGTTGGCTTCGTCTGTGATTCCGCTGTCAGATTCAGGTAAGGATTTTAGTTGTGTTCATCATTGGTAGTTTCTGGACTGTGAGGCCTCTCCGTTTTCTGAATTGGGAGTTCCTGCAATTGTGTTTTGTTCAGTGAATTGGAAATACGTTTCGGTCTGCGTTTTGTTGTCTGCGTTGGCTGGGTTCTGCTGCTTCAGATTTCGGGTTTCGCCTGCTGATTATTGAGGTAGGTGGCTTATGGATTCAGTCGGTGTGTTCAGCCTTGGGGAGTTTCAATTCTAGAATTGAATGTGTTATGTCTCTGCTCTGGGTTTGCGAATGCGTCTGTTTAAGTGTTGTTTAATAATGTACAAACCCCCAAGGTTGTTTTCTACAAACTCATAATGTTTTGACATTTTTTTGGTGCTTCGGTTTGTGTGAAATCGCCTCTGTTTTCTGAGTTTTTCGGCGCATCCGAACTTCCGTCCGACCTTGGAAGTTCGGACATGCCCTTCTGCGCTTTGTATTTCTGAACTTTTTGACGTGTCTGAACTTCCGTCCGAGCTTCGATGTTCGGACGGGGTGCGAGGACGAGTCCGACTTACAAGTCTCGAATGGTGTCCGAACTTGTAAGTCCGGACAGAAGTTCGGACACACTGTTCTCATTCTTCTGATTTTGCTTCGACTTGTGTCTGAACATTGATGTCCGGACACAAGCTCGGACTCTACACGTATTTGTTTTCCGAAAAGCGTCCGAACATCAGTCCGAGCTTTGATGTTCGGACACCTCTGCCTCCGCTTCTGTTTTAAGGTTCGACCTGTGTCCGAACATTGATGTCCGGACACAAGTTCGGACGAGCTTCTGTTTTGACCATAACTTGCTCGTTTGAGCTCCGTTTTGACTTCCGTTTGCGGGGTTGGATTCCCCTTCTGATTTCCAAGCAGCCTATGTGCTTTCTGGTGCCTTTGGTGCACATGTGCTTAATTGTTTTAAGCTTCTGTTTTGGGACCTAGTTATCTCTGTGTCTGAACCTTTGGATGGCTGGTCTCGCTGTCGTAGCGCGCTATGTAGGATCCTTCTGTTCACGGGTGATGTTCCCCGTTCTGTTCACAGGTGTTTCATCTTTTCTATTTACGAGTGAGGTTTCCTCGTTCTGTTCACGAGTTGGTTGCTCGTTCTGTCTGTATGCCGTGATCAACTAGTGTCCCGCTCTGTTTTCTGATTCTGTCTGTCTGACTCTGTATAGTCCTTTATTGTGTGGACTTCTGCTTCTATTTTATGACATGTTTATGGACTCCTTGCGACTCCTTCTGATTTGTTAACATTCTTAAAATGTTTTGAGCATGCTGGTTGATGAAGTTGGTCATCTAGTGGGCATAGTTGGTTGCTCATTCCCCTACTCTATCTAACATTGCAGATTGATCAGCGAGGGTCACTTGCTCAGCTCTGGAGTTTAGTTTGTTTCGTTATTTGAATTCTTTTGGGACATTTGTATTTGACTTTGAGCCTTTGGGCCTCTTTAGATAGCTTCCGCTTTTGATATTCGTTTGGTGGGTTTTGTAATGACTTTTGGGATGTTACGACATCATTTTGATTATACTTTATTCAAGTATTCGTTTTGGGCCTTTTTTGATTATCTGTTTAAGTTCATTTATTAGAGCCTTGCGTTATTATGTAATAATACGCGGCGTGTAATACCCCTAACTCCTAGGCCAGTGTTTGGGGGTGTTACATTTAGTGGTATCAGAGCTCTGGGTTCTAATCTGCTGGGATTTTAAGTTAGCCACTCAGTCAGAAATGTTAGTGCTAGTGTCTGAGTTTAACTGCTTGTTGTTGGACTTTCAGAATGCCGCCGAGAAGGGCTCCCGGAAATGTTGCTGATGTTGTTCAGCAGTTTATGACGCAGCTCATGCAGACCATGGCTGCAGGGGGTGGACCAGCTGGAGGGGCACCAGCTGGCGGAGCAGGCCCAGCTGGGGCCGACGCTAGAGGCCAAAATGTGAAGGCGCTCCAGGAATTCATGAAGCTGAAGCCGTCGTTGATGGGGCAGGAGACCCCCAGGAGGCCAGCCATTGGCTGTCAGAGATGGAGGATTTGCTGAGAGTTATGGGCTCTGAGGAGGAGCAGAAGGTCGACTTCGCCACCTTCCTTTTCAAGGCTGAGGCTAAAGAGTGGTGGAGGTCCGTGATGGGGAGATTCCCACAGCCTTGGACGTGGGAGCAGTTCACTCGGGAGTTCAATAAACAGTTCTACCCCGACGTGTATAAGGATCAGCGCATCTTGGAGTATAATAGGCTTCGCCAGGGGCGCGATATGAGTGTGGAGGAGTATGTCAGGAAGTTCATCAGTCTGTCTAAGTTCACACCTAAGCCGGACGAGCATAGGAAGGCTAGGAAGTTTGAGAGCGGCTTGAGGCCGGATATTCGCTCTGTTGTGACACCGCTGCGTCACAAGACCTTCAGGGACGTTGCTGATGTCGCCCTGTTGGTAGAGGCTGATTTGAGGGGCCGCCAGTCTGGCGGGAAGGACCAGAAGAGGAAGCAGAGGTCCGACGAGAGTGATAGGAGGGATCAGCCTGCTTCTCAGAAGAAGCAGTCGACTGGAGACCAAGCTGGAGACCGCTCTGGAGACTGTTCGCGAGATAGAGGTGGTTCGTCTTCGTCAGCGCCTGCCCCGAAGTGCCAGGTCTGTGGCAAGTTTCACCGAGGCCATGACTGCTACAGGAAGTCCGGAGCCTGCTTTAAGTGTGGGTCCTTGGAGCATAGGATAGCTGACTGCCCTCGCGCTGAGAGGAGCAGGGGTAGCTCTGGAGGTGGAGCTGGAGGATCTGCATCTGGGTCTAGAGATCGAGACCGGGCTGAGCAGAAGAAGCCCCAGGGCCAGGCCAGAGTGTACGCGATGGTTGGAGAGAGAGACCGATCGACTGACAGAGTTGTTATAGGTATTCTCCAGCTGTCTTCTAATTCTGTCTTCTGTTTGTTTGACTCTGGAGCCACCCACTCTTTTATTTCTGCTGAGTTAGGGTGAGCTCGGTTTGCCTGTTGTGCCTCTGGGTGTTGAGTTATGTGTGCATAGTCCATTGGTTAGGGACTCTTCTATGCTTTTGAATTATGTCTGTAAGGCTAGTCCTATGTTAGTCTAGGATAGGATTCTGTGTGCTGACCTCATCCCGATGGAGATGACAATTTTGATGTGATTCTGGGCATGGATTGGCTTGCTGCGACCATGCCCACATTGATTGTGCTGCTTCGAGAGTCACTTTGAGGAGCCGGGTCAGCCCCGCCTAGTTGTAGCAGGGAATGGACTCCTGTGCTCGCCTCCAGTCATATCAGCTATGCAGGCGTTTCGCTTTCTGAGGAAGGGATGCCAGGGATATCTGTGTTACATCCCTGAGGTTCGCAAGGATGCGAAGTTGGAGGAGATTCCAGTGGTCAGAGACTTCCCAGATGTGTTCCAGGATGACGTACCTGGGCTTCCCCCTATCAGAGAGGTGGAGTTCTCGATCGAGCTCGCACCTAAGACTCAGCCCATTTCTGAGGCTCATACCGTATGGCGCCTGCTGAGCTCAAGGAATTGAAGGTTCAGTTGCAGGAGTTGTTGGACAAGGGCTTCATTCGCCCTAGTGTGTCACCTTGGGGAGCGCCAGTATTATTTGTCAAGAAGAAGGACGGTAGCATGCGCTTGTGCATTGACTACAGGGAGCTCAACAAGGTTACCATTAAGAATAGGTATCCTCTCCCGCGCATAGATGACTTGTTTGACCAGTTAGCAGGAGCTAAGGTGTTTTCGAAGATCGATCTGAGGTCCGGTTATCATCAGCTGAGGATTAAGGTAGACGACGTGCCTAAGTCTGCCTTCAGGACTCGTTATGGACATTACGAGTTCCTAGTGATGCCATTCGGTCTGACGAATGCGCCTTCTATGTTTATGGACATGATGAACCAGGTGTTCAAGCCTTTCCTAGACCAGTTCGTCGTGGTGTTTATAGATGATATCTTGGTGTATTCCAAGAGTGCTGAGGAGCACGAGGAGCATTTGAGGACTGTTCTCCAGACTCTGAGGGAGAAGGAGCTGTATGCGAAGCTGAAGAAGTGCGAGTTCTGGTTGGATCAGGTGGTATTCTTGGGACACGTTGTCTCCAAGGATGGTATCTCCGTAGATCCGGAGAAGATTCGAGCTATTACTGAGATGGCCAGGCCTACTAATGTTGGAGAGATTCGTAGCTTCCTTGGACTAGCGGGCTACTATCGTAAGTTTGTGGAGGGCTTCTCCAAGCTAGTGATTCCCTTGACTCGTTTGCTGCAGAAGGATGTGAAGTTTGAGTGGAACGAGGCCTGTGAGCAGTGCTTTCAGGAGCTGAAGAAGAGGTTGACGTCTGCGCCGATTTGACCCTTCCAGAGGGTAATGACGGACTAGAGGTTTTCTGTGATGCGTCTCATAAGGGACTTGGGTGTGTTCTGATGCAGCATGGGAAGGTAGTAGCGTATGGCTCCCGTCAGCTTAAGCCATATGAGAAGAACTATCCGACCCACGACCTGGAGTTAGCTGCTGTGGTCTTTGCGTTGAAGATTTGGAGGCACTACCTGTATGGAGCGGCGTGCAAGGTGTATAGACCACAAGAGCCTCAAGTATCTGTTCACTCAGAAGGAGTTGAACTTGAGGCAGAGGAGGTGGCTGGAGCTGCTACACGATTATGATTTGGAGATCCTCTACCATCCTGGTAGGGCGAATGTGGTTGCTGATGCGCTCAGTAGGAGGGGTCCGTCTGGGGCCGTTTGTGCTTTGTCTGGGGTGCAGAGGTCTGCTCTCGAGTTACAGCGTATGGGTATTTGGGTCGTCCGTCCAGAGAGATCTGGGATGTTAGCAACGTTGCAGTTACAGCCTACCTTGATCGACCGGATCAAGGCCAGTCAGGAGCTCGATGTCGGTTTGTGTAAGATCAGAGAGAGTATCTCTTCCGGTCAGGAGTCTGAGTTCAGAGTTTCAGAGGATGGCTGCTTGAGGTTCAGAGACCGTGTTTGTGTGCCGGCAGACGACGCTTGAGACGTGAGATCATGCAGGAGGCTCATGGAGCTCCATACTCGGTACACCCAAGAGGTGTGAAGATGTACCGGGACCTACGTGAGACATTCTGGTGGAGCAACATGAAGTGGGACATTTCAGACTTTGTATCCAGATGTCGGACCTGTCAGCAGGTCAAAGCGAGCATCAGAGCCAGCTGGTTTGCTTCAGCCTCTTCCCGTTCCGGAGTGGAAGTGGGAGAGCGTCGGTATGGACTTGTTATGGGGGTGCCTAAGACTCCGAGGGGTTTTGACGCAGTTTGGGTGATAGTGGAAAGACTCACGAAGAGTGCTCATTTCTTGCCTGTCAGGAAGACTTTCAGTTTGCATCGCCTGGCGCAGTTGTATATGGATGAAATAGTGCGCCTTCATGGAGTTCCTGCTTCTATTGTGTCTGACAGAGACCCGCTTCGTATCCAGATTCTGGCAGAGTTTGCATCAGGCTATGGGGATGAAGTTGTCTTTCAGTTCAGCGTATCATCCTCAGTCAGATGGTCAGACAGAGAGGACGAATCAGGTCCTTGAGGACATGCTCCGACATGCGTGCTTGACTTTGGGGGCAGCTGGGATCAGCACATGGCGCTGATAGAGTTTGCGTATAATAACAGCTTCCAGACTAGTATCGGGATGGCCCGTTTGAGGCTTTGTATGGCAGGAGGTGCAGATCACATCTGTTGGGATGATCTGAAGGAGAGGGCAGTTGTTGGGCCGGATTTGGTTGAAGATGCTGTAGCAAAGATTTAGTCTATCAGAGAGCGCTTGCTTGTGGCTCAGAGTCGTCAGAAGAGTTACACCGATCTGAGGAGACGACCTCTAGAGTTTGAGGTGGGAGACCATGTGTATCTGAAGGTGTCTCCAGTTCGGGGAGGGAGGGAGTTGTTCGGTTTGGAGAGGATCGGACCGGTTGCCTACCGTCTAGCTTTGCCACCGTCGTTGGCTGGTCTCCACAGTGTGTTCCACGTGTGTATGCTGAGGAAGTATATTCCAGACCCGTCGCATGTGATTCACTTCAGTCCGCTTCAGTTGAGGGGGAATTTTACCTTTGATGCAGCTTCTTCGAGGATCCTAGCTCGAGATGTTCATAAGCTCAGGAGTAAGACCATGCCCTTGGTGAAGGTGCAGTGGTTAGGTCAGTCAGAGGAAGAGGCGACCTGGGAGGTCGAAAGTGATGTGTGTTCTAAGTTTCCCGCCCTCTTCGAGCAGTAGGTATGTTTTAATTTCAAGGACGAAATTCTTTTAAGGGGGAGGTGACGTTATAACCCAAAGTTCGTTACAATTTTATTTCGTGTAACGTTGTCTTATGTTGAGATATTTCATTATTAAGGACAAGGAGGTCCATTCTAATTAAGCTGGGGACGAGGAAGTCTTTTTCCCTTCCCATTTGATTTTCTGGTGAGAACCTATTATTAGCCCATAATAAATCATCCTTAATTACTTTCCTTAACCACGTTTCTCACCACGCTCTCACTATCTAATTTCCCGATCAGTTCAAATGTTGAGACGTTTTTCTCTCTCTCTCTCTCTTCTCTCTATCTCTTCTCTTCTCTCTTTTCTCTCTTCTTCTCTATCTTCTCTCTCTCAACTTCATCTCTTCATCGATCTGTCAAGACTTCGTGTGTTGCGCTACGCTGCTGGTGAATCCTTCTGCTGTCGCGCTGTCTCCATTACAACCAGGTTGGTCTTGTGGTTTCTAGTGCAATTCAGTTTTGGGGTTAGGTTTTGGGGGCTCGTCCAATCCCTAATTGTTCTTCGTAATCTGATTGCAACCGGCGGTGGTCCTTGCATTTCCATCAATCCGTCTCTGCTGTTGGCTTCGTCTGTGATTCCGCTGTCAGATTCAGGTAAGGATTTTAGTTGTGTTCATCATTGGTAGTTTCTGGATTGTGAGGCCTCTCCGTTTTCTGAATTGGGAGTTCCTGCAATTGTGTTTTGTTTAGTGAATTGGGAATACGTTTCGGTCTGCGTTTTGGTGTCTGCGTTGGCTGGGTTCTGCTGCTTCAGATTTCGGGTTTCGCCTGCTAATTATTGAGGTAGGTGGCTTATGGATTCAGTCGGTGTGTTCAGCCTTGGGGAGTTTCAATTCTAGAATTGAATGTGTTCTGTCTCTGCTCTGGGATGCGAATGCGTCTGTTTAAGTGTTGTTTAATAATGTACAAACCCCCAATGTTGTTTTCTGCAAACTCATAATGCTTTGACATTTTTTTGGTGCTTCGGTTTGTGTGAAATCGCCTCTGTTTTCTGAGTTTTTCGGCGCATCCGAACTTCCGTCCGACCTTGGAAGTTCGGACATGCCCTTCTGCGCTTTGTATTTCTGAACTTTTTGACGTGTCCGAACTTCCGTCCGAGCTTCGATGTTCGGACGAGGTGCGAGGACGAGTCCGACTTACAAGTCTCGAATGGTGTCCGAACTTGTAAGTCCGGACAGAAGTTCGAACAAACTGTTCTAATTCTTCTGATTTTGCTTCGACTTGTGTCGCAACATTGATGTCCGGACACAAGCTCGGACTCTACACGTATTTGTTTTCCGAAAAGCGTCCGAACATCAGTCCGAGCTTTGATGTTCGGACACCTCTGCCTCCGCTTCTGTTTTAAGGTTCGACCTGTGTCCGAACATTGATGTCCGGACACAAGTTCGGACGAGCTTCTGTTTTGACCATAACTTGCTCGTTTGAGCTCCGTTTTGACTTCCATTTGTGGGGTTGGATTCCCCTTCTGATTTCCAAGCAGCCTATGTGCTTTCTGGTGCCTTTGGTGCACATGTGCTTAATTGTTTTAAGCTTCTGTTTTGGGACCTAGTTATCTCTGTGTCTGAACCTTTGGATGGCTGGTCTCGCTGTCTCGTAGCGCGCTATGTAGGATCCTTCTGTTCACGGGTGATGTTCCCCGTTCTGTTCACATGTGTTTCATCTGTTCTGTTTACGAGTGAGGTTTCCTCGTTCTGTTCACGAGCTGGTTGCTCGTTCTGTCTATATGCCGTGATCAACTAGTGTCCCGCTATGTTTTCTGATTCTGTCTGCGTCTGACTCTGTTTAGTCCTTTATTGTGTGGACTTCTGCTTCTATTTTCTGACATGTTTATGGACTCCTTGCGACTCCTTCTGATTTGTTAACATTCTTAAAATGTTTTGAGCATGCTAGTTGATGAAGTTGGTCATCTACTGGGCATAGTTGGTTGCTCATTCCCCTACTCTATCTAACATTGCAGATTGATTAGCGAGGGTCACTTGCTCAGCTCTGGAGTTTAGTTTGTTTCGTTATTTGAATTCTTTTGGGACTTTGTATGACGACATCTTGGGCCCTCTTCAGATAGCTTCCGCTTTTGATATTCATTTGGTGGGTTTTGTAATGACTTTTGGGATGTTACGACATCATTTTGATTATGCTTTATTCAAGTATTCGTTTTGGGCCTTGTTTGATTATCTGTTTAAGTTCATTTATTAGAGCCTTGCGTTATTATGTAATAATACGCGGCGTGTAATACCCCTAACTCCTAGGCCAGTGTTTGGGGGTGTTACATTAAGTTAATTGGGATCCAATCGGGTTTTAGGTCCACTACCTAAGGTTAATAACTATGTCATATAACAATAATTATTAAAACCTAAGCTAGCTCACTGGAACCTATTGTGAGTCACCACCTAATTTTTACCTAGATCAAATTAGAAAAGGAGTGTTCGGGTTCGGGGGCTTGATATTCGACTTAATTAGGGTTCAAATTACATTCATTACCCTTCCTAGGTCGTTTTTCCTCTACTTAGTTTAGTTACGGCTTTCTACAAAGTTGTTTTTTAACCTAGGTTCGCGCTTCTGTTTTTTTTGACGTTTTTTGACAGAAAATTAAAGTGAAATTGAAAGTTACCTAAACTAGGGTTTCGGAGGCAGAATTAGGTCAAATTTTGTTTCCGTCCGTAGCCACGGACCTAATGTCCGTAACCACGGACTCTAGTTAACCTATGCGAAAATAAAAGTCGAATTAAACAGAAAACAAAATTTTGAAAAGTCCGGGGCCACGGACAGGATGTCCGTGGGCCCGGACATAGTTTAGCAAAACCTAAATTTTTAGAATTTTAAAATCCCGCCGCCGTCCGTGGGTGTCCGTGGCCACGGACAACCCGTCCGTGGTCCCGGACCATAGGTCCGAGGTCCCGGACAACCCACGGACGGGGGTTTTATGGTGGTTCCCGAAGGTTTTTCGGCTCAAAATTTATGCACGTGTAGCCTGAAAGATGTACAATATGTTAGTAATCGAAAGATCACAGTTTGAAGTCGAATTATGTACGAAACTTGACGAACAAGTAACAAGGCAGAAACAAAAGTAATTAGCAATACAGAAGCGTAAAAAGGTTAGTTTGAACCCAAAATTTGACAGAGAGTTAATAAGGTCGTGGAGAGTTAGAAAAGTAGAATTGCAACCTGTTTTACCTTCGAATTCAGGAGGATTCTTCACATCGGGATTCTTCGGAGGCTCCGATGGTGCCGGTTCCGGATTGAGTTCGACCCGAGCTTCTGGTTGTTGATTGTTGAAGGTGTTCTTCACGTTGTGGAGGTGGTTTGGTTGATGTTTGATGATTGTTGATGTGTTGGGAGTTGAAAAATGTGTTTAGATGGTGATTTTGGGGGATTTTTGATGTGATTTTGGTGCTTGGATGTGTAAAAACGTGAAGAGAAAGAGACGGCTGCCTTCTTTGAGGGTCTAGGGTTCTTGAGGTTTTCATTTGATCATGGGATAAGGTTCCTTATATAGGCTTCCTTAAAGATAGAAAAATCCGGTAAAAACTGAGATTTTCCGACGTTTTAGCTCAAGGGATTTCAAAAGGAATTTGATTATGAAATTTTACCCATGGGTAAAGGATGATATTTCTGAAATTTCTAAAGTGGAATCGAATTTTTTGGATATTGGAATATTTTTAAATTCAATTTCTCGTCAGATTCAATCAGAAATTGCTAGAAAAATATTGGAAATTCGAAAAATCAAAATTCCAACGCCATTATGCTTCAAATGTCATCCTCTGTCATGGGTTAAAATTTCAAAGCATTTTGAATTGATTTGACCCTTATTTGGAGGAGAGAGAAGCCTATCGGGGCTTAGGAGCCTTGAAAAATTACGAAAGTGCCCCTGAGATGACTAAGCTGTCCCTAGTACTCTGAAATGTGCCGATCGAACCGGGAACCCTCGCTACTATCCTATTAGTAGAGACTCTCTTCCGGGGGGTTGAAATTTTGGGTATAACAGATTGCCCCCCGTCAACTAGACTTTGTAATGGAAATGAAAAGGCTAGTTGATGCTTGAGTGATACCCCAAAATTTTGGATCTTAAAAGACCCCACGTGCAATTGAAATCCGTCAGGTTGTGTCAGCTATTCTAAGGGCTGACTATGAGTAAAGTGGAAGGGATGTCAAGCGATTCTAAGGCGTTGACTACCTATAATGAATGAAATGATGTCAAGCTATTCTAAGGCGTTGACTACCTTAAAAGGAATGAACGCCGAGCATTCTAAGGTGTCGGGAACCTGAAGATGAATGGAATACGCCGAGCATTATAAGGTGTCGGGAACCTGAGATTGAATGGAATACGCCGAGCATTATAAGGTGTCGGGAACCTGAGATTGAATGGAATACGCCGAGCATTATAAGGTGTCGGGAACCTGAGATTGAATGGATACACCGAGCATTATAAGGTGTCGGGAACCTGAAGTTGAATGGATTACGCCGAGCATTATAAGGTGTCGGGAACCTGAGATTGAATGGAATACACCGAGCATTATAAGGTGTCGGGAACCTGAGATTAAATGGAATACGCCGAGCATTATAAGGTGTCGGGAACCTGAAGTTTGAATGGAATACGCAGAGCATTATAAGGTGTCGGGAACCTGGAGTTGAAAGGTGATGATGATATGGGGATGATATGCTAATGATGCAAATTTGTCGAAAGCAAGAAATTGCTAGGAACATGCCAAACATGGCGATGATGTAGGTTGGTTGAAAGCAAGAAATTGCTACGAATATGCCAAACATGGCGATGATGCAGATTTGTTGAAAACAAGAAATTGCTAGGAATATGCCAAACATGGCGAAGTTTGAAGAAGAATTGTTCAAGACAAGAAATTGCTGACGAAGGTGCCAAACGTGGTAGTGTTTGAAGAAAATTCTGTTTACTGAAAAGGAAAGTGAAATTATCATTTCCTGACTAAAGATTTCAACTTGTAATTTACCTCCTAGGAGATGAACATGCTACCGGTGGGGTGTGGTGTTTGATGCAGAGATCTTTTGAGTGGTGATCAGGGCATATATGTGTTGTGGTGTGTGATGTAAAGGTAAGGGCTTACGTGAGCCTTTGTGGTGAAGTGGCATTTGTGTGGAGGTAAGGGCTTATGTGGGCCTGAGGTGTTTGGTGTGGCGGTAAGGGCTGATGTGGGCCTGAGGTGTTTGGTGTGGAGGTAAGGGCTTATGTGTGCCTGTGGTGGGATGGTGGTGCTCAAGCTTTGGGTTTCAATTGGTGTTGTCATGGCAATTGTTGGAACCAACGATTGCCCCCAGTATTTTTCCTTAGGACAATCTGAGCTAGGGTTCATGGCAATCGATCGTTCCGATCGATTGCCCCCAGTATTTTCTTTGATTAAGCGTGCAAATAAGTCTCATCCTCACAGGGTCAAGGCTTATGCATTGATGTGGTGCTTCCTAACCTACACACGTGTTTGGTGTTTGCACTCATTTCTCGCTCATGGTCATAACTTTTAGACCATTGAATTTGACATTTGATGGATTTACGCATTTGATCTGTTACTTTCACATGATTGGATACACAACTACCAAGTCGGAAGTCTTTAAAGCTTATAACATGGCCATGGGTGTGATGAAAGACAACGGGACCATGGAGGGATATTTAAGGTATGTGGAGTTAAAAGGGTGACCAAAGTTGCATCTTGCTTCTTTTCTCGGAATCATCTTCCTTGTCTTGAAGTCGTCTAGCTGCTTCGTGTTGACGTTACTTTCGAGCTTATGGACTTGGACTTTTGAAGTCGTCCTTTACACCATTCCTCTTTTTGTCATTCGGATTTTCTCGAGGCACTTCGGGTTTGCCTCCTTGTTTTATCCTTTCTTGACTTTGCCTTCGGGGTTCTTGTGTTTCCCGGTTTTGGGCTTCGAGAGCTGTTTTGATGTGAGCTCTTTGGATCCTGTGTCACTCTGGGACCATTTGCGGATTGCTTCGTCATGCTGATAGCGGCGTTGCTTCTTTGGATTGATGAAAACATTATCCGAGAATCTGGCTCCTTGCTTCCTTTGGTCACCGGGCTGGACATTCATCATTGGCTGGGTCATTTTTGTGGAGTTCATAATATCGAAAAGGGATATATGGAAGGCTCAGCGGGGGTGCCTAGGGTTTAATGTCAAGGTTCACAAGCTTTTGTCTATGTGGTGCTGTACCTAGGTGCTTCGTCATTCCTGATAGTTGTGTATCCGCTCTTTGTTACTTTTCGCAGGTCTAAGAGTAAATTTACAAATTATCTCCTTCTCGGAGTTATGCCATTTACCTCACCTTTGAATGTGGTCTCACCGGAGTCGTGTAAAAATGACACGCTCGTTCGCTCATGGTTTTTCCACTCAAGACACTCTCGCGAGATTTTCACTTGGAAACTCATTCACACATTTAAATGAAAGATGAAAGATGATGAACTTCAACTCAGATTGCCCCCAGTATTGATTTGGGGTTTATGACAACAATTTGAAAGATGTGGATTTGGAACCGCTTCGTGGGTTGTTTTGGAAGTTTTGGGGTGAGTTGTGATGCTTAGCGTGGCATGTTCAACTTTTAGAAACATGAGATAAATCGTTCTGTTCCATAGTCGGGAAATGATTACTCCGTGATCCTTTTCCCAGGAAAGCATTTAGTATTTTCTTTTTTCGATGAATGAAAAATGGTTTGTACAGGAATTGTGAAAATGGAACTATGATTTTATTTATGAATCATGAGATAATGTTGGAAATTACAGACTTAGAGAAACTTCCGAAAATGATAAAGGAAACTAACTACTACAAACATTGGAAAAATATAAAAATGAGAAAACACTTGAAGATAGCATTCTCTGATGGTGCTTGACATGGGATTCCTACTCGGGGAGTTGAAGACCTTGATTGATAAGATCTTGGATGTGCTGCTTCAGAATTTTGCAGTTGTCGGTGTCATGACCGGGAAGCTGGTGATACTGACAATACTGGTTCAGATTCCTTCCTTTTTGAGGGTCCCTTTGTCGAGGGGTGAGAGGTTGCAGCATGTTTCGTTCCTGGAGTCTTTCAAAAGCCTGGCTCAATGGTTGACCGATGTTTGTGAACTCTCTCTGACGGGAGCTCTTTCGGGATGATTCCATTGCCCCGACGATTTGTCCTGGTCCTTTTATCTGTCGAACGGTGTTTACCTCATGCTGCCTAGTTCTCTTTCGGGTGCCACTTTGGATACAGGCTGTTGTCCTCGAGCCATTCCCGGTGTTTTTTGAGTTCCCAAGTTTTAACTCCTCCTGGTGAATCATTTCTTCTAGAACATCAACTTGTCCCATCAGCATGTTGAAGCTAGGAAAGTATGTGAATTTCAGCTCGTCACTGTATTGCTTCTGCATATTTTTATTACCATTCGGATTTGCTCTTGTTCGTCCATCTGTGTGAGCATTGCGGCTGCCTTCATCCTCCAACGCTTAACAAAATCAGACATTGATTCACCTTCTGTTTGTTGTGTGCTTGCAAGATCAGCCCTGGTGACTCCAAAACTTCTAGCGTACTCAAAATGACGCAGAAAAGCTTCACATACCTCCTCGTAGGTCTTGGTATTTATCCTTTGAGTTATGTACCAATGCTGAGGAGTTTCATCAAGATAGCGGCGAATACCTTGGCCTTCTGCATGTCGCTTAGCGAAAGAATGGACATTTCTCTGTCGAACATTGCCAAATGAAGCTGTGGGTCGGAGGAACCTTTGTATAGAGGAAGTGTTGGCAATTTCAACTTTGGAGGAAGATCAACCTTGGGATATAATCCAATGGAGAAGTAGTCAAAACCGGCTGGCTTGGTGGCCCTCTCCATGCGCTCAATCTTTTTCAGCATCTCATTGAATTCTTCGGCTAACTGGGCATCCATGTTGATTGGATTTCCTCCCTCTGCCATACTTGAGATTTGGGCTTATCTGTTGGAAAACAAAAGTGACCTGAGCTAAATTTCTGGGCCGCAAAGAAGTTTTAGGCTAAAACTTGTTTGGGCTGCAAGAAAAGCATATGAGCTGGAATGTTTTGAAGATTGTGGGTAAGCATTGAGGCCCCGAAATGAATTGGAAGAGAGGCACATGGGCCAGAATGATTCATAAGCTGTGAACTGGTGCCTGGGCTGAAATGTTCTGAGAATTGGGCGCTTGGGCCAGAATGTGTTTGGGCTAGAAGTGAAGCGCATGGGCCGAAGTGATTTCTAAACCATGTTCTGGACGTGAATTGGAATTTGGGCCGAGTAATTATGATTGGGCCTGAAGATGATACCCATGTCTAGGATCGTGGGTCAAAACCCGAGTGAGAAGTCTTCCTGGACTAGAATGGGCCTTGAAATGGAAAGGCCTGATGGATTTTTATGGATTGCTTTAGGTGGATTTGTTTTTCATGGGCCTAGAACTAAATTGATAATTCGAATTGGGCCGAAAAAGAGAAATCACCTAAGTCTAAACTTTTGGGCCGAAGCCCAAATGATTCACACATTAAATCAAACAGGGCCTTTGGGCCGCAAACAATAGAGCTGCCAATTCGGGTTGGGCTAAGTTGATGCAGGGGAAACTCCTATCAATTTCTAGGCTGGGTAGTGGACTGATCACACAAGCAAACAAGGCCCACACAAATTCAACATGTCCTCACTTGACGGTTAAATCAATCTGGGTATGGATCGATCCGGAGAGGTGCTTGGGGCTTGGGCCCAGGTCACCACAAAGGAATAGGGTTGCGCTATTCTCTTTGGCTTCCCCACTTTTTTCACACACCTGAAGGTGTGCGTCTACGGCCGGGTCTTTGACTGACCAACAATGGGCTAGGTAAGGACACTGCCAGGAAAACGCTTGGGGCTAAGGCCCAGGTATTAAGGGGGTGTGGTTAGACGACACCCTCCTCTTTTCCCCCGCTTATTCGCATCACCTAAAAGGTGTGAGTCCCTGACAGGGGACCCTCAAACGGGTCCCGGGGTGAAGTTGGTTTGCGTGGACCCTCGCTCTCATATGATGCAAAGGTACAGAAATTAAAGTGCGCACGAAAGTAAACAAACAATATAATAAAGCCATGAATAAACATTTTTCGAGTTAAGCCCTCTTTCTTAAAATTAAACAAGTTAATAATAGAGTTTGTCCCCAGTAGAGTCGCCAGTCTGTGAGCCTCGATTTTAAACCCTATCCTATGTTGATTAAGTTGATTGGGATCCAATCGGGTTTTAGGTCCACTTATAACCTAAGGTTAATAACTATGTCATATAACAATAATATTAAAACCTAAGCTAGCTCACTGGAACCTATTGTGAGTCGCCACCTAATTTTTACCTAGATCAAATTAGGAAAGGAGAGTTCGGGTTCGGGGGCTTGATATTCGACTTAATTAGGGTTCAAATTACTTTCATTACCCTTCCTAGGTCGTTTTTCCTCTACTTAGTTTAATTACGGCTTTCTACAAAGTTGTTTTTTAACCTAGGTGGCGCTTCTGTTTTTTTTTTATTTTTTGACGTTTTTGACAGAAAATTAAAGTGAAATTGAAAGTTACCTAAACTAGGGTTTCGGAGGCAGAATTAGGTCAAATTTTGTTTCCGTCCGTAGCCACGGACCTAATGTCCGTAACCACGGACCCTAGTTAACCTATGTGAAAATAAAAGTCAATTAAACAGAAAACAAAAATTTGAAAAGTCGGGGCCACGGACAGGATGTCCGTGGGCCCGGACATAGTTTAGCAAAACCTAAATTTTTAGAATTTTAAAATCCCGCCGCGTCCGTGGGTGTCCGTGGCCACGGACAACCCGTCCGTGGTCCCGGACCATAGGTCCGAGGTCCCGGACAACCCACGGACGGGGGTTTTATGGTGGTTCCCGAAGGTGTTTTCGGCTCAAAATTTATGCACGTGTAGCCTGAAAGATGTACAATATGTTAGTAATCGAAAGATCACAGTTTGAAGTCGAATTATGTACGAAACTTGACGAACAAGTAACAAGGCAGAAACAAAAGTAATTAGCAATACAGAAGCGTAAAAAGGTTAGTTTGAACCCAAAATTTGACAGAGAGTTAATAAAGTCGTGGAGAGTTAGAAAAGTAGAATTGCAACCTGTTTTACCTTCGAATTCAGGAGGATTCTTCACGTCGGGATTCTTCGGAGGCTCCGATGGTGCCGGTTCCGGATTGAGTTTGACCCGAGCTTCTGGTTGTTGATTGTTGAAGGTGTTCTTCACGTTTTGGAGGTGGTTTGGTTGATGTTTGATGATTGTTGATGTGTTGGGAGTTGAAAAATGTGTTTAGATGGTGATTTCGGGGGATTTTTGATGTGATTTTGGTGCTTGGATGTGTAAAAACGTGAAGAGAAAATTGACAGCTGCCTTCTTTGAGGGTCTAGGGTTCTTGAGGTTCTCATTTGATCATGGGATAAGGTTCCTTATATTGGCTTCACCACAATTTGTGCTCAGTGTCACTTGACCTGGCCAGGGTCGAGCTTAACGTTGCACGTCCGGTTTAAATGACCAATCAATTTAACCAATTTAACTTCTTATCCCGCTTGTTTTTTTTCATCCAATAATTGATTCATGGATTAGTATTAAAATCTATGCCTTTATATTAATTCTTTAAATTCTCCGGCTATATATATATAACTAAATGTCTACCTCTATATATTCACTCATTCTAGTATCCATAATATATGCGTACTTATGATTGTTTCTATAGATTTAATGGTATATTGGTAGACACGTTTATATCCTGCGGATATTATAAGTTCTGTTCATCCTAATCTTGGTACCATGTGTATATATACATGTAGTCTAACAACTTCTAGTGTTAGCCAATGGGGTATACGATTGTATACTTTCATGTTCTTATATTATTACTATTTTCTCCATGCTTACTAATTAATACTGAATCTACCAAGTGATTCTTTCATTATCTGACCCATTGATTTATTCCTCAATTAAGTCCATTAATCTTCTTAAAATTTCCAACTTTCAATACCCGATTAATTATAAATATTTGATTGAGTTGGAACTATTCCCTGTTGGAGTGTCTAGTAAATTTGGCTGATTTCATCTTGTTTGACTGTTTAGGCCCACTTTGATCTGACTTCATATTACAAATTTTAATTCTTTGAAAGGACCATCGGTAAAGTCCAATTTTAATTCTTTGAAAGGACCATCGGTAAAGTCCAATTCTATTTGTATATATATATATATATATATATTGTTGTCATTATAATTTTTGTTAAGTTTAATTTGCTTATTCGGATTCCCTTCTTAAATTTTCTGGGTCATGTAACCCTTCTATCACCTCCTCATGATTATTTCTTGTGTGAATCCACCAAACTAGTGGTAACTATTAAGGAATTATCACCACTAAGATCCCATATTTATTTTCGGTTGTTAAGTTATAACATTAACTCAGGTCAGGTGTGTTTGACTTACTAGTCATAACCTCCTTTAATTGAACTTCAATTACTCCTTGGGTTTTACTGACGTCAAGTCTTTCCTGATATGTATGTATATACATTTGTATGTTTAGTTTGCTAAATCACGTTTAGCGTTTCTCGTGTTTATTTATTTACGTTTTACTCTGTGTAGTTTGTCTTGGGTTAAAAGTCCATTAGTCTTACTTATCCAAGGTCGCCTTGATTTTAAACACCGACCATTTTCGTCTAAGTTATATTTACTAAGTTACCAATCTTACCAAATGCTCCTTTTGGTCCCTTGTTTAGAGTTGTTAACTCCCCCGGAGTAGTATGTTTGGAAGGACTATTTCGTAATAGTGGCATTATTCATTGCCATTTCCTATCAGTTTGATTTGTGTTTGGGGGGGGGGGGGTAACTAGTGCCCCCATGGCAATGGCTATTTACAAGGTTCGAGAGTTCTTGTTATGATCCCTATACCAATGTGTTTTTCTCAAGGAACTGCAATTATTGTCTAAGAAAATTCGTTATGTCAGGGAATGAAGGGAAACTTGAGAAGGAGTTGGGAATTTATTGAATCCCGCAATGTTATATTTTAGTGTATAAGATTATGTCATGCTTCCCTAAGCATTATAGATTGTACCAATTTTTATGGTGTAATCTCGTCTCAAACTATATTCTCTTATCTCGTTGTTTCATGAGATGTTTACTAAAGTTAATCTCTCAAGCGTATGAATTGAATAATTTATCTTAATTCCATCCTCAGCTTAAGTTATTGCTTAATTAAGCTTGATTTATTTCGTGAATTCTAGGGTATTTTGGTCCTCTTTGTGTGTGAGGTGGGGTCCTATCGACTGCTAAGCATGTCGACCCAAGTTGTCGCTAAAATTGGTCCCTTTATGGGTATTATCCTTTTGGCAACGTCTATTGTATAGTATAGTCTTTTCTTCTTGGGTTGATAGTATAACGTTAAGTAGATGTCAGATCGGGTTTCCCCAAGTAAGAGGAGGCTTCCTACCTCTCTAGCGTACTTTCTCTGAATTTAAGAGACAATTAAGGATGTGAAGGTTGGGTGTAGGTGTTTGGTTAGGTATCCAGTATTACTGGGGAAGAACCCTAACTAACGCGCCTCACGTACTACCCCAACCCTTGACTTACTGTCAGAATTCCTAATTCTAGGTTTTCCTATACTCGGTACTTCTCTGTTCTTGTCATCAGAGCGTAACTACGCTCTGATACCACTTCCTGTAACACCCCCGAATAAACATCCACAATACAAGCATCGTTCCTCGCCATATTACAAGTTAACTAAGCAGTAGAATAAACTCCATCCGGGTGTCACAGACGCCAACCACCCACGTGGTTGACACGACCACTCTTCTAACACCAAGTTACGGTCTGTATGATTGGAAACAGCCCTCAACCAAAACTCATATACAATACAAGATACAATTCCGAATACCGAGTGTCTACAACAATATTACCAAATCCTAAACTGAAAATTACATCCCAGGTGTAGTAACAACCCATACATCAAGCATAATACTACAACTCAAGAATTATGCCCTGATGGACTACCCCCATGGTAGCCATCCTGCCTACGCTCCGTTATCGTCCGGTTCAATACCTGTAAAAATTGTGTTGTAAAGGACTCAGTAAACTACGCTGAGTATGAACGTGTGTAGCCCGTATGTCGCCGGGCTACACGACTACTTGGTCGAATATTATTAAGTCAATTTACATGCTATAATAAAGCAGTAAAGCACACACAATACATCATGGTTTCATACACACTTAAAGGTAGCAAAGCATTATCAACAACCAAGCAAAACATGCTGGCAACATAGCAACATCAAACACGCAACCAAGCACAACAAGCTGCTAGTATAGCAACAACAATCACGTAGATAATAAAGCGTGTACACATGTATGTTATACCCATGACCCTCACTATAGGATCATTCGAACGTTGTGTGGTTTCATTTCTTTTCTTTGTTCTCATAATGGGTATTTTCTTTCTTTTCTCTTGCACCAGGTCTGGGAATATAGTTTAGATCCCGTGACCAGACTTTGTAGGTGCCAATCTTTCCTTGGTTCTTAAATGATTATTTGTGAGTTCTCTTATCACCACAATTTGGAGAACGTCTTGTCCATAGCCAATCCTCCATTCCCAGATAGTTGTCTCTCTCTATTGTTTCTAAATGTTACTAGCCACTGCCCCAGATACCAAGGGTCCGTCTCCCTATTCCTTTTCAATGTTACTAGCCTCTGCCCGGATACAAAGGGTCCGTCTCCCTATGCCTTTTAATGTTCTGGTCTCTACCCCGGATACAAAGGGTCCGTCTCCCTATTCCTTTTAATATTATTGGTCTCTACCCCGGATACAAAGGGTCCGTCTCCCTATTCCTTTTAATATTATTGGTCTCTACCCCGGATACAAAGGGTCCGTCTCCCTATTCCTTCTAATGTTACGGGTCTCCACCCCGGATACAAAGGGTCCATCTCCCTATTCCTATTTATATTATTGGTCTCTACCCCGGATACAAAGGGTCCGTCTCCCTATGCAATTTCCACGGGTATTGGCTTATCATTATCATTGATAGTTCGACACCAGAGTGGGTGTCTTTAGAGGTCCTCTATAGTTAAGAGGAGTTTTCCCTTTATGTAGTTCCTTTGTTTTGTTTACGAAATTCGTTGTGTTTCATCTCAAGGTTTCATCAACGAGAAGGGACTACACTACTGTGTGCGCGCAAGCAATATGCACAATAATAGCAAGCGGGTAAGCCAGGAAAATAAGCAATCCATTCACATGCTTTACACAAGCTCACAGCAGACAAATAAGCACGGTAAAACAAGCATCTGTTTTCATGCATTAGTCTTGTGGTCATAGACAAACAAGGCACACAGCACATAAGTCGTGTAACACGGCAACATACGAACCACACATGTAACACCCCATCCAAAGCCAATCGTGGTTATCGCAAAACTGAACACTTAAACGAATATGTCGCAGCGGAGATAATAAACACCTGGACCTTGCCACGGTCTGATCGTTAGATTATACCGGCCTTAACACTTACAATACTTATCCAAAATACTTAGTCAACCCAAAACATCACCGTCCACAATACCACAACCAACCGAGTACAAGTAGCTAAGTCATAATCACAACCTTACATCAGTTTAAATATAAACAGTCGGGTGCACAGGCGCAACCCGAACTCAAAATAAACATCCCACCCTAAGTCTAACCGCTCCTACTCTCGTAGTGCGTCCTCATGGGTCTCTTACCTGCAAGTGTAAAAATAGCCCCCAAGGGGGTCAGCACGAATGCTGGTACACCCTCTCATGGCCCCCAAGCTAACGGGGCTACGACGACTAATTGTCGATATCATGGAAATTGATTACATACACAAGCATAATATGAAGTGCAATAACAATAACCACAGATGAACATATATAGTTCACAAACAATGAACGACTCAAGCGTTCCCTTATCAAGTGGGTTAGTAACCCCCTCCTTAGTCTTCATTTCCTTAATCTCAGTTCCTTACCTTACCTTAATCTTAATCTTAATTTTAATCTCAGTATACAAACCTTTCCTGGAAGGGAATGGTTGTAGCTTAATTCGAACCTGGGATTTAGGTGATCCCACCGCACCATCTTAATGCCACCTACTCTGGACGGGAGTCCAGCGTAGCTGAGCCGGCAACCGGCCCTAGGCTACAAGTCCGGAGACAAGTCCTTAAGCGGAGGGCGGATCTGATTCAGATACCGCCCCCCCTTTTCCTTAGCATGCATGACCGGAGATCGGTCCCGGGTTTCCTCACTCAAGTTCCAGTTAGTAGACATCTTATTCACCATGTGCTAGCTAAGCCCTAATGGGCATTAACCAACAGCCACCCAACTTATCTCTTATTCTTAACTCAGTAAGTACTAAACTCGGTTAGTAACAATCTCAAGTCTCGCGGGTTAGTGTAAAGATAACACAAACACAATGAGAATAAATGTAACCGGTTGCATGCTGTATCTTGTTTTAGTCATAGAAATTAAACAGATAGCACACAAGCCGAGGGACACCTCGTTAGCAAGCAGGTCACAAGAAAGATTGTACCGTTCACCGTCGATCGTTGTTTGATTATCCTTCTTCGGGGTCCCAATTCACAAACCTAAATCATTCATTCATTTTTAGGTCATTAGTTATTTGCACCTTACTTAACTCGCTTAGTCCCTAAAGATTCCCATTTAACAACCTCTCAAGTCTTTGCCACTTAGCTTTCAAACTTAACTTTAAACATTAAAACTTATACTTAACTCAACTTAAGCCCTTAAGTTCTTAGGGTCCTAATCATTACCACCCTACCAAGGGTATACCTTATTACCTATTACCACTCTTAGATTTCAAAATTTCTTTTTTTTTTTTTTAGGCTCGACCGAACTTCCGACCGACCTTACCTAAGGTCGGTCCATTCCAGAACACTTCACCGTTTGAAAATTCTACCCCGACCGACCTTGCAAGTCGGGTCCCAAGGTCGGTCCATTCCCGAGAGTTTCCCCGAGGGTAATTTAAGCTCGACCGAACTTGCCAAGTCCGGTCCCATGTTCGGTCGATTCCAGAGACTTATTACCGTACAAAATTCTAGGCATGACCGACCTTGCAAGTCCGGTCCCAAGGTCGGTCCATTCCAGAGACTTAATTCCTTCACAAAATACAAGCCCGACCGAACTTGTAAGTCCGGTCCTATGTTCGGTCGATTCCAGAAACTTTCTCCGGTAGTGTAATCTGAGCTCGACCGACCTTGCAGGTCCGGTCCTAAGGTCGGTCGGCTCTAGAACCTTAATTCTAAATTCTCTTTTCAACTCCAAACTTCTCCTCATATAACCTAATATGTTATAACCTCATTTGGGCACCTCAAATACACCTTAAGCCCTCCTCTAAACACATTAAATCATTCACCAAGATCCACCTTAGTCATTATGCATTTTCCTTGTAATAATGCTAACACTTGTAATGTTTTCCTCTAGGTTCTAGGTGGTGGTTCATACCTAATGTAACCACTATGCCAAATGTTTTCCTCACCACTATAACATCATCTCCCAAGCATCTTTCACCATCTAAAACTCTTTTATGCATTTACTTAAAGTTCCTTCACAAGCTTAAACTTCCATCCATCAACACATTATTCCCTTCCTAATTGTTCACCAACATTTGCCTAAGTCCTAAATACTCAAATACATTCTCTTGATTCCTAACTCCTTCATGGTGATACCTACGTCATTATAAGTCATTAGAACATCTTAATCTCACCCTTTTTCATCAAGACAACCTCTAGAACATCCTAGTACTTCCTTAGTCATTAAATCCCCTTAGAATATCTTAAACACTTAAGTTATCCTTTAAATTTTGCCATGGGTTCTCTAGTATATAGTACATCCTAACACTTGGTTTTTCTCCATCAAACAACCAATACCACTCAAATTCTCATCACAACACCTTAACACACAATTTTCACCAAAACTACACCACATCATCTTATAGTGCATAAACTTAAATGCTTGGCACTTAGGCTTGATAAGCCGCAGACTTATCATATTTTATGCATTAGATTTAGTATTATATTTATCTAAATAAAGTTATATTTATGTTATTTATGCTTATTATGTGTTAAAATATATTATTTGCACAGATTTATGTTTTTATGAGTTTTATGTGCAAGGAATGATTTTCTAGGCAAAAGTTCAGTTGAAGCCGGACTCCATGCCGGGTAGTTTCTGCACGGCATAAGCACAGAACAGAAAAGAGGCCTTGCCAGACCAAATGTCGGGTAGATCCCATCCGGCATAAGTGAAGAGTCGCCACAGTTGACCAAGCGGTAGCAGTTATTGACCGTTGGTGAAAGGGATGATGCCGGGTGTGATGCCGGGTATATCCTACCCGGCATATGCACTGTTTCGCACGGAATTGACGGTTTCGACCGTTAACAGTTGGGCGCATTTTACACGTGTGCAGCTATTGGTGATCCGGCACGACGCCCGGCATCGACACAATTAATGCCTATAAATAGGCCGAGGAAGGCTACAACTTCAACACCCCTATACACTCCACTCACAACTCCAATTCCGCCCCACTCCATTGTTGGTGTCCAAGGAAGTTTCTACAGTTCCATCCACGCGAAGAAGAAGAAGAAGATCCTGTCGGGTTAAGGCTATGACCATTCCCTTCTCCCATTTGTATTCTCTTCTTGTAGTTGTGTGGATGGAGATGTAGAACTCCTTGCTTATTCTTGGTTAGGGATGAATTCCTTCTTGTAAACAATATGATTTCTTTAATATAATTTTTAAGTTTATTAAGAGTAAGGTTCTTATTGAAAGAGAATAGGTTGATCTCTTCTTCTCTTCATGCAAGTCTTACTTGTGGAAGACAAGTCCCAAGTAAGATAGGTTAGACTCTCTTAATGGTCTTTCTACTCTCTTCTTATGAATTAAGGGTTAGTGGTAAGAGTGAGAATTAATCCATTTTCCCCCATTTCCTTGTTCATTTCGCGGCATGATATATGCTCAATTTGTTAATAAGGATGAGTCTTCTGTTTTCTACTCGGAAACTGGAGAAAGAATATGCATTATGACTATGTCGGACGCACTGCCGGGTGGCCAATGTCCGGCAGATTCAATGTCTTTGAATATGCCGTGCAAGTGGTATCCGGCAGCACACCCGGCGTGTTCAGTTGTTGGTTAATTCGAAGGCTTGTGTTTATGTTTCGAGTTCATATTGATACCTAGATGGTTTCACACCCTGGATCAAGGATAATTTCATTGTAATTACCACTTAGTTTAGTTAGTTTTGATTAGGATTAGAAAACATTTCAATTTCCCCCCTTGTCTTAGAATAGGTATTACCGGATTAGGACTAATTTTCTATAAGTCCCTTGGGTACGATACTCTCGGTCGTAATATATTTACACTATACTCCGACCGGGTTTTATTTTGCTACCCGTAGTAGAGTTGTAGGATTAGTTTTATTAGTTTAATTATTTTTCTTTTGTATATAGTTTATCCTAACAATTTCTCTGTTAGCAAATTGGCACCGTTGGCGGGGACTTGGAATTAGTCCAAGTCCTTAAATTCGGTAAAACGCCCTATTCTTTATTTGTTTGATTCTTTGATTCTTTAATTTATTTTCGCCCTGAGTTTTGCAGACTTGAATGTGCCGGGCGGAGTGCCGGGCGTCTGTCACCCGGCAAACTCGGAGGAAGTCGGATGCCATACGTTTTACCTGGCATTGCGTCCGGCATGTTCAAAGTTTTTCAAAATTCCTTACAGTATTGAGTACTTGGCAATTTAAATTTGTTCTTGCTTACTCCCTTTCGTTATTTCTCTCTCCTAATAGTCCCTATACTATGATTCTTTAATTTAAATTTCGAGTTTGAACTTGCCGTGTATTGTGCCGGGTTTTCTATACCCGGCATTTCGGAGGAAGTCCTATGCCGGGCGGGTTTGATCCGGCATGTTACCTGGCATGCTCAATTTCTCTCAATATTTTTGTCGTAAATTGTAGGGACAATTAGGAGTAATCTCCTTCAATCTCTTATTTACTCTTACATTTATTTTTGATTATCCTTTACCTTTTAATGTCTTTTAATTAAGTTATGTTCGATTTTTGGTCACGCCGGGCAGCATGCCGGTTTGTATACACCCGGCATTAGTGGAGGAAGTCCACTGCCGGTTAACACGCACCCGGCACACCGTCCGGCATAACCAAAAATTTATTTCTTCTTGTATTTTCATAAGTCTAATTAAGTCAATATTATTTATTTATTTTTTAATATTATAACGTTATGTCTTGCTCCTCATATAGTTAAAAGGTGAATACTTCTTCGGTCAACAAGTACTCCTGAAAATTTAGCCAACTTTGATCCGGAGATCTAGAGAACCTTGCTTCATACTTTAAGGCAACAGCGAACCCTACAAGAAGCAGATCCTACACCAATGGCAACACCTACCGTCCGTAACATAAACCGGCCATCTAACCAAGGCCAGAAACCAGCAATCGACCTTCCTATCCTTCCTCAAACCGAATATGATGAATGGCAGAAACTTAAGCCATATCATCAAATTAGATGCATAAAAGAGTTAGGATTGTTCGATGGTACGAATTCGGACGATGCTTTGCTCCACGTCACTAAATTTCTACAGCATACAAACAGCCTAACCTCCATAAATAATGTCCTCCAATACGCCAGACTTTCCCTCTTTCCCCATAGCCTTACGGGGAACGCCAGCAAATGGTACCACAGTCTAACCCCCAGTACCATCACCACATGGGAGGACATGGCAACAAAGTTTTATGACAAGTTCATGCCTCCAAGTCGCACCCTGGAGATGATCGCCGATACTTACAACTTTAGGCAACCAGGCTCGGAGAACATCTGTGAGACTTGGGACAGATTCAAGGGGTTGCTGCGCACATGTCCACACCACGGCCTCACCAAGGAACAACTATCCCAGTTGTTTTACAAAGGATTGGTCAACCAATGCAAAACCATGATCCTTTCCTCCCTTGGTGCAGACATATTGAAAAAGCCTGGAGATCAATTCCTTAGTGGGGTTGAATCTCTTTGCGAAGAGATTAGGGATTGGGCCACCGGTGGAACAAGGGGTAGTACCGCTGGTTTGTATCAAGTGGATGAGGGTAACTCCAAACTCGACAAATTGATGCAAAGTCATGAGCAGTTGTTGGAGAGTAATGCCCAGACGTCAACGAAGGTTAGTGCTCTACAGAAAGTGGTGGAGCAAATAGCAATGAACAAACTTCCTTAACAAGCGAACGTGGTTAGTGCACGACCGCACGCTTCAAGCCCTGACATTCTAGACTTTCAGAATGTTGAGGAAGTCAACTATGTGAGTAACCAAGGGTATCGGCAGCCATGGCAACAGGGAAACCAACCCCCTCAACACTTCCAGAGTCAAGCCAGCTACCAGGGAGGTCCAAGGCAATTCAGACCATCCCATCCTGCATCATCATCAGAGGCTGAAATGGCTGAACTTCGTGACATGATGTCAGCCCTGATGAATAAGACCCAGGATACTCAAAATGAGATCTCGACCATTCGCAAGGAGCACAAATCGTTGCAGTTGCAGTTACAGCAACTTCTGACGCAACCAAGACAGCAAGGTCAACTCCCGTCCCAAACGCAAACAAATCCACGGGAGCATGCGAATTCGGTCACCATTCTACCTAGGATCTCCAAAGATGCCAAATAGCCTAAAAGGCTAAGTGTAGGGCGGTTCCTCCTCACGCCTTCACTATCAACCAGGGGAGCCCTTCGTATCTTTTAATTTTTCTCTTTTAATTTTATGTTATTGTTTTAAATTGCTTTCATTATAGTTGTTTCCAGTTTCTTAAAAAAAAAAAGAGTTTTGCTTATTCGTTTTCTTTCGAATACTGGGGACAGTGTTCCTGCCAAGTGTAGGGCAGGGAACCCCCTTAAAAACAATAAGTTTTTTTAGCAATATGCATAAGTTTTGCGTTTTATCAATGTTTTACTAAAACTTTTTGCATGTTTTTGATTAAGATGAGATTAGGAATGACTAAAAGCTTGTTCTCTCAAGAGGTAAGCTCTCTAATGATTTTTAAGATTTCTGTTTTTAACTTTTTGATTCTCTTTATTAACATGAGTACATGATCATGCTCCTAATTCTTTCCTTTATATACTTCTGGGTATTTGTTTCTTTTCTTTCCAAATTGTGAAAAATCTTTTGGGTGAAAATCTTAAAAAGGGTTTTTGTGAAAAAAGAAAGAAGAAGAAAAATAAAGAAAGAAAAAAAAATCTTCTTCCAAAGGAAAAGCAATATATTCCTTGAGGTTGCATAAAGTGCCTCAGAATAAAAGCAAGAAACGAGAGTTTTTCCTTTTATTTTTCTCCTAAATTCCCCGTTCTTCAATGCAAAAAAATCATGGTTGATTCAGAAACTCTTGCAAAATAGGGCTGATTCATAAAAACCATTGATGAGAGTCTTGGCCACATTCAGAAACTCTTGAAAAATAGAGCTGAATGATGGAAACCGGAAAAAGGAGAGATTACAAAAATCCCTTATGCAAAATAGCCTAAAAGCTTTTGATAGGTTTCAAAAATTCTTTATACCCATTAGTATGTTTTGATAAGATAAGGTAGATTAAGTGATACTTATGAATTAGAGTCATATAGTTGGAAATATTTATCTACATTTCATTCTAGAGTTTATCTGTTTTGTGCATAAGTAATTAGTCCTTTCTAATCTTGTTTTGCTCGAGGACTAGCAAAAGGTAAGTGTAGGGCCTTGATAAGCCGCATTACTATCATATTTTATGCATTAGATTTAGTATATATTTATCTAAATAAAGTTATATTTATGTTATTTATGCTTATTATGTGTTAAAATATATTATTTGCACAGATTTATGTTTTTATGAGTTTTATGTGCAAGGAATGATTTTCTAGGCAAAAGTTCAGTTGAAGCCGGACTCCATGCCGGGTAGTTTCTGCACGGCATAAGCACAGAACAGAAAAGAGGCCTTGCCGGACCAAATGCCGGGTAGATCCCATCCGGCATAAGTGAAGAGTCGCCATGGTTGACCAAGCGGTAGCAGTTATTGACCGTTGGTGAAAGGGATGATGCCGGGTGTGATGCCGGGTATATCCTACCCGGCATATGCACTGTTTCGCACGGGAATTGACGGTTTCGACCGTTAACAGTTGGGCGCATTTTACACGTGTGCCGGCTATTGGTGATCCGGCACGACGCCCGGCATCGACACAATTAATGCCTATAAATAGGCCGAGGAAGGCTACAATTCAACACACTTCAACACCCCTATACACTCCACTCACAACTCCAATTCCGCCCCACTCCATTGTTGGTGTCCAAGGAAGTTTCTACAGTTCCATCCACGCGAAGAAGAAGAAGAAGATCCTGTCGGGTTAAGGCTATGACCATTCCCTTCTCCCATTTGTATTCTCTTCTTGTAGTTGTGTGGATGGAGATGTAGAACTCCTTGCTTATTCTTGGTTAGGGATGAATTCCTTCTTGTAAACAATATTATTTCTTTAATATAATTTTTAAGTTTATTAAGAGTAAGGTTCTTATTGAAAGAGAATAGGTTGATCTCTTCTTCTCTTCATGCAAGTCTTACTTGTGGAAGAAAAGTCCCAAGTAAGATAGGTTAGACTCTCTTAATGGTCTTTCTACTCTCTTCTTATGAATTAAGGGTTAGTGGTAAGAGTGAGAATTAATCCATTTTCCCCCATTTCCTTGTTCATTTCGCGGCATGATATATGCTCGATTTGTTAATAGGGATGAGTCTTCTGTTTTCTACTCGGAAACTGGAGAAAGAATATGCATTATGACTATGCCGGACGCACTGCCGGGTGGCCAATGTCTGGCAGATTCAATGTCTTTGAATATGCCGTGCAAGTGGTATCCGGCAGGACACCCGGCGTGTTCAGTTGTTGGTTAATTCGAAGGCTTGTGTTTATGTTTCGAGTTCATATTGATACCTAGATGGTTTCACACCCTGGATCAAGGATAATTTCATTGTAATTACCACTTAGTTTAGTTAGTTTTGATTAGGATTAGAAAACATTTCAATTTCCCCCCTTGTCTTAGAATAGGTATTACCGGATTATGACTAATTTTCTATAAGTCCCTTGGGTACGATACTCTCAATCGTAATATATTTACACTATACTCCGACCGGGTTTTATTTTGCTACCCGTAGTAGAGTTGTAGGATTAGTTTTATATTAGTTTAATTATTTTTCTTTGTATATAGTTTATCCTAACAATTTCTCTGTTAGCAAGGCCCTTAAATGATAATAATCTTAACCACTGAATTTCCACATATATTTGCTTTTAACCTGCGAATACACACAACAAGGCTCCCATTGAAATAAAATGCTTCTTATAATTCATCTCAACATTGTTTTAACTATCTCTTCTTCTCATTTGCTCTTTAGTCACAAGTTCACAAGTATAGTCATTGTTTCTCCTAGGTTTTATATAACCCCTTTCTAATATAACTCCACACTAAACTCATCACATATCTAAATCCCATTCCCTTAAACAATAAAACACCTTAAGGTAAGTAATTTACCTTGTTCTTTTACAAGCTTTAAAAGCTTCCTTCCTTAGGTTTTTCTTTGCTCAATCTCGGTCACCAATATATATCTCCTTGCCAATGTTCTAACCAATATCCAATGACTCCAATGAGTACTAGATAATACATTAACCCTAAGGAACAAACCCTAGGTTAAAAAATGTGCTTTAAGGTATTAAGGTGATTGTTTTACCTTGTTTCTCAAGACAAGCTTGGATATGAAGCAAGAAGGACCTCCTCAATCCTTTGGAGAGTAGAAAACAAGCTAGTACAAGGCATAAACATGGAGTCCCATGAGTGTAAATTTTCGGACAAGGAAGAAAATGATGGAAACCTAGATTTTCTTACACTTTCTTTACCTTAAGAGAATGGAGAAGCCAATGGAGTCTCCAAACTTGAATTTCCTCCTCTAATGGTGGTTTGACTTGGCACCAAAATGAAGCTCTTGAAGTTTTGAAAAGATAGAAAGGAAGAGCTTGAGCTAACTAAGAGATATGTATTTAGTTTTGGTTTTGGAGCTAAAATGAGCAAGATGTGTGCAAGGCTAGATGGAGCTAGCATGGAGGTATGCTTCACGTTAATGGAGAAGAGAAAGAGAGCAAGAAACCGTGGGAAACAAGGGAGAATGAAGAAGTGAGGAGAGAGAACCACTAAACGTGAGATATTATGTAAAAGGTGAATAGTTAACTTATTTGCTTTTTGCTTTCTCTTTACTTAGCTAGATAAGTGTGGTGAGTCACACTTAAAAACCGGCCCCCTTGGTCAAATAAGGTAGGTTGTGGTCTTTGTTGACCATTTATTTGACTTACTTTGACTAATGTTATAAACTAGCTTAATTAAGTTACTATTCACAAAACAAGGCACATTGTTGTGAAATTTTTGATTTCCCATTGATATAGGCTTCCAAATGTGATACTATATAGTACACATGTTAATTAAAGAGTAATGATGGACATTTAGCCATTCAAAACTCATTTACAAGACAATTTTTCAAAAACGTGCTTTAAGACTCCTTAAAGCACATTTTGTGTTTTAACTTGTTTTCAAGCTTGGTTTTCTTTGGTAATTGATTTAAAATGACCATTAGGATATTACTAAGGTCTTAGAACAACATTTGGGTACTCTCCCAAGTCTCTCCAAGCTTAGAGCACGTTTTTGCTTAAACTGCTCTTTTGGTGTTTCCTTATATTTTCTTTGATTAGAAATGTTTCTTAATATTTCTAAGGCATTATTTAGCCTCCTTATATCTTAGTTTATCATTTAAACACCATATCTAAGTTTGGGGTATTTCAATCTACCCCCCTTAAAAGAACTTTGTCCTCAAAGTTCACATGTGTGCTTAATCATTCACGGTACTCAATTCCCTTAATCTTAACACCACATCTTATATTCACATTCACACATCTAAAGACTCAAAGGTCAATCTCAAATACAATACATAAGTATTATACATAACTCAAACTTACACCGAAGTGTAGAAACTTACACAAATTCACATCTTAAACAACCAAACAAACGACAAGCATGACCGTTTCCTAACTCAAAAGCGAGGAAGCTCTACCCCCTTAAAAAGGAGGTACGCCCCGTACCCTATACAGACGATCTAGTCAGTAAACAAAGAAGGGTACTTCGCCCTCATTTTATCCTCTAATTCCCACGTGGCCTCTTCGACATCCTGGTTAGACCAGAGAACATTCACCAGTCGCACTGACTTGTGGCGAGTGTCCCTAGTCTTACTGTCCAAGATTCTCTGAGGAGTCTCCACGGATCTCATATTTGGTTCCAAAGTCAACCTCTCAGGTTCTAACACATGGGAGGGGTGGTGCATGTATTTCTTTAGCTGTGAAACATGAAAAACATCATGCACTTTACCCAGCTCAGCAGGTAAACTTAACCTGTAAGCAACCGGGCCCACCCACTCCGTAATCTCATAAGGACCAACAAATTTCGGGCTTAATTTGCCCTTCTGCCCAAATCTGAATACACCCTTCATCGGTGAAACTCGCAGAAATACCTGGTCGCCCACTGCGAACTCCAGGTCCCGTCGTCGAACATCAGCATACGACTTCTGCCTATCTTGAGCAGCTTTCATGTTCTCCCTAATTTGCTGAACTTCATCCTTAACTTTTCTAAATACTCTGGTCCTATAATGACCGTCTCACTCGACTCATCCCAGCAGAGCGGTGTACGACATGGTCTACCGTACAACGCTTGGAAAGGTGCCATCTTGATCGAAGCGTGATAGCTGTTGTTGTATGAAAACTCGATCAGATGCAATCTGTCAATCCAACTGCCCTGGAAGTCTAAGGCACATGCTCTCAGCATGTCCTCGAGTGTCTGAATAGTACGCTCAGTCTGACCATCTGTCTGAGGATGGAACGCGGTACTCAGCTTGAGTTCTGTACCCAACGCTTCTCTGGTAGCTCTCCAGTACCTCGAAAGGAATCTGGTATCTCTATCTGACACTATGGTCTTTGGTATCCCGTGATGTCTCATGATTTCTTTCTCAAATAACTCAGCTAATTTGGTCACCTTCCAAGTATCCTTCATCGGTATGAATCGGGCTACTTTGGTAAGGCGATCCACCACCACCCATATCATGTTGAGACCTCCCCTAGCAGTGGAAGCCCAACTACGAAGTCCATGGAGATATCATGGAACTTCCACTCCGGAACTGGCATCGACTGTACCATTCTGCCCGGTCGTCGGTGCTCGAATTTCACCTTCTGGCATGTGAGACACCTCAAGACGAACTCGGTAACATTTGTCTTCATCCCCGACCACCAGAAGTATCTCTTCATGTCCTTATACATTTTAGAGGCTCCCGGATGGATGGAAACTGAAGAACAGTGTGATTCTCTAAGTATACGGTCTTTCAGATCCGTGTTGCCCTGTGGTATGCATAACCGGCCCTTAAGTCTGATCAGATCATCATCATGAAGTCTGAAGTCGTATTTCTGACTCTCAAAGGTACCATCTGTCAGCTTCTGTCTGACCTCTCTCATGTACTCATCTGTCCTCTGAGCCTCTCGCACTTCATCAACCAAGCTGGAGAAAGAAACTAGCCAATGGAGTGAGTGTGCTCGACGGCTCAGGGCATCTGCTTCAACATTGGCCTTCCCCTCTTTGTATTAGAGGTCAATGTCATAGTCTTTCAGAAACTCTAACCATCTCCTCTGTCGAAGATTTAACTCCTTCTGAGTGAATATGTATCTCAAACTCTTTGATCGGTGTAGATCGTGACACTAACCCCATATAAGTAGTGGCGCCATATCTTCAAAGCGAAGACTACAGCTCCCAGCTCTATATCATGTGTGGGGTAGTTCTCCTCATGTTTTTTCAACTGGCGTGAGGCATATGCCACCACCTTGCCATGTTGCATGAACACGCAACCCAGCCCTCTGCCAGATGCATCACAATAAACCTCAAAGCCCTTGTACCGTCTGGAATGGTCAGAACCGGTGCAGTGGTCAGTGAGTCCTTCAAGCGCTGAAATGATCTCTCACAGTCAACTGTCCACAAGAACGGTGCATCCTTCTTCATCAGACTGGTCATCAGTTTCGCGACCCTGCTGAAATCCCTAACAAACCTCCTGTAGTAACCTGCTAGAACGAGAAAGCTCCGGATGTCGGTAACAGTCTTCGGCCTTGGCCAAGTACGTACGGCATCAATCTTTGCTGGATCCACTGCGATCCCAGCATCTGAGATGGCATGACCTAGGAAAGAGACCTGGTCAAGCCAAAACTCACATTTGGAGAACTTAGCATATAGCTGGTTCTCCCTCACTATTTCCAATACCCTCCTCAGATGTTCCTCATGTTCAACCTTAGACTTCGAGTATATCAAAATGTCATCAATAAACACCACAACCGACTTGTCCAGCTGCTCCCGGAACAAGCAGTTCATCAGATCCATAAACTTCACCGGTGCGTTCGACAAACCGAACGGCATCACGGTAAACTCATAGTGGCCGTATCGTGTCCGGAATGTTGTCTTCTCAATGTCTCCCTCCTTAATGGCTATCTGATACCCCCCGATCTGAGATCAATCTTGGAGAACACAGATGCTCCCTTCAACTGATCGAACAGATCGTCAATGCGGGGTAGTGGGTACTTATTCTTCACTGTCACTGCATTCAGCTCTCTATAGATGATGCAGAGGCGGAGACTACCATCCTTCTTCTTCACGAAGAGGACTGGCGCTCCCCATGGTGACACACTTGGTCTAATGAATCCCTTATCCAACAAATCTTTCAATTGTTCTTTTAACTCAGTCATTTCTGCCGGAGCCATACGGTATGGTGCCTTGGCTATCGGTCCGGTACCAAGTAGCAGCTCGATGGTGAACTCTACCTCCCGAGTGGGTGGCATGCCGGGCAGTTCCCGTGGAAATAAGTCGGGGAACTCCGACACTACCGGTAAGTCGGGGTCGAACTCAGGGTCTCTCTCTATGTCCTGTACATAGCAGAGGTACACTTCTTCCTTTCTCCTCAACTCCTTGTACATTGCCATGGCGGTGATGATCTTAGTCGAAGGCTTCGTGGGCCTCTGGCGGTATGATATTGGTACCCCAGACGGACTCCTGAGCAGCAATCTATGCTCGGCGCAGAGGATACGTCCCTTGTGCCGCTCCAACCAGTTCATCCCGAAGATAACATCAAATCCTAGCTTACTGAACTCAATGAAACTGACTGGAAAGTCTTCTCCCTTAATTCTGACAGTGGCTCCTCGGTAATAACAAGTGCAACGAACCTTCTCCTTAGACGGGAGCGTAACCGTGAAGTCGGGTAGCTCATCAACGCCTAGCCCCAACCTGCTCGCGAATGATGCCGAGACAAAGGTATGCGAGGCCCCTGAGTCGAAGAGAACTGATGCCTCAATCCCATTAATCGGAAAGGTGCCGGTGAGGATAGTACCGCTGACGTCGGCCTGTGTCTCTGTAAGTATGCTTAGTGCACCTTCCGTATCGAGTCCATAACCTAATTGTGTTCACAAGCTTCATGAGTATTGATGGTATAACAAGAGTCGTAACAATTTATATGAACAACACTGTTATTTTATTCATGACCATCCTGTTTACAACATGTGCTTCAATCTTACATCTCATCCCTCATCTCATTCTAACATTACATGGCTAATATTGTCTAAAGGTTAGGTTTAATCTCCCAGGTCTCATGTGTGTCGCATTGATCACTGCTGACGGTGCTGTATTCAGCTTGATTCTCTTAATCCCATGGTATAACATCCTTGATTCTCCTCCCATAATTAACACATCACCTGACTTAAGTACCAACTTATCTGCACAGTCCGCACGCTTCTGCTCGCCGTATAAAAATTCTGCATCATCCCCAATGGACCAAGACACTACGGGTATCCCTCTTTCGAGAGACTCCGTTGTCTCGTCCTTATCCTGGTGTAGTCCCAGTTTCCCATCCTTCTCATAGAAGTTTACAATGCAAATGTCTGCCTGGATGTCTGGAATCGGTTCAGCTTCCAACTGCTGAGCGATTTCCACGACTTGTGTAATAACTGGATGGAACTCTTCGGGTATTCCCGGTGGTGTTATACCCAAAATTTCAACCCCCCGGAAGAGAGTCTCTACTAATAGGCTAGTAGCGAGGGTTCCCAGTTCGATCGGCACATTTCAGAGTACTAGGGACAGCTTAGTCATTTCCAGGGGCATTTTCGTAATTTTTCAAGGCTCCTAAGCCCCCTATAGGCTTTCCCTCTCCTCCAAATAAGGGTCAAATCAATTCAAAATGCTTTGAAATTTTAACCCATGATAGAGGATGACATCTGAAGCATAATGGCATTGGAATTTTGATTTTTCGAATTTCCAATAATTTTCTAGCAATTTCTGATTGAATCTGACGAGAAATTGAATTTAAAAATATTCCAATATCCAAAAAATTCGACTCCACTTTAGAAAAATCAGAAATATCATCCTTTACCCATGTGTGAAATTTCATAATCAAATTCCTTTTGGAAGCCCTTGAGCTAAAACGTCGGTAAATCTCGGTTTTTACCGGATTTTTCTATCTTTAAGGAAGCCTATATAAGGAACCTAATCCCATGATCAAATCAGAACCTCAAGAACCCTAGACTCTCAAAGAAGGCAGCCGTCTCTCTTTCTCAACGTTTTTGAACTCCAGAGCCACAATCAAACACCGAAATCTCACCAAAATCAACACCAAAACATATTTTTCAACTCCCACAACATCATCAATCATCAAAACCCCACAAAACACCACCAAAACGTGAAGAACAGCAAGAACAACCAACAACCAGAAGCTTGGTTCGAAATCCTCTCGGGTCTGCCATCAACGGAGCACTCGATGAATCCCGGTGTGAAGAATCACCGCGAATCCGAAGGTAAAACAGGTAGAAATCCCACTTTCCTAACTCTCCACGGTATTATCTGTCTTGCCTCAAATTTGGGCTCACACTAACCCCTCTACGCTTCTGTATTGCTGTTTGTTTAAGCTTCTGTCCAATAACTTGTTTACTAAGTTTCGTGCTTAATTCGAATTCAAATCGAGAATTTTCAATCACTAACGTCTTGTACATCTTTCAGGCTGCACACCCATAAAATTTGAGCCAAAAACACCTTCGGGAAGAGCCTCAACGCCGCCGTCCGAGGGCGGTCCGCACCCACGGACGTCGTGTCCGGGGTCCCGGACGCTCTGTCCGAAAGCCGGACGCCCCCAGACGGTGGCGGGATATTTTTATTTTCAAAATTTAGGGTTTTATAAAACATGTCCGGGCCCACGGACGTCCTGTCCGTGGCCCCGGACTTTTCAAAATCTCGTTTCTGTTTAAATTGACTTTTCTATGTAATTAGGTTAACTGGGGTCCGTGGGTTCGGATATTAGGTCCGTGGCCACGGACGGAATCAAAATTCGACCTAATTCTGCCTTTGAAACCCTAGTTTAGGTATCTTTCAATTTCACTTTAGTTTTCTTTCAAAAAATGCTAAAAAACACAAAAAAACAGAAGCTCGCGCACTTAGGTTAAAACGACTCGTAATAAGCCGTAAATAAACCAAGTAGAGGAAAAACAACTTCTAGGGGTAATGAAAGTAATTTGAACCCTAATTAAGTCGAATATCAAGCCCCCGAACCCGAACTCTCCTTTCCTAATTTGATCTAGGTTGAAATTAGGTGGCGACTCATAATAGGTTCCAGTGAGCTAGCTTAGGTTTCAATAATTATTGTTATATGACATAGTTTTTAATCTTAGGCTATAAGTGGACGTAAAACCCGATTAGATCCCAATCAAGTTAATCCACATAGGATAGGGTTTGAAATCGAGGCTCACAGACTGGCGACTCTGCTGGGGACAAACTTCTTAATTTTAACTTGTTTATTTTTAAGAAAGAGGGCTTAACTTGAATAATTGTTTATTTATGGCTTTTATTATATTGTTTGTTTTCTTTTGTGCGCAAGTTTAGATTTCTGCACTTTTGCATCATATGAGAGCGAGGGTCCACATAAACCAGCTTCACCCCGGGACCCGTTTGAGGGTCCCCTGTCAGGGACTCACACCCTTTAGGTGATGTGAATAAGTGGGGGAAAGAGAAGGGTGTCGTCTAACCACACCCCCTTAATACCTGGGCTTTAGCCCCAAGCATTTTCCTGGCAGTACCCTTACCTAGCCCATTGTTTGGTCAGTCAAAGACCCGACCGTAGACACACACCTTCAGGTGATGTGAAAAAAGTGGGGAAGCCCAAAGAGAATAGCGTGCAAGCCCTATTCCTTTGTGGTGACCTGGGCTAGCCCCCCAAGCACCTCTCCGGATCGATCCATACCCGTTTGGGTTTAAACGTCTAGTGAGGACATGTTGAATTTGTGTGGGCCTTGTCTGCTTGTATGATCGGCCCATTACCCAGCCTACAGATTGATAGGAACTTCTCCTACATTAACCTAGCCCAGCCCGAATTGGCGGCTCTATTTGTTTGCGGCCTAGAGGTCCTGTTTGGTTTAATATGTGAGTCATTCGGGCTTCGGCTCAAAAGCTTAGACTTAGGTGATTTCTCTTCTGGCCCAATTTGAATTATCCATTTAGTTCTAGGCCCATGAAAAACAAATCCACCTCAAGCAGTTCGTAAAAATCCATCAGGCCTTTCCGTTTCAAGGTTTATTCTAGTCCAGGAAGACTTTCCACCTGGGCTTTGGCCCAAAGTCCTAGATATAGGTATCTTCTTCTAGGCCCAATCAGAATTACTTGGCCCAAATTCCAATTCACATCTAGGACATGGTTTAAAAATCATTTCGGCCCATGCGCCCTTATTTCTAGCCCGAACACATTCTGGCCCAGGTGCCAAATTCTCAAAACATTCTGAGTACCGCACTCGTAACTCACTTCATCTGGGCCCACAGATCAATTCATAGTTTTGGCCCACGAACTTTGCTCTCAATCCAAAATTTCGGCCCATAACATAAAACATTCGAATCCCAGATAGTTTGCGCAACCCATTCATTCTAGTTTCTGGCCTCAAGACCCAACAGGGTCATCAAACGAATCTTAGGCTTCAAGGTTTCTCTCTCGGCCTAGAGGCCCATTCACAATCCATGCGGCTTCCTTTGGCCCGTGTGCTCCACTTCCACGGTAAGGGTATTCAGGCCCACACATCCGTTCTAACCTAGGGATCACTCTAGCCCATGCACTTCCCTCTCAGTTTGGAAGAGATTCAGGCCCTAGTTCCTCCTACATAACCCATAGGCATTCTAGTTCAGACATTTTGTGGAGCCTACTCGGAGTTCAGAAAGAAGACAATCATGGTCATCTCAAGGGCGTCCCAACGGTCGAGAGCTCGAGTCTTCAGTACGTTGGCGTCAGACAATCCAACATTAGAATTTTTCTCAATTTAAGTAGTTTTCTTTTCTCAGTCGCTCTTTCAACTCTTATGGTAGCTAGCTTCCTTTATCATTTTAGGTAGTTTTACTAAGATTACAATTTTTGATGTTATCTTTCCATTTGTGAATTATAGCATAGTTCCATTTGTGAATTTTTTGTGCATTCATTTAACAAAACAAAAAGTTGTTTTTCAAGAAAAGGGATCATGAAATAATTATTTTCTGACAACAGAATAGAACGACTTATCTGTTGTTTCTAAAAAGGGTGAATATGTCCGTCCATACACCACAGTCTATCTCAAAACATCCACAAAGCATTCCAAATCCACATCTGTTTAAGTGTTGTCATAAACCCCAAATCGATATTGGGGGCAATCTGAGCTCAGGATTGTCGTCTTTAATCTTTCGTTTAAGCGTGTGAACTAGTCTCTGAGTGAAATTCATGAGAGTGTCTTGAGTGGAAAGACCATGAGTGAACGAGCGTGTCATTTTTACACGACTCCGGTGAGACCACATTCAAAGGTGAGGTAAACGGCATAACTCCAACCGAAGGAGATAATTTGTAAATTTACTCTTAGACCTGTGAAAAGTAACAAAGAGCGGATACACAACTTTCAGGAATGACGAAGCACCTAGGTACAGCACCACATAGCCAAAAGCTTGTGAACCCTGATGTTAAACCCTAGGCACCCCCGCTGAGCCTTTCATATATCCCTTTCTAATATTATGAACTCCACAAAATAACCCAGCCAATGATAAATGTCCGACCCGGTGACCAAAGGGAGCGAGGAGTCAGACTCTCATATAACATTCTCATTAGTCCAAAAAAGCAGCGCCGCTATCAGCATGACGAAGTGATCCGCAAATTGTCCCAGAGTGACACAGGATCTAAAGAGCTCACATAAAAACAGTTCTTGAAACCCAAAACCGGGAAACACAAGAACCCCGAAGGCAAAGTCAAGAAAGGATAAAACAAAAAGGCAAACCCGAAGTGCCTCGAAGAAATCCAAATGACAAAAGAGAAATGGTGTAAAAGACAACTTCAAAAGTCCAGGTCCAGAAGCTCGAAAACAACGTCAACATGAAGCAGCTAGACGACTTCAAGACAAGGAAGATGAATCTGAGAGAAGACACAAGTTGCAGCTTCGGTCACCCATTTAAGCTCCACATACCTCAAATATTCCTCCATGATCCCGTCGTCTTTCATCACACCCTATGGCCACGTTGTTAGCTTTAAAGACTTCCGACTTGATAGTTGTGTATCTAATCACGTGAAAGTAACAGATCGAATGCGTAAATCCACCAAATGTCAAATTCAATGGTCTAGAAGTTGTGACCCCGACCAGGAAACAAGTACAAGCATCAAACACGCTGAGTGTAGGTTAGGAAGCACCACATCAAAACATAATCCTTGACCCTGTGAGGACGAGACTCATTCGCACGTTTAATCAAATAAAATACTGGGGGCAATCGATCGTTCTGATCGATTGCCATGAACTCTAGCTCAGATTGTCCTAAGGAAAAATACTGGGGGCAATTGTTGGTTCCAACAATTGCCATGTCAACACCAATTGAAACCCAAAGCTTGAGCACCACCATCCCACCACAGGCACACATAAGCCCCTACCACCACACACACACTCTCAAGCCCGTCATTAGCCTTACCTCCACAAAAACATCAAACCCGTCATAACCCTGACCACCATCCAAAATCACAACACAATCCCAGGTCTATCACAAGCACCACAACAAACACCACACACTTCCACCAACGGCATGTTCATTTTCTAAGAAACAAATTGCAGATTTGAAATTTTTAGTCAGGAAATGATTATTTCACTTTCCTTTTTCAGCAGAGTTTTTCTCAAGCATTGCCATGTTTAGCACATTTTTCAATAGTTCCTTGTTTTGGGCTAGCTTCCAACAAACACTTTAGTTGCATTTTACAACTTTTGCATAACACCTCAACATTGCCACCTTTTCCAACAGTTTCCTGTTTTGAACGAGTACCTTTCATATATTTTGATTGCATACATCTTATCATCATTGGCATGTTTGGCACTCCAATAATCAGTTTTCATCATTTGCGCGAGACCATTATCTTCCTAACTCATTTTTAGTTCGAGACCCAAAATCAGGGCGAGGCCCTGCATTTTCTAGAATCAGTGCGTGATCTAGCTTTTCCTTCATCCGTTTAGTATGAGACTTCAGTGCGAGACCCACCATCTTCAACAGTGCGAGACCCATCATTTTCTTCATTGCGAGACCATGCATCTTCTTCAGTGCGAGACTACTCATCATAGACCAGAGATATAGATACTCACCCCGAAGATACAGATTCTTAAGAGATACAGATTCTCACCTCGAAGATACAGATTCTTCAGAGATACAGATTCTCACCCGATCAGAAGATACAGATTCTTCAGAGATACAGATTCTCACCCCGAAGATACAGATTCTTCAGAGATACAGATTCTCACCCCGAAGATACAGATTCTTCAAAGATACAGATTCTCACCCGATCAGAAGATACAGATTCTTCAGAGATACAGATTCTCACCCCGAAGATACAGATTCTTCAGGATACAGATTCTCAGCCGAAGATACAGATTCTTCAGGGATACAGATTCTCAGCCGAAGATACAGATTCTTCAGGGATACAGATTCTAAGCCGAAGGTACAGACTCTTCAGAGATACAGATTCTCAGCCAAAGATTCAGATTCACCAGAGCAGCAGAACTCACCAGAGCAGCAGAACTCACTAGAGCAGCAGAACTCGCCCGAATAGAAGAACTCGACCCAACACCAATTTTCAATCACTGATAGGTAGTCAACGCCTTAGAATAGCTTGACATCATCTCATTCATTATGGGTAGTCAACGCCTTAGAATAGCTTGACATCATATCATCCTTATAGGTAGTCGGCGCCTTAGAATAGTCTGACATTACTTCATTATTGCCTTTAGGTGGTCGACGCCTTAGAACCGCTCGACACCCTTCCACTTTACTCATAGGTAGTCAGCGCCTTAGAATAGCTCGACGCAACTTGTCGGATTGCACGGGTGGTCTTTTAAGATCCAAAATTTTGGGGTATCACTCAAGCATCAACTAGCCTTTTCATTTCCATTACAAAGTCTAGTTGACGGGGGGCAATCTGTTATACCCAAAATTTCAACCCCCCGGAAGAGAGTCTCTACTAATAGGCTAGTAGCGAGGGTTCCCAGTTCGATCGACACATTTCAGAGTACTAGGGACAGCTTAGTCATTTCCAGGGGCATTTTCGTAATTTTTCAAGGCTCCTAAGCCCCCTATAGGCTTTCTCTCTCCTCCAAATAAGGGTCAAATCAATTCAAAATGCTTTGAAATTTTAACCCATGATAGAGGATGACATCTGAAGCATAATGGCGTTGAATTTTGATTTTTCGATTTTCCAATAATTTTCTAGCAATTTCTGATTGAATCTGACGGGAAATTGAATTTAAAAATATTCCAATATCCAAAAATTCGATTCCACTTTAGAAAAATCAGAAATATCATCCTTTACCCATGTGTGAAATTTCATAATCAAATTCCTTTTGGAAGCCCTTGAGCTAAAACGTCGGTAAATCTCGGTTTTTACCGGATTTTTCTATCTTTAAGGAAGCCTATATAAGGAACCTTATCCCATGATCAAATCAGAACCTCAAGAACCCTAGACTCTCAAAGAAGGCAGCCGTCTCTCCTCCACGTTTTTGAACTCCAGAGCCACAATCAAACACCGAAATCTCACCAAAATCAACACCAAAACATCATTTTTCAACTCCCACAACATCATCAATCATCAAAACCCCACAAAAACACCACCAAAACGTGAAGAACAGCAAGAACAACCAACAACCAGAAGCTTGGTTCTAAATCCTCTCGGGTCTGCCATCAACGGAGCACTCGACGAATCACGGTGTGAAGAATCACCGCGAATCCGAAGGTAAAACAGGTAGAAATCCCACTTTCCTAACTCTCCACGGTATTATCTGTCTTGCCTCAAAATTTGGGCTCAAACTAACCCCTCTACGCTTTTGTATTGCTGTTTTTTTAAGCTTCTGTCCAATAACTTGTTTACTAAGTTTCATGCTTAATTCGAATTCAAATCGAGAATTTTCAATCACTAACGTCTTGTACATCTTTCAGGCTACACACCCATAAAATTTGAGCCAAAAACACCTTCGGGAAGAGCCTCAACGCCGCCGTCCGAGGGCGGTCCGCACCCACGGACGTCGTGTCCAGGGTCCCGGACGCTCTGTCCGAAAGCGGACGCCCCCGGACGGTGGCGGGATATTTTTATTTTCAAAATTTAGGGTTTTATAAAACATGTCCGGGCCCACGGACGTCCTGTCCGTGGCCCTGGACTTTTCAAAATCTCGTTTCTGTTTAAATTTGACTTTTCTATGTAATTAGGTTAACTGGGGTCCGTGGGTTCGGATATTAGGTCCGTGGCCACGGACGGAATCAAAATTCGACCTAATTCTGCCTTTGAAACCCTAGTTTAGGTATCTTTCAATTTCACTTTAGTTTTCTGTCAAAAAATGCTAAAAAACACAAAAAAAACAGAAGCTCGCGCACTTGGGTTAAAACGACTCGTAATAAGCCGTAAATAAACCAAGTAGAGGAAAAACGACTTCTAGGGGTAATGAAAGTAATTTGAACCCTAATTAAGTCGAATATCAAGCCCCCGAACCCGAACTCTCCTTTCCTAATTTGATCTAGGTTAAAATTAGGTGGCGACTCATAATAGGTTCCAGTGAGCTAGCTTAGGTTTCAATAATTATTGTTATATGACATAGTTATTAATCTTAGGCTATAAGTGGACCTAAAACCCGATTAGATCCCAATCAAGTTAATCCACATAGGATAGGGTTTGAAATCGAGGCTCACAGGTGGTGAGACCCATCTTGCACCCTCATGGTTTGGTAATTCTTGGCATACGGATTCCAATCCTTGCCCAAGCTCATCATTTTTAATCTCATCCTTGCTCCCCTGGGTACTCTGGTGTGTAAAAACCTCCCGGTTCCATTCCTAGTTGATTGCATCTTCTGATGATGGCTATTTGTGCTTCGGGTGTCAGGTATCCCCCTAATAAAATCATACCTGGGCGGATAACCTGACATTGTTCGGTTGGAAAGTCTATGGTTTGATGTCGGTGTGCTCTGGGTTAGGTGTAGATGGTATCGGGTAGCAGATGTTGAATCTTCCTAAAGTGGTAGTAGGTTATATCTTACTTAAGTTCTAATCTCACCTCATTCTTACTTAACTCATTTATTCACCAAACATGCATGATAATGCGGTAAGCAGGTAGTTTTATTACTAAATGGTTATAGTGGTACCTGGCCTCGATGAGGGTTCAGGCTCATCGTCCCGGTCCACCATGTGTAGTGTGGGTCCCGACTTCTGGGTCACCCTTGGGTTCTTGTCCGCCGCCTGCTGCACCTTCCTCTGACCGTCAGATCCAGCTCCCTGATCGGTCTTGCCCTTGCCCCTGGTGTCGGGCCTATAGGCTCTGCTAGCAGGGTTCCGGTAGCACTCATATGCCCGGTGTCCATACACTCCACAAAATTGCACTCCACCTTATTCCCTTTACAATCTGACCGGGTGGTCCTTGTGACACCACCTACCGCAGATGAAGCGTCGCTGGTAGCCACCACCGGCTCCCTTCTCAGTCTCAGATCCTGATGATTCATAATGTCAATTCTCATATATCAAACGTTACTAATTTGTTCTTAATCTATTCAATATCAATTCCTTACCCTTTGGCGCCCAGTAGAGCCAGGGGTGTAGCTGCATAAACATACGTCAACTTCAATGGCTCTTCCAGAGCCTTCTCCTTTTCCTCCTTCCTTTTGGGTTCTGATTTTTCTGGGCCTGAGGCTGGTACTTCTGTTTCTTGTACCCACCTTGCCCTTGACTCTCTGAGCTCTTACCAGCATTCTTCTCTTAGCATTCTCCTCGTCCCTCAGCTGGACGGTTATCTCAACCTTAGCAGCGGCATGATAGCACTCCTGCTTTTCCATGGTATTAGTCACTCTTATTTCTCATAATCTAAATCTTACTCATTACTTACTCAAATCTCAATTATTCTTATTACCTGCAAGTAGTGTAACTCGTCGGCCCCATGCCGTAGCGGAGTCGATGGCTAAGCCCGCCATAGAAGCGGTCCACCAGGATCTGGTCAGAATATCCAAGACCTGGCAGAAGACGGAGCAAGGCAGTGAACTCTAAGTAATACTCGTCCACTGTCATCTTGTCTGTCTGCTTAAGCGCATCCAACTGTAAGCGCTTCTTCGTCTGGACATGGGGGGGGTAGTAATTTGCTCGTAGCAAGGCGGTGTACTGCTCCCAGCCGAACTCTGGATTGGCCACATGCTCGGCCCTCACCAGCTTCCACCAATCGCCTGCCGCCCCCTTCAGATAGAAAGCAGCTAGACGCACCTTGATCCCAGCAGGGACATCAAGGGTCTCGAAGGCGGTCTCCAGCTCAGAGATGTACGCCTCAAGCTTGGCGGGATCGGTCTCCCCCTTAAAGTGCGCGGGTCGAAGATCTGCAAGACTCTTCACCCAGTTTGGTTCCCTAGGTTGTGGCGGTGGAGGTGGTGCACCCACACCAGGCTGATAGCCCATATGCCCTAATGCGGCAGCTACGATCTCTGCGATCGTCTGCCCTCCAGGTATTCCTGAAGTATCATCACCCTGGTCGCGACCTCGGCTTCCCCTAGGACGTCCTGCCATCTGAACAAGCATAACTCACATTAGATTTGTATTCACCACTGTTTCAGTTAGTGAATTTATAACGTCCGTAGACGGTAAAGACGATCCACACTTATTATTGGTCATCTGACTCTACTCACTCTAACTTCTCATACCTTAACCCATCACTTATTCCTTAACTTATATCCTAACTCGGTGGTTACTCATGTCCAGTATTTCTTGATCAGAGCGTAGCTACGCTCTGATACCACTTTTTGTAACACCCCATCCAAAGCCAATCGTGGTTATCGCAAAACTGAACACTTAAACGAATATGTCGCAGCGGAGATAATAAACACCTGGACCTTGCCACGGTCTGATCGTTAGATTATACCGACCTTAACACTTACAATACTTATCCAAAATACTTAGTCAACCCAAAACATCACCGTCCACAATACCACAACCAACCGAGTACAAGTAGCTAAGTCATAATCACAACCTTACATCAGTTTAAATATAAACAGTCGGGTGCACAGGCGCAACCCGAACTCAAAATAAACATCCCACCCTAAGTCTAACCGCTCCTACTCTCGTAGTGCATCCTCATGGGTCTCTTACCTGCAAGTGTAAAAATAGCCCCCAAGGGGGTCAGCACGAATGCTGGTACACCCTCTCATGGCCCCCAAGCTAACAGGGCTACGACGACTAATTGTCGATAGCATGGAAATTGATTACATACACAAGCATAATATGAAGTGCAATAACAATAACCACAGATGAACATATATAGTTCACAAACAATGAACGACTCAAGCGTTCCCTTATCAAGTGGGTTAGTAACCCCCTCCTTAGTCCTCATTTCCTAATCTCAGTTCCTTACCTTACCTTAATCTTAATCTTAATCTTAATCTCAGTATACAAACCTTTCCTGGAAGGGAATGGTTGTAGCTTAATTCGAACCTGGGATTTAGGTGATCCCACCGCACCATCTTAATGCCACCTACTCTGGACGGGAGTCCAGCGTAGCTGAGCCGGCAACCGGCCCAAGGCTACAAGTCCGGAGACAAGTCCTTAAGCGGAGGGCGGATCTGATTCAGATATCGTCCCCCCTTTCCTTAGCATGCATGACCGGAGATCGGTCCCGGGTTTCCTCCCTCAAGTTCCAGTTAGTAGACATCTTATTCACCATGTGCTAGCTAAGCCCTAACGGGCATTAACTAACAGCACACCCAACTTATCTCTTATTCTTAACTCAGTAAGTACTAAACTCGGTTAGTAACAATCTCAAGTCTCGCGGGTTAGTGTAAAGATAACACAAACACAATGAGAATAAATGTAACCGGTTGCATGCTTTATCTTGTTTTAGTCATAGCAATTAAACAGATAGCACACAAGCCGAGGAACACCTCGTTAGCAAGCAGGTCACAAGAAAGATTGTACCGTTCACCGTCGATCGTTGTTTGATTATCCTTCTTCGGGGTCCCAATTCACAAACCTAAATCATTCATTCATTTTTAGGTCATTAGTTATTTGCACCTTACTTAACTCACTTAGTCCCTAAAGATTCCCATTCAACAACCTCTCAAGTCTTTGCCACTTAGCTTTCAAACTTAACTTTAAACATTAAAACTTATACTTAACCCAATTAATCCCTTAAGTTCTTAGGGTCCTAATCATTACCACCCTACCAAGGGTATACCTTATTACCTATTACCACTCTTAGATTTCAAAATTTCTTTTTTTTTATTTTTAGGCTCGACCGAACTTCCGACCGACCTTACCTAAGGTCAGTCCATTCCAGAACACTTCACCGTTTGAAAATTCTACCCCGACCGACCTTTCAAGTCCGGTCCCAAGGTCGGTCCATTCCCGAGAGTTTCCCGAGGGTAATTTAAGCTCGACCGAACTTGCCAAGTCCGGTCCCATGTTCGGTCGATTCCAGAGACTTATTACCGTACAAAATTCTAGGCATGATCGACCTTGCAAGTCAGTCCCAAGGTCGGTCCATTCCAGAGACTTAATTCCTTCACAAAATACAAGCCCGGCCGAACTTGTAAGTCCGGTCCTATGTTCGGTCGATTCCAGAAACTTTCTCCGGGTAGTGTAATCTGAGCTCGACCGACCTTGCAGGTCCGGTCCTAAGGTCGGTCGGCTCCAGAACCTTAATTCTAAATTCTCTTTTCAACTCCAAACTTCTCCTCATATATCCTAATATGTTATAACCTCATTTGGGCACCTCAAATACACCTTAAGCCCTCCTCTAAACACATTAAATCATTCACCAAGATCCACCTTAGTCATTATGCATTTTCCTTGTAATAATGCTAACACTTGTAATGTTTCCTCTAGGTTCTAGGTGGTGGTTCATACCTAATGTAACCACTATGCCAAATGTTTTCCTCACCACTATAACATCATCTCCCAAGCATCTTTCACCATCTAAAACTCTTTTATGCATTTACTTAAAGTTCCTTCACAAGCTTAAACTTTCATCCATCAACACATTATTCCCTTCCTAATTGTTCACCAACATTTGCCTAAGTCCTAAATACTCAAATACATTCTCTTGATTCCTAACTCCTTCATGGTGATACCTACGTCATTATAAGTCATTAGAACATCTTAATCTCACCCTTTTTCATCAAGACAACCTCTAGAACATCCTAGTACTTCCTTAGTCATTAAATCCCCTTAGAATATCTTAAACACTTAAGTTCTCCTTTAAATTTGCCATGGGTTCTCTAGTATATAGTACATCCTAACACTTGGTTTTTCTCCATCAAACAACCAATACCACTCAAATTCTCATCACAACACCTTAACACACAATTTACACCAAAACTACACCGCATCATCTTATAGTGCATAAACTTAAATGCTTGGCACTTAGGCCCTTAAATGACAATAATCTTAACCACTAAATTTCCACATATATTTGCCTTTAACCTGCGAATACACACAACAAGGCTCCCATTGAAATAAAATGCTTCTTATAATTCATCTCAACATTGTTTTAACTATCTCTTCTTCTCATTTGCTCTTTAGTCACAAGTTCACAATATAGTCATTGTTTCTCCTAGGTTTTATATAACCCCTTTCTAATATAACTCCACACTAAACTCATCACATATCTAAATCCCATTCCCTTAAACAATAAAACACCTTAAGGTAAGTAATTTACCTTGTTCTTTTACAAGCTTTAAAAGCTTCCTTCCTTAGGTTTTTCTTTGCTCAATCTCGGTCACCAATATATATCTCCTTGCCAATGTTCTAACCAATATCCAATGACTCCAATGAGTACTAGATAATACATTAACCCTAAGGAACAAACCCTAGGTTAAAAAATGTGCTTTAAGGTATTAAGGTGATTGTTTTACCTTGGTTTCTCAAGACAAGCTTGGATATGAAGCAAGAAGGACCTCCTCAATCCTTTGGAGAGTAGAAAAAAGCTAGAACAAGGCATAAACATGGAGTCCCATGAGTGTAAATTTTCGGACAAGGAAGAAAATGATGGAAACCTAGATTTTCTTACACTTTCTTTACCTTAAGAGAATGGAGAAGGAAGCAAGCATGGAGTCTCCAAACTTGAATTTCCTCCTCTAATGGTGGTTTGACTTGGCACCAAAATGAAGCTCTTGAAGTTTTGAAAAGATAGAAAGGAAGAGCTTGAGCTAACTAAGAGATATATGTATTTAGTTTTGGTTTTGGAGCTAAAATGAGCAAGATGTGTGCAAGGCTAGATGGAGCTAGCATGGAGGTATGCTTCACGTTAATGGAGAAGAGAAAGAGAGCAAGAAACCGTGGGAAACAAGGGAGAAGAAGAAGTGAGGAGAGAGAACCACTAAAGGTGAGATATTATGTAAAAGGTGAATAGTTAACTTATTTGCTTTTTGCTTTCTCTTTACTTAGCTAGATAAGTGTGGTGAGTCACACTTAAAAACCGCCCCCTTGGTCAAATAAGGTAGGTTGTGGTCTTTGTTGACCATTTATTTGACTTACTTTGACTAATGTTATAAACTAGCTTAATTAAGTTACTATTCACAAAACAAGGCACATTGTTGTGAAATTTTTGATTTCCCATTGATATAGGCTTCCAAATGTGATACTATATAGTACACATGTTAATTAAAGAGTAATGATGGACATTTAGCCATTCAAAACTCATTTACAAGACAATTTTTCAAAAACATGCTTTAAGACTCCTTAAAGCACATTTTGTGTTTTAACTTGTTTTCAAGCTTGGTTTTCTTTGGTAATGATTTAAAATGACCATTAGGATATTAATAGGTCTTAAAACAACATTGGGTACTCTCCCAAGTCTCTCCAAGCTTAGAGCACGTTTGCTTAAACTACTCTTTGGTGTTTCCTTATATTTTCTTTGATTAGAAATGTTTCTTAATATTTATAAGGCATTATTTAGCCTCCTTATATCTTAGTTTATCATTTAACACCATATCTAAGTTTGGGGTATTTCAACACATGTCCATACCTTATTTGGAAGCAGGAGTTGTCTCACACACACGAGGTCCCGGTTGACGTTCGTTATGGCCCTAACGTTAATTAAAACAAAATATTAGTTTATGATTTCATGTGACAACCATTGTGAATGTTTTCTAGTTTATCACATCTTATCGGGTATTGTTCCCTAGGTGAATCTCGAAAAGCTTGGTTTATATTAGCCCTTGGAAGCTTCCCAAGTATTAACCTTGGGCTTGATGTAACTCCTAGGACATTTACCACATCGTTTTGCACACTAACTTAGTCCTTTCCTGTAGTATTTTTTTTAGAGTATTAGGAGCACCATTATGTAACAAGTTTAACTCAGGTGGGTTTTAATCCCCTTGAGTTTTTATTCCCTCCATAGCTAAGTAGGTTAGTAATGTTATGGCCTTATTATCAGGGAAGCATAGTCTCAAAAGCGCCCTCAAACCCTATTATACAGAAGCACTAAAGTTTCCAAATCTGCACACAATTCTCATGCATTATCTTATTTTACTTCACCTCTACTGTAGAAATCTGATGTTTAACCTTCTCGAATTCTTTTTGCTAACCTAGCTGCAGTTACTAGTTATGATTTGGGTTTATTTCTAAACCATCATCACACTCTTAACTCTCCTGAAGTTCAGTTATACTGAGACACACAATCAGAGAAACTGAAATATAGTTCTTGCATGCAACCTTATCTTATCACACTTTGAATGTATCTAAATGGCGTCTAAACTTCCCAAGTTGTTTTGTAAAATTAGTTAGGTGCATTAAGAGGGTTTTGGGTTCATTATCAATCGAACGTCACACTCACAACACCCATGTAAAACAGTTGTACAGAAGTTACAACTTTACCGAACTGAAACAACATCCCTGTGTAACTTCCATTTAATCTTGCTATTTAAGGTATTAAATTGTTTCCTAATTTCTCTCAACTTGTTTACTCTCTTAGGTAGATGCATTAGCAGGGTTTTAGGTTCATTTACAAACCTATACAACCCTCTTATACCCACTGTATTACAGTTATGCAGAAACAGCTTCTTATCGAAATTTCTGAAAATCAAACCGGTGCATCTCTTCTCTACTGAATCTGTTAGCTGGGAACTGACTTCCAAGCTTCTTCCTAGATATCTACACCCTTAGCTAAGTGAATTAGTCAAGGCTTAAGTTCCTTTTCACACCAAATAAACACTCATATAGCATCTGTACTTATTCATACAGAGATGACATAATAAATAAAAATCTGGAAACCAGAATCGATGCATTCCTTTTCTTCTTCTTCTGTCAAGTTGTTACATGACCTCTAATTCATTCCCTAAGGTGATTATATCTTACTTGGGTCTATTAGTTCAGTTTTAGTTTCATTTACCACTCAATAAAACCCCTATAAAACCTCTGTAATAGGGTTAAACAGAGAGCTCAGGTTTCAGAAAAAAAATTGAAAACCAGAAACTTGGTTCCTGTCATCTTCTCTTCTAGCTTTTCTGTTCAGTCACTAATCTATCTTCCACCTGTCTGTCTACTTAGCTAGGTGTGTATTCAATCTTTTAAACTCAACACAAGCCAGTACACACTCTCAGTCCATTAGTGTTTCAGTTATACCGGTACTTACGGTTCAGGGAACAAAACTGAAACCTGAAACATGCATCTGCTATCTTCTCTTCCCTCTCTTCTCCTTATTCTTGCATCTGATTTTCAATTTTTCCAAACCCTTCTTACCTAGTTAACTTAAGTGTTTAATCCAGGTTTCCCTGTTAAAAACAGACCCAAGACAAATCTGTTATAGCTACTGAAACTTCCTAATACTAAACTGGGAAGAAAACTAAAAACAGAAACTTAAAACTGGCCTCTTCTCTTCTATCTTTCTTTTATCCCTGAATCTGAGTTCTAATTTCTCTCCAATTTGTTTACCCTCTTGGTTAAGTGGTTTAGTAAGATTTTGGAATCCAAACAAATCCCAAAATTACCCCGATAACTCTACTGCATTACCCTTATACTGAAACGTCATACAACAGTGAAACTGTTACACTCCACCTGTGTATTACTTCTTCCCCTTTTGATTTAGATTATCGTTCTGTCATCAATTCTCTCCCAAAGTCTCTACCTACCAAGTTAAGTGCTTCTAGTAAGAATTTTGAACTTATAAACAACTTAAAATCCCATAGCCAACCCCCCTGAAAACTCTTTACCAGACACGGGTCAGCTGCAACCAGAAATTATAAACTAATATGTATTCTCTCATTTTGCTTCCTTTCTATTCTCTAATCTGTCCCAATTATTTATAATCTCACTTAAGTGTATCAGCTAGGTTTTAGGTTGGTTATCTAACCATTACTACATTCACAATGTTCCTGAAAGATACGTATGTAGAAACACAAGCCATTTCAGGAACTGTAAACTGAAAACATAAACTGAAACATCTCCTTCTATTTTCTTGTTGGTTCACGATCCTGTTCTCTCAATTCTCTTTTTTTTTTCAATCTGCTAGCCCACCTAGCTAAATATATTGTGAAGCCTTAAAACTCCATACTAACAGCATTGTACAAGCTATTGAAACTGCCAAATTCTAGAACTGGCTAAACTGGAAAAAACTGAAACTATAAAACTGCAATATGAAATCTTGATATCCTTGCTTTTATCCTCTTCTTTTTTTTTCGCATAATTGTCTCCCAATCTATCCCTAAGCACTTATCTACTTAGTTAAGTGTTGTATCTATGTTTTGAACTCAAAAGACAACCTAAGCAGCCCTGTTAACCCCACTGATCCATCCCATATACTGAACTTAAAGAAAATGAAGAACTGAAGCTGAACTGATGTGGTTTTAGTTTCTTTTTGTCTTTCTGTTTTGTTATTAAACTGTTTCTTAACTTCTCTCTAACTAAGCACAGCCTCACTAGGTAGGTTAGTAATGTTCTAGGATCATTAACCCTCACTATAGCTCCTTCTAACCCCTCTGTACACATTTATACAGAACTGAAAAAAAAAAAAAGAAAACAATGAAAGACTGAAGTTAAGCCTGCACTCTTATATCTCTAACTTCTGTTTCAATGTCTTGAGTGATTTTCCCACCTTCTCAGATTTGTTGCTACTTCGATAAGTGTCTTTGCGTAGTATTAACCCCAAAACAGATTCACAACCATGGGGACCACACCTCTGAATGAATTCGTTATACAGAAGAGGAATCAATTTTAAAAGTCATTACAGAACACTGGGGTAATTTAATACCTTGTTTTTTTGTTTTGGAGTTGATTCCTCCTGGTATTTTCTTGGCCCGATGCAGGATCTCAGGCCTTGAACTCTCGGCCTCAACTGGGGTGATCACTCAGGGTTAGACTTTGACAAACCATCAAAAAAAGAAAATGGGACTGAAGCAAACCCAAAATTTGTTTTGAGGAGCTTTACCTTGTGATTGTTATTCAGGTGAGTTTGGAGCTAGTTTTCCTGGATACTTCTGGTGCACTTCCTTGACGGGTTTTACCAAGGAGATTCATGCATGAGGAAGGATAAATCAAAAGGGAGTTAACAACCAACTTCCAGGCATCAAAACAAAAAACAGAAAATATGAATGGATTTAACTACTTGCGCTTTCCTATAGAAGTGTTTGGAGAGTTGTCTTTTGTTCAGGGTCTACCTGGAGATCATACCAGCAGGTGCATGCCAGGTTCTTGCGTGGGAATAGGAAGAGAATTAGAGGGAGTGATGATTGGGGTCTCAGGCGCCAATCAACAGAAGAAGTTAGAGGCACAGTGTGACTGAAGTATCAAGACAGAAAGCCAGGGAAGGGAAGCAGAAATACCTCAGACAATCAGTGGTATTCACCTGGCTATATGGAATGGTGTTGTTCCTGCTTCTCTTGCATTTACGAGAGTCAGGGTCCTCTACTGGACTCGCACAAAGCATGAGGTAATGGGAGAAGAAACAGGGGCTAGTGCTCTTGATTTACAAGGAAATGCTGTGGAATTTGAGGAACACCACTCTGATGCGTGAGAGGTTGCATCGGCCCCTGACTGGATGCCCATGCTCTTTGGGTACTTTCTCTGAAAACAAGGTCGTCCTCAGACAGAACCAGAGGAAACCGTGGGTCTGCGGGTTTGTTTTTTTTTGTTGTAGTTACAGTGGTAGTCGAACTACTAGTATGATTAGGTTGGTATTGTTATCGAATTCGGGCATAGCTCAACCAGTTAAAGCATTCGAGGAGGGTACATGAGGTTTCGAGTTCGAATCCCGGCAGGTGCGTATTCGCTCTCTTTTTTTTGTACCAAACATATATGCTAATTTGTATACAGATGCGACTATATAGTATGTCGCGTTATTAGTTTTATACTTGACTACTTTATTCGTCACGTTGTTAGTTATATATATACATATATGTATATACTTGTCGCGTTTTAATTATATGCGCTTATGCGACGTTATTATTTATTATTTACAACGTTACAATATCGTAACTTTATGTACATATATAAGTACGTGACTATATTAATATGCAGTGTTGTCACGCTTTCGGACATGTATATACTAAATTTAATTGTTCATACATTATTTTATGCCCGAATTATATAACGCGTTATTTTCGGATAATCTCCTCGCGTTTATGATTTTATGTGATTAATTGTTCAGGGGTGTTTCATTGATTATGGGAGGAAAAATTACCATGTGCACCTTTGAGATATATATGATGTTTGATACATCAAATAATGGTCACAAGAAGTATTGTATTCATTGGCCTATTGATTTAAAAAAAATCTAGCTATAATGAAATTATCCATGTGATTTTGAGATTAAGATGGATAATATGAAACTTGAAAGAATAGTGGTATTGAGTAACTTATACTCCCACTAAGAACGACCTTATTAAGTCGTTAATTTTGTATACCAAAGAAAAAGGTTAGATAATTGGGTTTGTGTCTATACCTCCCCCATTAAAAAAATATATCAAAAGGGTTACAAAAAAAAGGAAAGTTGAGAATAATGAACATCTTTTGGTTCTTAAGCATTCTCAACTTTAGGGGGAGAATGATATGTGTTTAGATATTTGACACAAAGTCTTATCAGTAAAATCAATTGTGCCTTATTGAAAGATTACAAAAGCAAGCACATATTGAATGTTGCTACAACCATGCTTTTGGGAAGTATGAGTCTCCAAGATGCATATGAATTTTTAAGATGTCAAATTAGAGAGCAGTTGTCTCTATCTTGAATGTCCTTAACCAAATGTTAATGGACTATGAATTATGTCATGCATGACAAAGTAAAATGAGTCAGAGGTTAAAGAATAATTCATTTGGAAAATGTTACAACTACTTGATGTGTTCATAGATATGAACAAAGTAACGTGATCACATATATACTAGCTGCAAATGTTCTGGCTCGGTTAGAAGTGTGGGAGACAACCGCTATGGCAAGTGAATCCCAAGTACGCTGGAGGCGTGGTTGACCCTTGGGATCCAAAGGACCCTTGAAAGAGGAGTTCGGACCCTTGAAAGAGGAGTCCAGTCCTTCGAAAGGGGGACGAATACGCCAAAATGACATAAAAGGAAAAGACAATGAGAGGAAAGATTTGAACCCTCGAAAGAGGAGTTTGGACCCTCGAAAGAGGAGTCCAGTCTCTCGAAAGGGGGACGAATATGCCTAAATGACACAGAAGGAAAAGAAAAATTAGGAGTTTCAAGATTCAAACCCTCGAAAGAGGAGTTCAGACCCTCAAAAGAGGGGAAGAAACTGCCAAAATGATATATTGCAAGAGTAAAGGAAGTACGGAGTTTGACTTCTGAAAGTTGATAAAGACAATCATAAACACGTTGAAGTGTGTAATGCTAGCATGATAATGCACCAGAGTTGTGCATATGAGATGTTATAATCCACCCTGACATAAGAAATGAACGCGTTCCTCCTATTGGATAAAGGAGTTGTAATATCGCAAGGGTGGAAGATAGTAAACCCTTGAAAAAGGTGTCGAGCCCTTTAAAAAGGGAGCTATAAACTTTGGTGGAAAATAGTAGTAAACCCTTGAAAAGGGGTATATCCCTTGGAAAAGAAGCTATAAACTTTCAAAGAAAGTCAATGATAAAAAGTACACCATGTTAACTATATGTAGCCCTTGAAAGAGGATCTAAACTCTCAAAGAGAGCATAATGTGAACATATGAATTCCCGGGAATTGGTATTCAAAGAAAATCTTAAGAATGATTTTCTCTAAAAGCCTTATGTTTTTATATGATCAATGGTGACTTGGATGAGAACCATCTAAACCACAATGGTATCAAGTCACATCTCATAAAATTATATATATTGATATATCAAATGAGCCAAGGTATGGCATAAGCCACTAAGAGGGCATATATGTGGATATTAAGTTCAAATACTTGAGAGTGCATTATTTGCACTAGACTCATATATATATGAGTTTTGTAAAGTCAAGTTGATAATACATGACTAGTAAAGGATACTCCTCTTATGGAAATATCAAATAGACTTTGGGAGCGAATTGGGTCACACAAATTTATCATCCTTATATGATAGAAAATGTGTGAGGCTCAGGTCAAGAAAACACTATATATGTTTTACCTGTGAATGATTAATGGTGATATAAGACTTACCATCTGGTAAGGTGATGATTCTCAGTAAACATATCACCATTGTTCTCTTTTCATCAAAGTTAAGATGATGATGATTGATGACATATTTATGAAATGAATGTTGGCATACATTCATACATCTCAAATTTAGGGGGAGAATCTTTATATGGTTATGTGTTTTCTCCTTTGTTTTGGCTTTTACATCACAGGGTTTCCTGAGCAAAAGTTTAATGAGGATTCTATCATGAGATCTATACGAAGAGAGAGTGCTATGATATATACATGGTGGAACTACCATTTCATGGTGTGCAATGAAGCAGACTACAGTGGCAACTTCATCAAATCATGCCGAGCTGATTGCTCTATACGAAACAAGAAGAGGATGTGTATGGCTTAGATCAGTTATCCATCATATTTTAAGTTCTTGTGGTTCAGTCAGATCAAGAGACGCCGATGGTGATATACGAGGATAATGTCGCATGCATTGCATAAATAAGGGAAGGATACATCAAAGGTGATCGAACCAAGCATATATCACCAAAGTTCTTTTCAACTCATCAGCTTCACACCAAAGGTATTCTCGATGTTTGCAAGATTCGGTCTGACGAGAATCTAGCTGATTTATTTACCAAATCACTTCCTTCAAGAGTCTTTAAGAAGCTTGTTCATGATATCGGTATGCGACATCGAAGAGACATCTCTGTTAATTGAGGCGGAGAGAAACATTTAGACTGTACTCTTTTTTCCTTGACCATGGTTTTTATCCCAATGGGTTTTTCCTGGCAAAGTTTTTTAATGAGGAGTAGGATGTACATCCAAGGGGGAGTTTATAAATAATGTAATTATTGGATGTACATCTAATCACCCTTTCATCTATCTTAGACTCTTCATTTGTGTAACCCCCGTAACCTCCCAAACTCTTCATTAGAAGTCCTTTGATATTTCGTATTCCTTCCACTCAAAGGTTCAGTAACGGTTATGTATTATATACTATATATAGATGCACAATGGAATGCAATGGGATATACCAATTCACGTCTATATTGTCTTCTACCTTTCTTCTATTTCTCGGTGTTACAACAGATTTGGGTTTAAAGACATCATTTATATTTTACGGTATGACACTTTCCCTTTTAGTGTCGTTAATGACAATTACTAATTGTAAGAATAATAAATGTGTAAATAAAATGTTATGTCATAAAAATCATTTGTAAAATAGAATATATAATTTTAAAGCATAATAATACTTAAATTTTTAAAAAAAATTATTTTGAAGTAATAATGTGAATTGGTAGTAGAAAACATATAATTTTAAAACCTAATATAAAAAAAATTGTAATTGTTGAAAAGTTGTCAAATGTAGACAGAGTAAATTAATTTACTTCTTTTTTCATTACTTTCTCTAACACTTCTTCACTATAAACTAATAAATTAACAATATAGATTGTATCTATGGCTTAACATAAAATTCTTTATCAAATAAGTAGTAAACAATAAAGTGAAAATTGGTTTATTAAGGCAAAATGTCCCTAGGAAGATTTTTGTAAAGAGGTCAATTAAAAATTTTGTTTGAACAATGTTTTTGAATTTTGATAGTTAATAAAAATATTTTAATTTTTCAAAGTATTATTAATTTATATTTTCTGATATTTTTCTAAAAAACAAACGAATTTTTTTCCAAACACTTTATAACTATTATGTCTTTAAAATATTATACCGTATTTTATGGTACTTAATTATTTGTTAATTTTCAATGAAATATTTATAAAATTCAATATTTTTGATATTTTTTAATCATTTTTACCTTTATAATTATTTTCATATTTCTTTTAGTATTCACATCTTTTAAGTATTTTGAATCTTTTAAATTTTTCTAGAATTTGACAACAACTAGTGGCATATTGTGAACTTTTAATATAATTTAGTAAATAGCACAAGTATTTTTTTTCCTTCTAGGCAACATCAATAATGACATTTCATGAATTTCGAAGAATATATAGTGATATTTCATAACTTTCTTTTTTCTTAGTGGTATTTGATGAATTAGAAAAAAATATAGTGATAATTATAATATTGCCAAAAACAAAATATAGTTGAAGACGAAGTGCTTAAGCCAATTATGATAGGCTTTATTTATGGGTTGTTGTTAATTGCCGATAATAGAAGCACCACAAAAGGTTATCATCCCTTACTCCAATAAGAAGAGCGTGAGTATGTAACAGCATTAGTTTTTATCGACCATTGGGCAATATCCAAGCGCAAGATCAAACGTACATCTACTGTAAAGACGAGTAGTGCAGTGGTAGAGCAACAAGTATGGTGTCATATTCGTTGAATATATCGGTCATGTGTGACAAGACACTCTCTCTTCTTTTTAATTTCTTTGATCAAATCTGTGATCCAGAGTATAAAAGAATCGACACCTTTCCTCTGCCAATAGATGTACGCGAGTACGTATTTAGAGCATCGAGCAGTTTCCGATGGGATATAACTCGAACTATAATCTCATACACATTTGTCTCTTCAGAGCTACAGAGGTCAGTCCAGTAAGGTCTGTTTAGAAACATATCTACCATTTAGGGTCTTTGGTAGCAGTGAATAGTATTACATTCTTGGAATTGTATCTATTCTTATGTTTGGTATACAGAATTCTAATTCCAGAAATTTAGCTTATTCTAATTTGTTGGTAATTCACTGGTAATAGTATTCCTTGCTAAAACACTCAAAATTGCTATTTCAAGCGAGTGACTAGATTATCTAAATGCTCGATAAAGTTAAAATATATGTAGATATTCTTTAATTAATTTAGTTACAATTAATTTATAATATATATTAATATAAAGAATTATTTTTTAATATTTAAAAAAGTAAAGAAATGAACCATTTTATTATTAGCAAATATATTATATGTTATATATAATAAAAATAAAATATTATGTATTATATATTAGTATTTAATATAAAAATATAATATATTAATACTTAAATTATGATTATTTAATTTTAAATGGAATAAATGATACAGGTTAAATTTTAAAATAATTCTGACTAATAATAAAATAATTGATTATAAGCGATTATATGTATGTAAGCTATCATTTACTATTTCAATATTATATATTGTTCAATTGTTGATATAATAATTATTTTATTTTATTTTATTTTGAATGTACTTAGTTAAAATAATATATCTATTGAATATTACTTAATAAAATTTTAAACCTAATTTTAAATTTATTTGGATTGTCAAGAAATAAAAAATAAGTATATTAGCATATAAAATTGTTCTTTAATTATTATGAGAGTATAAAATTTATAATAACTTTGATATATAGCTAAAACGTAATAGTTTATAGAAATAGTTTTATAATTATCACTTAACAAGTGCATACTTATAATGAATCATTCTGAAATATACTACAAATATTTGTACTATAATAATTTTATATAATTTAAAAGTTATATTGTAATTTTATTAGTTGTTCTTTTCCTTTAGAATGCTTTATTAATTTGAATAATTAGTAATAGTTTTAGAAGAATTTATCTGCATCTGAATAAATAGTATGATGTTCAAATTATATTAATGCACATTCATATTACATGCTAGTATAATGTTTCTATTATGTTCTATATACTCAATAATTATAAGTTTATTTCATAGTATCAGTTTGAAAATTTAAATAGTAGAACTTTTCAGGTTCTTATAATCATGAAAAGTAAACTTTATTAATTATTCTGTCATAAATATTTTTTACATATTTTAAGTTAATATATATAATTAAAATTTACAGTTTATCATACACAAATAATAATGATTGTTATTTATCAATTATAGATTCGTAACTGTATACTTTATTCCAAGTCTATTCCTATCATTATTCTGTCAACCAAACAAGAAACATCAATTTCAGTTATTCACATCATAACAACCAAATGAGGTCATATTCTATTTTTAGAATTCCATTCCAGTAATCATATTCTAAGAATTAACATTCAAATAACCAAACGACCCGTGAGAACATCCACAACAACGACAAAGGTGGAATCCACTCTTGGTGTCAGTAAGACAAAAAAAATTGTAGCTACGATATAGTGGATTCACCCACTATTCTTTCTAATTGTTCCTTAGTTGGGAACTCTCCACAAAAGTGGGTATGTGAGAGAGTTATTTTATTTTTCTTTTCTTTTCTTCATCCTAATAGTAAAATATTATTGGTAGTTGGGTGGGAGAGAGAAGAAGAATAGAGTTTATTGTTGTAGTGAAAAATAGATGGGTAGAATTTTTATTGATTAAATTAATAGTATTTTGGTGATGTCGCACATTGGTATGTGTCCAGAAACTGAAAATTCTGACTTATTGTGGATGCTCTAATAACTATGCGGCTCATTTGGTAGCTTTGCAGAGTCATTTCATATCAGTATTTTTGAAGGATAGTCTTTTGAATTAGGATTAGTACTATTATGTTTGTGATATTACATGCTATAATACTAAATAAAAAACAAAAACAGAGTAGGTTGACCGAAGAACTGAATGTTTGGGGTGGTAAATCGGGTTGTTGGGTCCGGTTGAAGCTCACCTATACCGAATCCAATTAAACTTGTATTGATCCATACCCAACCAAAAAATAATTGGGTTACAAATTATCAACTTATACCCAACCCATATAAAATCATTGAACCCAAACCCGATCTGTTTAACCTGTTTTAAATATTTATACTTTTGCTTTTCTATAGAATGATCAGTCGTCCCTAAAAGTGTGCACATGATGGTCATTTATTTCGAATCATTGCCGTTTTTCAAATGTCAATATTCTGATAAATTGTGTCATTTTCCCAAATGTCAACATTCTGGATCAATAATCTTAGTTCATAGCCATTATTTGTGCGGATGAAATGGTGTGAACTGTGGAGTTTGTGTGGGTAATGAATGACATAGAATTTAGGTTTTCAAACAAAGAGTGAATTGTGGATATAGATGGCCTAGAGAATGTATTTGGATTTATAAAAAATTTATTTGTGTGGGCCTAAAGAAGTGATAGCATTTTTGTTTGCTATTATACTAATAGTTATAGAATTAATACATATCCAAGTAACATATTTACATATTTATCAATTTATTTATTTGTAATTAAATTAAGTAAACAAGTCGGGGTAAATTTGGGTCAGGACTTTTGACCCATATCAAATCTATTATTTAATAGGTAACCTATATCCGACACAAAAAATTAAATGAGTCAATAATCTTAGGAAAATTTCCGTTACGCGTGCAATTGCCCCTCTCTATTCCCCATCCCGGTTGATTTCTCCAACAATTCCCGATTGCGCGTTTTTTTTACCGTTGTAAAGAAGCCGATAAATCATTTATCGGCATCAGTGAAGCCGATAAATGAATTATCGGCTTCTTTACAACGGAAAATTCGACTGTTGGGCGTTGCGAAGAAGCCGATAATTCATTTATCGGCTACAACGCCCCAACGGTCAAAAAACGGCTAGTTTCTGGTTTGAGCTTTTATAAATAATTTATTGGCTCTTCCAACTTCTCTGCTACTTCCTTGCTACTTCGTTGCTATTTCTCCTTCTCTACACAAATCAAAATTTTTTGTTCAGTCCTCATCCTCACACATTCCTCACTCTTTCAACCATTTGCTATAGATATTTGAGATGGATATCCCATGTACTCTTTATCTAAACGTAGAGCTCAAATACAATCCAGATGGTATATATTTCCATATTAATCCCAACTGGTAGAGATTTATCCATTGTGAAATTCCCCAGTCTTCCACCTTTCAATCCTTCAAAGATACTGTCAAAAATCTTGTCGACTTGGAGTTAGGGGGAGATCATGTCATCACCGACATGGTTTGTAGAAAATTGGAGAACAAATATCCAACTTGCTCTTATCTCCACTCAAAATTACCAGCGATTCCCGGGTGAAGCTGATGATATCGAACTTCATCAAGAATTCAGACTTGCTGAACAACGTGGCTGTGCAAGTTGAGTTCGTGCGTGTGACTACCCCTTTCTCTGGAGGAAGACAATGAAACCGATGATGATTTTACCCAGCATCAATAAGCCGAAGATGAAAATCTATATACTTCGGATAATAATTCTGAGATGGACCCATAAGATTTACCTGACGACGACATGGTTGATGAAGCTGGGCCCTCCACCCGTACACTCCTGCAGCGCCGTTCTCATCGCAAGTGGATTTAGAGGCCATAAGCCAGATACCATCAGACATTGATCGGCGTGGTTTGCCATACTGGAGGCCAGGTCAAGAGTTTGTCATGGGGCAAGAATTTGCTGATAAGAATGTTCTTGTGACTGTAATAAAACAGTATCACTTGGAGAGAAACGTAGATTTCGTTGCCCCCGAGAATAACAGGAGAATTTACACCCTAAGGTGCCGACAAGGGTGCAGTTTCAGATTTCGAGCCGCGCTGCTAAAGAATTCATTTGAATGGTGGATACGGAAATTTAGTCCGCACACATGCGCTCCAGCCCTAGATGAGAGTAATGATCATTTTTTGACTTACAATTTCATAGCTGAAGTCGTGATACCAAGGATCAAAGAGAACCCTGCACTACAAGTGAAGACTGTGATTCAACTTATCCGCTCAGAATATAAAAGGAAGATTAGCTACAAGAAAGCTTGGTTAGGCCGTGCGGAAGAGATAAGAAGGGTCTATGGTGATTGGGAGCAATCATTTACCGAATTACCCAGGTATATCATAACCATCAAACACTCTATACCTAATTCGTATGTAGACCTAGAGTCAACTTTGTGTTTCAAGATGAAACTTAGACCACTTCTGTTAGGCGGTTTAAGTGTTGTTTTTGGGCATTTGGGCCATGCCTCACTGCTTTCAAGTATATGAAACCTCTACTTCAAATAGATGCCACTCACTTGTACGGTAAGTACAAAGGGAAATTATTGATTGCTGTGGCTCAAGATGGTAACAACAAGATAATACCAATGGCCTTTGCTATTGTTGCTAGTGAATCTAGGGATGACTGGAAATATTTTTTTGACCGTGTTCGTAACATAGTCATTGGAGCTAGGAACGATGTGGTAGTTATTACGGATCGTGCCGCAGCCATAATGTCAATAATGAGGGGAAGAACAGTACTGGCTTCCTCCTTATGCCCAACATTTCTTGTGTATCCGTCATATTTCTTCAAACTTTCACACAAGATTTGGAAACAAGGAGTGGACACAGGTAATTATAAGAGATTTGTATGTCTTCGTCTTTTTGTATATTGTTTATGTATTTAATCTGATAATATTTCTTGTGCAGGCTACTATTTCAGAAGGGATATAGTCCAGGATAGATTAAATCACTTACTTTCTCTGCACCCCTCAATTCCTCCTTTTTTCAACGAGCTGTCCCCTGAGAAGTGGTCACGTGCGTATGACGATGGCAAAAGGTGGGGCCATATGACTACTAACCTAGTTGAGTGCATGAATGGGGTGTTGAAGAGGGTTCGTCTCTTATCGGTAACAACTATTGTTGAAAGCACTTTGTACAAGTTAATTGATTACTTTCGAGATAACTTAGAAACTTACACTGCACAAAGGATAATGGGTTGTTTTTCACCAAAAACCTATTGGAGAAAGTAGGTGAGAACCAAACACTTGCCAACTACCACTGTGTGGTTGTTATCGACGCTATGGATTTGGTGTTTGAGGTGGTTGACAATGGGGATCCAAACTTAAGGCGTGACAAAGGTAAATTTGCAGTGCGAATTAACTCTAGGGAATGTGAATGCGATGAATGGCAGGCGTTTAAGTATCCATGCTCACATGTCATGGCCATGTGCTGTACCACCACCCTGGACTGGAGGAATTACGTTCATCCAGTTTACAGACTTGAACGATGATACAAGCTTATAGCAAGAACAAGTTTGTGCACTAGGAAATCAAGGCAAGTGGCCCATATACGCCGGACTTCGTATTGTTCCTGATCCTGCAATGATGTGCAACGTTAGAGGCCGGCCCACATTCTCCCCGTATTCATAATGTAATGGATGAGAATTATGAGCACGAAACAAGACATTGTGGGCTATGTCGCCAACGAGGTCATGTAAGGACAAGATGCCCGAATGCAAGTTATAGTTAATTCCCCAGTATAATTGTATGTTATTGCATTAGCCAATTATGCTCCTGCTCAGACAGGTCGTTTCTTTAGCAAGCACACCAAAAAAATGTAATTTATCCATTGTCTGTTGTAATGAATTATCTTTAATTTGTATTTGTGAAATATGCAAGGACTAAAGATTGATTTGATATACCATTTTATTGGCTAAGGAAATATTCCAAATACATAGATCGATTCAATGACATCCATCATTGTTTTATTACAGAACGACATACTAATACTTATTCATCTTCTCATACGTGCTTGCTGTCAACAAGAGCATATATCATAGGAGTAGCCACATATCACTTCTGTTGATGACTTAAAATGGATGAGATATGCATCATCCACCTACATATTAACCTTCATTTTCGCTATCAGCTGAACCGTAATCTTATTATACTCTTCTGCCAAGGATATGCTCGCTGGTGGTGGTGGTGGTGGGTTATCTTCCCCAAATGCATATACCACATAGAATTCTAATCGAGTATAAAATTGTTGATTATAAACGAACCGTTCAATCAGTTTGAACGTCAACATCTCGTTTTATTTGCAATGACCCCCATACAGGGCGTGGCTAGGAGCACAAGAGTAATCGATGAAGTATCGATTCAACCACACAATAGCAACCGTAACGCTCTTTCACAACTATAGTCTCTACAACATTGTCAAACTCAGCGAACGTAATATCCATTTCGATATCCAAATCTAAATGGTCAGTGGAATATGTTCTGGCAAAATACAAACCTGAATCGTTGGTGATTGGCTCAATGTCAAGCAAGATAGTGCAAGGGATCTCCATTGATGAAATGAGACGATGAAGTTTAGCAAGATCTATGGATAACTTATGCAATATAGTACTGACAATGGTTGTGGGTAGTTATTTATGTAAGTGAAAGTAAAACACTTGTATTTATATGCATAGGATAAGGGAGTATATGCCGTGAGAATAAAATTGAAATCCGTTGGGGGACGGGGGAAATCTTTTGTTCGATTATCCTGTCTGCCATCATCTGCATCTAATTCTTTATCCATTGTCTTTTGTAATGAATTATCTTTACTTTCTATTTATTTTCCACAAACGAATAAAGATTGCTTTGAAACACCATAGTGGTATTCCACACGATAGTCCACAAAGGAATATTAAAGCTTCATTTTTTTGCCAAAGGCAATATTCGAAGATAAGGAATTGTATTATATTGTAATGTAGCAGAACAAAATTCAATTATAAAAGGGGTACACCTTGGACTGATGTCGTCACCTCTCCTTTCCTCAACGGTTGCAAGATTTTCAATTCATATAGATTTCCTCACCGCTCCTCAACTAGTGAACCATAGACCAAGTGATGTCTTCGACCAACATGTGGATGGCTTTGTACCTAGGAGATGATACTATCCTCAAACACTTTATTAATGTGTACTTGGTCAATGACATCATGCTGAGAAACGGTGTAGAACTTGGGGTGATTAGTAAGGCTACTAACCTTTCTCTGACTTGCTCTAGGGAAGAAGTTCTCGTCAACCACTATTGTAATGTCTACCAGGTCAACAACATCACTCTGAGAGATGATGGCCAAGTTGTGGTGGTTAGTATAACTTGGCTTGGTATGTTTTAGTGTATCTTCCCCAACTTGTGCATACATTTTGAAACAGTAGTTGTTGTGCACTTCTCTTTTGTTCCTTGGTTTTAGAAAGATGGATAAAGGGGCGAATATAAACAACGTTTGAATATGATATTAATGTAGATCCATTCTATGACATTCATTGGGGGACGAGGGAAATCTTATCCGATTATCCTGTCTGCCATCATCTGTATCTAATGCTTCACCAGTGGTAAAGGGATTGGATGAGGGGAATATTAATCTATTGTACGTGGAGCAGCGCATCACCACATACTCTTGTAGAAAAAAAAATACAGCCACCTGATTCAAATTGTTGTTACACAATTGCGTAAAACCTAATTGTTCCCTGACCTCTATCTGTCAAGTTGTTGTGCTATTATGTTACGTCGCATCTCGTACATTGACTCTTGCATCTGGAAATCATCATCGTCGTTTCAATAGGATCCTAGATAACTAGTAGTGGAATATTTCCATGAAATCATTGTACTCCATGTAGTTTTCCATCATTCGTTGAACAGATGCATCATTGCGTACGTGTATAAAATTCCACTCGTAATCGCCTTCCAACCCCAAATATACCATTGTTGCTATGTTTATTCTGCCAAGGATAGACTGCAGAGCACGGACTACTCGTCGATCTAGATCACGAAGATTATTAGGATACGGCATATTTATTTCTATGCGTCTATGCCCCATCCTTTGATCAAACTACGCACCATGACGGCCGAAAGTAGCAGCATAGTTAACGTGCAACTAAAAGGAAACTCCATTTGATTTTTATAGGAGAGTTTGTTGTAAGATATGAACAATTCACTACCGAACTACAAAGCTTTGGTATAATGTTGTGTGGAATGAATGGGTTCGAAACCAATACCCTATATTATAATACTAGAGCAATGGTTACTAAAACGGATAGTTCAATGGCTACTTAAATGGCTAGTTTAACGGCTAACTCGACTGCTAGTTCAACGGCTACTTAAACGGCTAGTTAAACGGATAGTTCAACGGCTAGTTAAAGAGCTAGGTAAATGGCTAGTTCAACGGTGAATGTCATAACATGTCCCTAGATTCTCGATAACGAAAGTGACAGCTTGTTTGAGAAGTGAGATGAAAGGACCAGCCATGCTGCCGCTGAATCCAGTAACAGGACAACATCGATTGGGGTAAAGCATCTTATCCTCGTGCCTCACTCAACTTGCTATATGCATGCATCCCCATTTTCTCATTACATAACCTCAACTATCAACGGAGATCTTCATACACTCGATTGTAACACATACCTCTCGTCCTGTTGAGTATGGACACCCTTCCATCACGGCTTTTTTTGCATTACGAACCAAGCTACGCACCAGATTTTTTTGCATGGTACCCACAAGTGAAGGAAGAACGATGGAGTTGACCTCCCAAATATACCAAATACCATGTCGTTCGAGCAACTCAAATCGTTCATCGAAGACGAGCTCTTCGATGGCTTCCAATGTTATCGTGTCAGTCTCATATCTACAGGAGGATGATGTACACTCACCCGATGCATTCTGGTGCAAAATGCCTATCCATGACGATCGTGATGTGCGCAACATGTTAGTAAACTTCGTCGGGGGTTCAGGATGAAGGAGCTTTCATTGATCTTATGATCGAATATAAACCATACGAGAATGATGATTATTAAGCTATGTGGTGACTGCTGATTGTGACGGTCTTGGTTTTTAATTTATGTTCGTATCGGTTATAATGTTTCATTTTCAAACAAGAATGACGAGATGACGGATGTCGTGGACTAGCATGTAATTTATTCAACACTGAAGCTGGATGTTCTTATTATTCAATAAATGCGCTACTTTGTGCGTATAGTTTGGACTGTCAAATGAAACCCGGGTGGCTCAAGCTTACAATTGTTTACCATCACTATACCAACTTAGCCTCATCAACAGACATTTGCTTTTAACGTTATCTAAACGATGTTGTGGTGCAAAGACACTCCTAATCATCGCAGTTGTAATTGTGGGGAGATTGTTCCAATGACGACCGCAGCGTGGGCAGAGTTTGGTTCCTTGTCTAATTTTACTTTCGAGGCAGATCAAGTGGAACAAGTGCCCACAGTCTGTAATGTACTTCCCTATTCATCTCAATGTTCCAGAACAGACCAAACACATTACTTGCAAATTTAGGAAAAGCTACCTTTTTTTGTTAACGAGCTAGGGTTTAGGGCTACAGTTAATCTATGGAAAAACACAATTATTAATCTAGAGCTCTAGAATGTTCAACATGCATCGTTCTTCAGTTTCAAATAATTAAGTTTGTGCTCAAAATTAGTAGTTTTATTTTTCAATATTATTCAATTAAGAGCACAAACCGGGAAGAGAGGGTAATGTACCAGAACAAAACCAAACATATTACCTGTAAATTCAGGAAAGCTACCTTTTTTTGTTAACGAGCTAAGGTTAGGGTAACAGTTAATCTATGAGAAAAACACATTATTAATCTAGAGCTCTAGAAGGTTCCACATACATCGTTCTTCAGTTTCAAATAATTAAGTTTGTGCACAAAATTACTAGTTTTATTTTTCATATTATTCAATTAAGAGCACAACCGGGAAGAAGGGGTAATGTACCAGAACAACAAAACCAACACATTACCTGCAAATTCAGGAAAAGCTACCATTTTTTTATTACGTGCTAGGGTTTAGGGCTACAGTTAATCTATGAGAAAAAAACACATTATTCATCTACTGGTGTGCAAAATTTAAGCCGTTCCGAGTTCCGCAAGTGGTCCAAAAAAATGCCCAAGAGTAGCAACGTTGCTTAAAAATGAATTATTGAAAACTGCGCTACGGTGCCATGTTTAGCATTGATTACCAACAGGTAAATGACGTCCGTTGACCTTGTAAATATGCATGCATGTAGTACTAAATGAATACAACATTTTTGCAAAAAAATTAGATCGTTCTGAGTTCCGCAAGTGGGTCCAAAAAAATGCCCAAAGTAGCAAATAAAGCACGGTTTAAAAAAAAGTTTACGGACAATGTAAAAGCCTTACAATAATAATGCTAAAATTTCAACAAGTGATAAAACGAAATAAAAGTACATAATCAATGTTCATAAACTAAGGACTAGTGAAATCTGGATTATAAATTCTACGATTCCTATACCTATAGTGTGTGCCCCTTAACCAATCCCCCTAACTTCCTCATTTTGCGGCGCCCCCGTAGGTGTACTAGGATCTACTAATGCAGATGGCATGGGAGGACCATGCTCTGGTGTACCTTTAGAGCAGTCTGCTGCAAAGCTGAGGGATCATATGAAGGTTTGTTGCTGCCCGGCACCGGCTACATTGCCCCAGTTAAAATGTCCAGTTAATTCCCCTCATCAAATATAAGCTGATCACATATATTGACCAGCTCCTGAGTACTCAGGGGGAAAGAGTAGTAGCATGTTGGTTCGACAAACCCACACCAGCATCAAAATGTGCACCAAAATCAGGGTGGTACCTGGCCGAAGGTCGTCTGCTGTGGAACAAAAGATGGATGTGGCTCAAAAGGGCCGATATCCCTCTTCCTCAGTACTGTAGCAGGGACAATGACAAGCTGTGTCTGAGATGGAGGATAGTTCTGAGGTGGTGGTGGTGGTGCGTAGTCACGCGGCCCTCTTCGTCTTTGACTGTACGGCCGGTTTCTAGCATCTGGGGGCAGGATTGTCATTGATTTGATAAGCAGGATACTGCAAACTCCACCCTATCTGGCGCCTGCTGTGAGAACTCTCTAGGGGAATGGCCCAGACCGATGATAGTGATCAACATCAATAGTCTGCGAAAGTCTGGTGGCATACCCCGAACACCAGGATCAGTAGGAATCCTCTCTGAAGCTGCTCCACTGCAGACGCCTGATCAACCAGGTAGTACAATTGATTTAGAATATTAAAAAACAGTAGAAATATCAAACTACAAGAACAACAGACAAACAATTTAAATAAATGCTTACCACAGATGACATTCCTACTACTCTTCTCAGTGTACCAAGCAATAGAATGCTGTAGGAACCCAAAACATATAATGCACTAATCCTGTCCAGTGGGACGCTCCTTGGAATCTGTGGTGTAATCACCTAGAAACTGATTCCTGTTGTTCCACATCTGGATGCGGTCTCGGAATATTTCCCACCATCGCGCATCTGCCTACCGGTCCTGGTGACCACATGGAGCATGTCACGATCGAGTGGGGAGCAGGAATAGGCTGATCAAGCCCGAACTGGCGCAATGCCCGGTCCGGCTGGTGACCCTCTATAACATTGTAGTGGATTAAAAATACCACGACACCGAACTGCGCTGGGTGTGGTGATCTGTCACCGTACGGCTGCCAGATCCACTACAAAATGACGAAATAAATATTAACAGATAAACAAATTATAACAAAAATAAATTTTATATATAATGTTGTAGTTTTAGTATGTTTACCTTCTTACGCTGTGGAATCCCTATATTTTCCATAGTTGTTTGTCGCGCAATGGTAGTAGTGATGCTATTCCCCTTGGCATTGTATCTGTAACATGACATACAATTAGGATTGTAGCATAATTCAATAAAATATTATTTCACAACAACCTACATGCTTAGTTTGTTACCTATGAGCAGGGAAAGGTGAGGTGATAGATTAATCCGATATGGGGTGAGTCGTGCCTAAATGCAGGGATACGCTCATACGCCCAGACGGTGAGCAACAACTTACTGCAGCCATTCAGATACTTAGTGTCGAACTTGGTGGCTTTGCACATCTCCCTGTAGAAATGTGCAAGGAGCGCAGACCCCCAACTAAGTCGACCACTATAGTTAAAATCCTCCAATAGCAAAAGATAACTGACATCCACACCTTATCCCCTTAGAGTTGGGGAACAGAATCTCATAATATATGCTCTGGCGTGCTGCTGATGAATAATATCATCACACTGACCAAAGTCAGCGTCTGTCTCCACAAACCTCTCGGCTAGCCACGCGATGGGTATCTGATTCCCCTTGTGAGTAGAGGGGACATCACCAAGAAGCTGCTGGCAACAACATTCACATCCACATTACTGGGTGGAAATAGATAGGTTCCCCTCGCCCTAGTAGCCAAACCCAAACAGCACATTGACATCCTCCAAGTTTATAGTCAACCTCCCCGAATGGCATAAAAAAATGTGTACGTCACATAGAACGCCATCTTCAATCAGAGTGCTGATGATGCCAGTGCAGTATTATTCAATCTGAGATTTGCTGGCCCAAAAAAACATCTCTAGCAACATATGTAGTATAGCATCATGTAAGGCAGTAGCACCCTTCACCAGCAAGATCGGTGGTTTTCAAAGTCCGATTTCGGTACTGTACAATATCTGCATTCCATACAAATTACAATTTAATAGAGCACTAATAACAATTGTATCCAATCAAATTAATCATCTAACCACTAAGAAATATCAAAACAATGACAAAAGTTCAAATATTAATAGATTAACTACATTACAATCATCTACACATTAAAATTATATAATTAAAACAACAATCATACCCTTAAATTGTTTCAAATAAATAATTTGACTAAACAAGTGCATATAGTATTGTTATTTAACTAAGCCATATATAATTAACTAGAATATAATTTACAAAAATTGATAGGTACATTACCTACAATTAAGTCATACGGTCTATAAACTAAGCAATTGTATTGAATTCACACAATTAAACTGAACTAACTGTTTACAGACAGATAAATAATTAGACTAAACAACTACAAAACTCATATAGTAATATGTTATTTAACAAAACCATATATAATTCTCTAGAATATAATTTACAAAAATTGTTATGGTACGTTTTACCTACAATTAAGTCATACGGCCCATAAACTAAACAATATATATTGAAACAATTAAACAATTAAACTAAACTACGTTACACAGACAGATAATAATTAGACTAAAAACAAACATGCATATAGTATATGTTATTTAACTAAACCATATATAATTAACTAGAATATAATTACAAAAATTGATATGGTAATTACCTACAATAAGTCATACGGTCCATAAACTAAGCAATTGTATTAAATTTAACAATTAAACTAAACTACTGTTACACAACAGACAGATAATACAATCACATAGACTTAATAATACCAAACAATAATAAAATTACGTATACTCATTATATAAAAAAAAACTATGATCATTGCATCGATTACCACTATATCAAATTTATCTAAATACACTAAAAATGTAAATTATTACCTATTATAAATATAATAATCATATAATAAAAATTAATTAGTAAATACTAACCAGGTCGTCAGAGGCGTACGCCGCAGATATGAGTCGTCTGCAAACTAAACGGCTGCGACTCCACCGAACCATGCTCACCCATATGATATTGGTCAGCCATATTGTAGTTCCTATGCAAACAAAGGATTTTAGAGGAGAGGATTTGGAAGAGTTTTGGAAAAAATGAGGGTTGTGTGCCCAAAGCCTCGCGCGATGCAGTGTTATATAGGCATCTGAACTGAAACCGATAATTCATTTATCGACTTCATTAATGCCGATAAATGAATTATCGGCTTCAGTACAAATGCCAACGGTCGATTTTACCGATGTACTGAAGCCGATAATTCATTTATCGGTATTAATGAAGCCGATAATGCGGCTTCAGTACATCGGTAAAAAAAAACTCAGAATCGGGAATTGCAGGAGAATGTAACCGGTTTCGGGAATTGATGGGGCTGTTTGCCCTTCCCCGGGAAATTTTCCAATAATCTTAACCTATACCTGTTATTTACAAGTTGGGTTTGGGTCAGATTTTCAGATTGGGTAAAAATTGCCACCATGACTAAATGTGCTGGCACCTTAATCACTCCCTGCAGGCGCTTAAATAGCCCAATGCAATGACAATTAGAGATAGGCCCAAATGACAATTGAGATAGGCCCAAATGATAATTTGAGTACAACCCAACAACAAGGAATGCGATGAATTTTTTTTTTTGGTCAACAATGCGATGAAATTTTGGACCTGCGTGATAAGTCACCTCATTTTGTTGAAAGTCATTATTACCAAACTACATTCTTTCCAAACTACATTCTTTCCAAACCGTATCATTGCGATCCGTCTCGAGATAGTATGGCGCGGATTTGGTGACCCAAGGTAAATGTCAGTCGCTGACGGACTGTTTTTTTTTTAAAAAAACAATTCAGTATAGTTACACACTTTGTCCCTCTTTTTTTTATTTATAGCTAATAGCATGTTTCTCTTTATACAAAATTTGAATTTTTTTCCTCCACCATTCTTTTTCATCTCCACGGTACGTAGTGAAAAATTACATACAATTTTTATATGGTTATTATATATAAATAGATATATATATATGACTATTAAATAATATTTTATTAATTCTATAACATTTATTATAATTATATAAATATATAACAAATTTAAACATATAATAATTCAAAATTAAATTCCTAAATTAGACTTACTACATTTTAAAAAAGTTCAATTAGTGTGGAAAGCATTAAATTAAATAATTTTATTCTTTATTAATTAAATAAGTGCCACATATAAAAAAAACCAATCTTGAAATACTAAGTATAGAAAGCACTAAATTAAATAATTTTATTCTTTTATTAATTAAGTAAGTGCCACACAATGTGATATTAAGTATAAAAAAAAGGGTCAAAGAACTAAAGCCTTATATATTTCAACTAAAATACAATTAGCTAGATCGCATAACTTACCTACATCCATGTACTTTGCCTTAATGGAATAATTCGTCAACTATACAAACTTTTACATGAATATATACATGTATATATGACTATTGTATTATAAATTTTAATCTTATAATATTATTTATTTATACATATATTATCTAAATAATGGAGCATATATCAATTCAAAATATATGTCTTAATCAACTGATATAAATTAAAAAATTACTAATATAAATACACTAAGATAATATTTATATTTTTTCCAAATTAAAAAAGTGACATATAATGTTTTTTATGTGTGAAAAAATTGAGTATACATCATGATCCATATACACAATGATTCGAGAAAAACGAGCAAAGAACAAGGTATATAACCGTTAGTATCATCTTTTTAAATAGTGATGAAAACGATTATAGAAGATTGTGTACATGTTTCTAATCATGAGTGGAAACGTATATAAATTATCGTGAGTACATAAGAACCAAGGTTAACAACTACATAAAATCATCTCAAACTATTCAGTTTATCGTTTCCAAACGTTTATAGCCTTCAGGTTTATCAATTAGTCAAGCTCTATAATCTAATAAATGGAGAAAATATATATAACAGTTAGTGTTATCTTTTTTAAAATAGTGATGGAAACGATTATATGAGGTTGTGTACATGTTTATAATCATCAGTGGAAACGTTTATAAATTATCGTAGATACATAAAAACCAAGGTTAGTAACTACGTAAAATCGACTCCAATAACTCAGATTATTGTTTCCAAAATAACCTTCAGGATTATCAATCACTCAAGCTTTGAAAAATGATAAATGGTAAAGAAAAATATATTCTTATACACAATGTGCGATAAGAATGGCCAAAGAAAACAATGTATAACAGTTAGTGTCACATTTTTTTAAAACAGTAATGGAAACAATTATAAGAGGGTGTGTACATGTTTCTAATCATCCGTGGAAACGTTTTTAATTAGCATGGATACATAAAAACCAAGGTTAATGAATACGTAAAATCGATTCTAATAACTTAGTTTATTGTTTCCAAAATAACATTCAGGTTTATCAATCACTTAAGATTTGAAAACTGATAAATGGTAAACAAAAATATATTCTTATACACAATGTTGGATAAGAATGACCAAAGGAAACGATATATAACAGTTAGTGTCACATTTTTTTAAAATAGTGATGGAAACGATTATAGGAGGGTGTGTAATGTTTCTAATCATCCGTGGAAACGTTTTTAAATCAGCATGGATACATACAAACCAAGGTTAATGAATACGTAAAATTGATTCCAATAACTTAGTTTATTGTTTCCAAAATAACCTTCAGGTTTATCAATCACTCAAGCTTTGAAAACTGATAAATGGTAATGAAAAAATATATTCTTATACACAATGTGCGATAAGAATGACCAAAGGAAATGATATATAACAGTTAGTGTCACCTTTTTTAAATAGTGATGAAAACGATTATAGGAGGGTGTGTACATGTTTCTAATCATCCGTGGAAACGTTTTAAATCAGCATGGATACATAAAAACCAAGGTTATTGAATACGTAAAATCGATTCCAATACCTTAGTTTATTGTTTCCAAAATAACCTTCAGGTTTATTAATCACTCAAGCTTTGAAAACTGATAAATGATAAAGAAAAATATATTCTTGTACACAATGTGCGACTAGAACAACCAATGGAAACAATATATAACAGTTACTGTCACTTTTCTTAAATTAATGATGGAAACGATTATAGGAGGTTGTGTACATGTTTCTAATCATCCGTGGAAACGTTTATAAATTATCGTGGATACATAAAAACCAAGGTTAATGAATACGTAAAATCGACTCCAATAACTCAGTTTATTGTTTCCAAAATAATCTTTAGGTTCATCAATCAGTTAAGCTTTGTAAACAGATAAATGGTAAAAAATATATTCTTATACACAATGATACGATCGATCAAAGGAAACGATATACATTCTCATAATTGATCATGTACATTCTCATATTTGAACATGTATCGTCACAAGAAAATAATTAAATGGAGTAAGGACGCGGATCGGAATTAAAAATGACAAATAAATAGACATAATTCAACTACTCAAATTAAGATTTAAAAAAATATTTGAATGGTCACGATCGGGTCCGTCTCTAGACCGAAATATTCTATCCATCATGAAAGCTTCGACGCTATTTTAATGGGTGGTTTAAATAGTTTTTGAATTTTTTATCAACCAATTAATTTTATTTTTACAGCAAGAAAGTTAATATATAAATGTAATTTGGCTACATAAATAGTTTTACAATTATATTAATTGCTAAAACAAAAAATTAGTAAAAAAAGAAAGCAAAGCAGTCCATGCATCAAACATGTTCCCGTATTTTCATTGTCCTATTTGTTTTTTGGAACTATGATCAACAGCGCGTCACCAACACAACAACATGGAACCGGATCTGAGTAAAAAAAGAGTAAAGTAATTGAACATATTAAAGTAACTGAACGGTTGCGATTAATTCCGTCGGCGGAATTTCTGTGTCCGTCACGAAATCTTAAGCGGTACACGAGCCCGAAGTAAGGTTTTCATGTCGGATTAGTTTGTTGTCGGTACACAAATCTTTAGCTACAGCCTAGATAGTTAGGTCCTCGGCAGGGACCTCTATACTTTTAAGAAAAAAAAAACATAGCTTGAAGCTGCTATATGTTGTTTGATTTCTCTCAGACTTGACTCTCGAGACGGACGGATGGAGGAAGAACAAGGAAAACATAGGCAGAGCTTTTATTCGAATAATACTATTTGTTACAACTACTTTGACCACCGTAGAGCCTTGGTCAATATATGCTATTAATGTTCTATCTTGTTCTAATAAAATAGAAATACCCCAAACTTAGATATGGTGTTTAAGTGATAAGCTAAGATATAAGGAAGCTAAATAATTCCATAGAAACATTAAGAAACATTTTTAATCAAGAAAACATAAGGAAACACCAAAAGAGCAGTTTAAGCAAAAACGTGCTCTAAGCTTGGAGAGACTTGGGTGAGCACCCAAATATCATTCTAAGACCTTAGTAATATCCTAATGATCATTTTAAGGCAATTAATAAAGAAAACCAAGCTCAAAAACAAGTTAAAACACAAATTGTGCTTTAAGGACTCTTAAAGCACATTTTTGAAAAATTGTCTTAGAAAGGGGTTTTAAGTGGCTAAATGCCCATGATTACTCCTTAATTAACTTGTTTACTAATTAGTATCACATTAGGAAGTCTAAATCAATGGGAAATCAAAAATTTCACAAATATGTGCACTAATTTGTGAATAGTGCTCAAATTGGACTAGTTTAGCATTAAGTCAATATAAGCTAATTAATTGGTCAATCAAGACCAAATATCTTGTTTGTTAAGGGGGTGGCCGGTTTTGATGTGGGGAGTCACCACTTGACTCATCAAATAAAGAAAAAAAGAGAAGAGATAAGGCAAATAGTACTATTTACCTTTTAAATAAATCTTGCTTTAGCTTCCTTCTCTCCTCTTTCTTCATTCTTCATCTTCTCCATCGGTTTCTCTTGCTCTCTCCCTTCTTCCTCACGTAAGCAAGCAGCTCCATGCTAGCTCCATCTCCTCTTGATCATTACTTACTCATTTTAGCTCCAAAATCAAAACTAAACACATATTCTTCTTAGTTAGCTCAAGCTCCTTCTTCCTATCTTTTCAAAACTTCAAGAGCCTCATTTTGGAGCCAAGGCTAACCGCCATTAGAGGAGGAAACTCAAGCTTGGATAGTTCATTGGCTTCTCCATTCTCTTAAGGTAAAGAATATGTAAGAAAATCTAGGTTCCCACCATTTTTCTCCATAACCGAAAATCTATACTCATGGGGATTCATGTTTATGCCTTGTTCTAGCTGTTTTCTTTTCTCCAAGGATAGAGGAGGTCCCTCTTGCTTCATATCCAAGCTTATTCTAAGACTCCAAGGTAAAACAATCAATTTAATACCTTAAAACACATTTTTAACCTAGGGTTTGTTCCTTAAGGTTGATGTATTATCTAGCACTCATTAGAGTCATTGGATATTGGTTAGAACATTGGCAAGGGGAGTTTAAGTGGTGACCGAGATTGTTCAAGGAAAAAGGCTAAGGAGGAAAGGAAAGTTGTGAGCTTGTGAAAGAACAAGGTAAATTACTTACCTTAAGGTGTTTTATTGTTTAAGGGGATGGGATTTAGATATGTGATGAGTTTAGTGTAGAGTTTACATTGGGAAAGAGTTATAAAAACCTAGGAGAAATGATGATTATACTTGTGAACTTGTGATTAAGGAGCAAATGAGAAAAGGAGATAGTTAAGAATGTCAAGGTGAATTATAAGAACATTTAAATTGCAATGGGAGCCTTGTTGTGTGTATTTGCAGGTCAAAGGCAATTTATATTGAAGAAATTCAGTGTTTAAGATTTATGCATTTAAGGGCCTAAGAGCCAAGTCATTTAAGGCCTAAGTGCCAAGCAATTTAAGTTTATGCACTATATGTGATGTATTGTAGTTTTGGTGTATGATGTGTGTAAGATGTGTGATGAGATTTGGGTATGTGAGGTATGGTGGTTGTTTGATGGTGAAAAACTAAATGTTGTTGGTGTATACTAGATATACTAAGAACCCATGTCGAAATTTAGTGAAGAACCTAAGTGTTTAAGATGTGTAAGGAGATTTTTATGACTAAGGAAGTACTAGGAATTTTAGGAGTTGTTTTGGTTGAAAAGGAATGAGTCTAAGATGTCTAGTGAACTAGGATGACTTAGGTATGTACATGAGGAACTAGGGGTTACAATGGTGAATTTTAGGCACCAAGACCTTGATAAAAGAAGTTTGAAGTCTTGTGCAAGTTCGTTGGGAATAAGGTGTAAAACTTTGAAATGGTTTAGGTGAGAACTAGAACATAGAATCTAAGGAAAGTTTAGTAAATGCAATGAGTGTGGGAAGTGGTGTATACGGTGTGGTCAAGTTCTTAAGGAGGGATCATTTGGTTAGTGAAAGTTCTAGGTGGATTATGTGATAGAAAAGTAGGAAAAATAAGTGCTAAGTTTGAGAGTTTTTGGTAAGAATTGAGCAAATGATTGAGAAGATCCTTAGAAACGTTTTAATGAGTTTGATGGATGTTATGAGGTGGGTTTAATGTGCCAAGATGGTGTTAGACCTATTAGGACACTTGTGGAAGAGTTTGGAGTTGAAAGAACAATTTAAGAGAAAAGTCTGTAAAGGATGGACCCAGTTCTGGGTCGGGGACCATGTTAAGCCAGCCAGAATGTCCTGGACTGGGCTGACCCAGAGGGTTTTGGGTCGGTCGGCTTAGCTGTGGGTCGGTCGGGCAAAAATTCAACGTAGAGAAAATGGTTTCTGTAATGGACCGACCCAGAAGGTTTGGGTCGGTCGGTTTAACTCTGGGTCGGACGGATGGTTTTCAAAAGACAGAAAAATTTCTGAGATGGATCGACCATAAGGTTGGGTCAGTCGTGGGTCGGTCTAAGGGAATTGTTCGAACTAGAAAATTTCTGGGACGGACCGACCCAAGGGTTGGGTCGGTCGGTGGGTCGGTCGACCCTTAACACTTAAAAAAAAAGGAAAAAAAAAGATGCTTAATGGAATTAATGGTACACCATTAAGGGGGCAATGATGATTGGAAACCTAGAGACCTAGGGGATTAAGTAACGAAAGACATTAATGTTAAAGCTAAGTTTGTAAGGTTAAGTATAAAACTTAGAAGTGTTAGATGGGGATCATTAAGGGTTAAGTAAGTTAACAAGTTAAGTAATGCGTAGATAACTAATAATCTAAGTTGGATGAATTTTAGGACTTGAAAGTTTGGGACCCGGAGGAGAATTAAACAACGGGACAATCGACGGTGAACGGTACAGTCCTTCTTGTGACCTGCTTGCTAACGAGGTGTCCCTCGGCTTGTGTGCTATTTGTTTATGTGTGCCGACTAAACAAGATAAAGCATGCAACCGGATTTATTGTACTTATTGTGTGTTACATTTACACTAACACATGAGGCTTGAGGTGGTTACTAACAAGGGTAAGTACGAATTGGATTAAGATGAGGTGTTATATTGTCTAACAGTTGGTTAATACCCGAGAAGGTTTAACTAACACTTGGTTGTAAGATTTCACTAAACTGGAACTTAAGGGGGGAGTAAGGAAACCGGGACTGACTCCGGTCATGCATGCTAAGGAAAGGGGGTCGGTATCTGAATCAGATCCGTCCTCCGCTTAAGGACTTGTCTTCGGACTTGTTGCCTAGGGTCGGTTGCCAGCTCAGCTACACTGGACTCCCGTCCAAGGTAGGAAGCATTAAGATGGTGCGGTAGGATCACATAAATCCTAAGTTTAAGTTAAGCTACAACCACTTCCATTCTAGGAATGGTTTGTATACTGAGGTTAAGATAGGTTAAGACTGAGGTAAGTTAAGGAGAACTGAGGATAAGAGGAATCAGATCTGGAGGAGGTTATACTAACCCATCTGTTAAGGGAACGCTTGAGGTTCATTTGTGTGTGAACTATGTATGTTCATTTGTGGATATTTGATTTATTGCACTTCATATTTGTTTGTGTATCTAATCAATTTCCATGATATCGACAATAGTCGTCGTAGCCCATTAGCTTGGGGGCCATGAGAGGGTGTGTACCAGCATTCGTGCTAACCCCCTTGGGGGCTGTTTTTACACTTGCAGGTAAGCGGCCCATGAAGTCATACCACGAGAGTAGGAGCGGTTAGACTCAGGATGGGTTATTTATTTTGAGCACGGGTTGCGCATGTGCGCCCGTCTGTTTATATTTAAACTGATGTAAGTTTATGTTCATGACTTAGAAACTTAAACTCGGTGGTGGTTGGGGTATTTTGGACGGTTTGTATATTTTGGATAAGTGTTGTTAGTCGGAAGATTCGGTATACTCTAATGATCAGACGTGGCAAGGTCCCCGGGTTGTTATTTCCGCTGTGACGTTTGGGTTAAGAGTTAAGTTTTGCGATAAACCATGATATTGCTTTGGACGAGTTGGTGTTATTCAAAAAGTGGATCAGGATGCGTATGTTAAGCTCTGACACCACCAGAAATACTGGACATGATTAAACAATTTTCCCTGCCGAGTAGGTTATGAACGTCAAGATATCCTAAGAAATGGGTTAAGGGTTGTGAGAAGCAGTTGGGAGTAGAGTCAGATGACCATCCTAATGTGGATCGTCTTTACCGTCTATGCGGACGTTATAACTCTTTAAACGAAACCGTGGTGTACGAATCTAATGTGAGTTGGGATTGTTCAGATGTTAGGAAGGAGAGGCCGAGGGGCATGGTAGAGGCGATGACGGACTAAGATACAGGGATGGGCAGACGATCGCATAGATCGTAGCTGCCGCTTTAGGGCACATGGGCTATCAGCCTGGTGTGGGTGCACCACCTCCACCGCCACAACCCCGGGAACCAAACTGGGTGAAGAGTCTAGCCGACCTTTGACCCGCACACTTCAAGGGGAGACTGATACCGCCAATCTTGAGGCGTACATCTCCGAGCTGGAGACCGCCTTCGAGACCTTGACGTCCCTGCTGGGATCAAGGTGCGTCTAGCTGCATTCTACCTGAATGGGGCAGCAGGCGATTGGTGGATGCTAGTGAGGGCCGAGCATGTGGCCAATCCAGACTTCGGCTGGGACCAGTACACAGCATTACTACGAGCAAAGTACTATCCCGCCCATGTCCAGACGAACAAGATGATGGTAGACGTGTATTACTCAGAGTTTACCGCCTTGCTTCGTCTTCTGCCGGGTCTTGGATATTCAGACCAGATACTGGTGGACCGCTTCTATGGCGGGCTTAGCCATCGACTCCGCTACGGCATGGGGCCGACGAGCTATACTACCTTGCAGGTAATAAGAATGAGTAAGATATAGCTAAGTGAATAAGATTTAGTTTGTGAGTAATAAGAGGAACTAATACTTTGGAAAGCAGGAGTGCTATCATGCCGCTGCTAAGGTTAAGATAACCGTCCAGCTGAGGGACGAGGAAAATGCTAAGAGGAAGAGTGCCGGGAAGAGCACGGAGAACCGAGGGCAAGGTGGGTACAAGAAACAGAAGTATCAGCCTCAGGCCCAGAAGCATCAGAACCAAAAAGGGAAGGAAGGGATGGAGAAGGCTACTGAAGAGCCTTTGAAACTGACTTATGCATATGCTGCAAAGCCTCTGCTCTCTAAGGCGCCAAAGGGTAAGAAGACACCTTTAAGTAAAATGAGAATTGTTAAGCAACTGTTGAGACATAAGTACTGATATCTAGTGCAATCAGGAACTGAGACTAGTAAGGGAGCCGGTGGTGGTACCAGCGACGCTACATCTGTCAGTGGTGTCACAAGGACCACCCCGGGCTCGATTGTAAGGGGAACAAAGTGGAGTGTAACTATTGTGGGGTGTACGGGCACCGGGCATACGAGTGCTTCCGGAACCTTGAGAGTAGAGCCTACAGGCCCGAGATGAAGGGCAAGGGCAAGACCGATCAGGGAGCTGGTTCTGACGGTCAGAAGGGGGCAAACCAAGCTGCAAACAAGAACTCAAGAGTGGTCCAGAAGTCGGGATCCACATTGCACATGGTGGACCGGGACAATGAGGCCGAACCCTCAACGAGGCCAGGTACCGATATAACCATTAAGTGATATAATTGCCTGCTTACCGCATTATCATGCATGTTTGGCGAATAATTGAGTTAAGTGAGAACAAGATAAGATTAGAACTTAAGTGAGATATGACCTATTACCACCTTAGGAAACTTCAACATTTGCTATCCAATGCCTTCAACACCTAACCCGGAATACACCGACATCAAAACCCGAGACTTTCCAACCGAACAATGTCAGGTCATCCGCCCAGGTATGATTTTATTAAGGGGATACCTGACACTAGAAGCACAAATAGCCATCATCAGGAGGTGCAGTCAACTAGGAGTGGGAGCGGGAGGTTTTTATACCCGGGAGTACCCAGGAGGAGTAAGGATGAAATTAAAGATGAAGTCGGTCTAAGGGAATTGTTCGAACTAGAAAATTTCTGGGATGGACCGACCCAAGGGTTGGGTCGGTCGGTGGGTCGGTCGACCCTTTACACTTAAAAAAGGAAAAAAAAAAAGATGCTTAATGGAATTAATGGTACACCATTAAGGGGGCAATGATGATTGGAAACCTAGAGACCTAGGGGATTAAGTAAGGAAAAGACTTTAATGTTAATGCTAAGTTTGTAAGGTTAAGTATAAAACTTAGGAAGTGTTAGATGGGGATCATTAAGGGTTAAGTAAGTTAAACAAGTTAAGTAATGCGTAGATAATTAATAATCTAAGTTGGATGAATTTTAGGACTTGAAAGTTTGGGACCCGGAGGAGAATTAAACAACGGGACAATCGACGGTGAACGGTACAGTCCTTCTTGTGACCTGCTTGCTAACGAGGTGTCCCTTGGCTTGTGTGCTATTTGTTTATGTGTGCCGACTAAACAAGATAAAGCATGCAACCGGATTTATTGTACTTATTGTGTGTGTTACATTTACACTAACACATGAGGCTTGAGGTGGTTACTACTAACAAGGTTTAGTACGAATTGGATTAAGATGAGGTGTTATATTATCTAACAGTTGGTTAATACCGAGAAGGTTTAACTAACACTTGGTTGTAAGATTTTCACTAACTGGAACTTAAGGGGGGAGTGAGGAACCCGAGACTGACTCCGGTCATGCATGCTAAGGAAAGGGGGTCGGTATATGAATCAGATCCGTCCTCCGCTTAAGGACTTGTCTTCGGACTTGTTGCCTAGGGTCGGTTGTCGGCCCAGCTACACTGGACTCCCGTCCAAGGTAGGAGGCATTAAGATGGTGCGGTAGGATCACCTAAATCCTAAGTTTAAGTTAAGCTACAACCACTTCCATTCTAGGAATGGTTTGTATACTGAGGTTAAGATAAGGTTAAGACTGAGGTAAGTTAAGGAGAACTGAGGATAAGAGGAATCAGATCTGGAGGAGGTTATATACTAACCCATCTGTTAAGGGAACGCTTGAGTCGTTCATTTGTGTGTGAACTATGTATGTTCATTTGTGGATATTTGATTTATTGTACTTCATATTATGTTTGTGTATCTAATTAATTTCCATGATATCGACAATTAGTCGTCGTAGCCCCATTAGCTTGGGGGCCATGAGAGGGTGTACCAGCATTCATGCTGACCCCCTTTGGGGGCTGTTTTTACACTTGCAGGTAAGCGGCCCATGAAGTCATACCACGAGAGTAGGAGCGGTTAGACTCAGGATGGGTTATTTATTTTGAGCACGGGTTGCGCATGTGCGCCCGTCTGTTTATATTTAAACTGATGTAAGTTTATGTTCATGACTTAGAAACTTAAACTCGGTTGGTTGGTGGTATTTTGGACGGTTGTATATTTTGGATAAGTGTTGTTAGTCGGTAAGATTCAGTATATTCTAATGATCAGACCGTGGCAAGGTCCCGGTGTTTGTTATTTCCGCTACGTCGTTTGGGTTAAGAGTTAAGTTTTGCGATAACCACGATTGGCTTTGGACGGGGTGTTACAAAAATAAAGAAACAAATCTAATAAATTCTAATAAATCTGTAAAAATATTCTAGCAATGAATAAATTACACGATAAGCTAAATTACACATTATAATAGATGTCGGCCAGAAACTAAGTCCTGGACCAGAAGGCCCACTAATCCAATAACCCCCTCAAGCCATAGGTATTATGGGGTTAAGCCCAGATAAGCGGAAGAGAAGAAACAGTAAACAGTGCAAGGAAATAAAAGAACAAATCTATACAATTGTTCAAATAATAATTGATTTATTATTATGTCAAATTAATATAACATGAGGCATTACGTGAAAAAATATCATATGAGGCATTGCGCCAACAATAGTAATCATGTGAGGCATCACGCCAGGAATAATAATCATGTGAGACATCATGCCATAAATAATAATAAGGGGAGGCATGGTGTCAGGTCTTGTTTACCGTTAATTATTTCATTTATTTAGATGTTGTTTAATTTATCCAATTTCGTTTTTATTTATTTATTAAGAATCACGTGAGACATCACGCCCGATATTAGTATCATGTGAGGCATCGTGCTAGATATATATCACGCGAGACATCATGTCAGATATACATTTTTACGTGAGACATTATGTCAGATATAATTATCACGTAAGACATCGTGTCAGAAATAAATATCACATGAGGCATTGTGTCATATTTTATTTAATTGGACATTTTTTTTTCTATGTTATTCATTTTATTTTATTGTGATATATATAATACATTTTATTATTATTACTATTTATAATATTTAGGCCAATATATATGGCATTGCGCCTAAGGATGGCAATGGGTGATGGGTACCCGTTTCGCCCAAACACCCGTGTTATAACTCGTATAATACAACATTATATTATATCCGGTTTATGTTGTTCTTCTAAATGAATTCTTTATTATGTTGGTCAGCTGGGACGTCACTGGCATTTAAATATTAGAGGAGGGCAAGGAAGTCCATGTATTAAAAATAATTATGGTAATTGTTTTTATTAAATCAATAAGTAAAGGAGTTACTTATTATTTTCCCTTCTGATTGTTTTACATCACGTCAGTTCGTGAGGAGCGTCTCTTATTGTGGTTTGAACGAGCGTTCTTCCTTCTCCCTCTCCCTCCTCTGCTGAGAACTGTGATTCTGCTGCTGTGATTGGATTAGAGACCTTTGTTGCTGGATTCTTCCCTCTTCGTTATCAGGTTTGTTCTACAGATTTATAGATTTCGTTGGCCTCCTTCTCTCCTTCTCGAATTCTGATTTGGGACTTCCCTTGTGCATCAGAGACGAGTTAATTCCATCTGATTGGTGAATTGATCGGCGCTGCTGCTACTGCTGAGTGGGTTGTACTCTGCGCACCGAATTCAGGTTGGTATTGCAGAATTTGGGCTCTGTTGTTTATTGTTCAGCCCCTACGTTTCTGATTTTGAGTGCTTCGTCTGTCGAATTCAGTGTTGCTGTTGGCGGTGAACTGGTGGGCTGCTTGGACTACTCTCTGCTTCAGATCGTGGATTAGATTGTTGTTGATTCTGCAAACGAGGTAGGTGGTTGCTTGATTCGGTGTTGAAGTTCAACCATGGGGATATTGCAATGGCTGTTTGTCTAGTTTAGTGTATTATTTCCTTACGTTTTGATGGCGTTTTTGAGTGGCTTAAACCCCATGGTTCTCTGTGTTTAAGTCTGATTTGGTGTGCGTTTCAGTTGGGCAATTCGTGATGGTGAATCTGCATTGTTTTCTTCTCTGTTCGTCTTCTGGAAATTGCAGTTTTCACGCTGTCCAAACTTCCGTCCTAACTTTGAAGTTCGGACAGCATGTTTTGAGCTTCTGTATTTTCGAGTTCGGGGCGTGTCCGAACTTCGGTCCGAACTTCGGTCCGAACTTTGAAGTTCGGAGACCCCTGTTTTCTGAAATAATCCGAGCTTTGAAGCTCGGACTTCACCACATAAATTTTCCGTAAAACCGTCCGAACATCAGTCCGAACTTCGATGTTTGGACACTCTTAATTTCTCTTCTGTTTTCAAATCGACTTGTGTCCGAACTTCAACGTTAGGACACAAGTTCGGACACCTTACTGTTTTCAGCGCAACTTCTTCGTTTGAACTCCGATTTGAGTGCCATCTGCGGCGTTGGATTCCTTTTGATCTGGATTTATGAGTGTTTTGACATATTTAAATACAAATTTGCTTCTGGTTTTGCAAGCTTTCTGGTTTGGGACATTACACTTTGTTTCTGAGCCGTGAATGGCTGGCTGGGTGAAGCTATTCCGTGGTATACCATGTAGACGTCGTTCTGAGTGTGGGTCATTCCCTTTCTGTTCTGTGGGGTTGACGAATCCTTTGGCTCTTTAGAGTCATTTCTGCGTTGTCGAGAGATCTGTTATGATCTATGGGGTCTTGGACTCCTTCTGAGTGTGTGCATTGTGTCTTGTCCCTTCTCTGTTTAAGAACTCTGATTGTTTCTGTACTGGGAACTCTTGTGTTCCATTATGTTTCTGATTCCGAAAGCTTCTAACTGTTTGGGAAATTGTGGATATAATGTCTATCTTCTCCTTCACCTGATTTCAATTGTTTTGAGCGACCTCACTGATGACGGTCGCTGCTTACTGAGCATAGTGTATGCTCACCCCCTACTCTTACTGTTTTTGCAGATTGATCAGCGAGGATCATCTTAAGTTTCTGGAGCCATAGTGTTTATCTTTTGATCGTTCAGACTATTTGTTGTGATATTGTAGGCTTCGGGCCTTACATTGTTTTGACCTCTGTTTCTGACTTGGATTTGTATTTGGGAGTTGTGATAACTTCAGTTGTATTAGAATAATTTTGTTTATACTATTTATGAAAGCATTGTTTTGGGCCTTAATTCGATTGTTAGTTTTAGACCCTTGCATTATTAGGTAGTAATACGCGGCGTGTAATGCCCCTAACTCTTAGGCCGGTCTTGGGGGGTGTTACATTTAGTGGTATCAGAGCCAGGTTTGGCTTTCTTTGGTGTCTGTGGGTGTGTTTGCTTGTGTGAGAGTCAGTTGTGGCTGCTTCTTGAAGTCTGAGTCAGTTCTGACGAATTTGGATTTTGTTTGTCTCAGAATGCCTCCTCGTAGAGCACCAGTGACCCCTCAGGGAGATGCTACAGAGGCAGTGCAGCAGTTTGTGGCGCAGCTGATGCAGACAGTGGTTGCAGCTGCTGGGGGAGGTGGTGGAGGAGCTGGTGGTGCAGGCCCAGCTGGGGCGAATGCTGTGGGAGGCCAAGTTAGGGCGCTCCAGGAGTTTATGAAGCTAAACCTGCCTTTCTTCACGGCTGTGGCGACCCTCAGGAGGCGAGCCACTGGATTACTGAGGTGGAGGACCTGCTTAGAGTGATGGGTTCAGAGGACGATCAGAAAGTGGACTTCGCCACGTTCCTCTTTAAGGGGGAGGCGAAGGAGTGGTGGCTTATGGTGATGGGTAGGCATCCCCAGCCTTGGACCCGGGATCAGTTCTGCTTGGAGTTCAACAAGCAGTTCTATCCGGATGTTTAAAAGGATCAGAAGATCAACGAGTATAATCGGCTACGCCATGGGAGAGATATGTCAGTCGAGGAAGTTCGTGACTCTCTCAAAGTATGCACCCGAGTCGGACGAGCACAGGAAGGCTCGTAAGTTCGAGAGTGGACTGAGACGTGACATTAGGTCCGCTGTGACACCTCTTCGTCACCGGACTTTTAGAGATGTGGCTGATGTTACTCTGCTGGTAAAGACCGACATCAAGGGGAGGCAGGCTGGCAACGATCACAAAGGGAAGAGACGTGCTGAAGAGTCTCAGAAGAAGGAGGTTGCTCCTCCTCAGAAGAAGCAGTCTTGTGGAGATCGCTGGGGAGCTTCTTCGTCTTCGTCAGCTGGGGCGAAGTGTGGGTCTAGTGGTCAATCCCATCCCGGTAGGGAGTGCTACAAGAAGACTGGTGCCTACTTTAAGTGCGGGTCGATGGAGCATAGGATTGCTCAGTGCCCTCAGGCGTCTGGTAGAGGCACCGGTTCAGACTCTGGGGCGAGGTCCGACCAGAAGAAGCCTCAGACTCAGGCCCGAGTTTATGCTATGGCAGGAAAGCGTGATCGTGCTGGTGATCACGTCGTCTCAGGTATTCTCCAGATCTATTCTCAGGATGTGTTTTGCCTATTTGACTCCGGAGCTACGCACTCCATTATCTGTTCTAATTTGTTGGGTAACCTTGGACTGACTGCCATGCCTAGTGAGGTAGACCTATGTGTGAATAGTCCATTAGGTGGGGTTGCCCCTTATGTGCTGAATTTTGTGTGTAAGACTTGTCCCATAGCAGTTAGGGACAAGACTTTTTGTGCTGAGCTCATCCCGATGCGGATGGCTTATTTTGATGTGATCTTGGGCATGGACTAGCTAGCAGAGCACCATGCCCATATAGACTGTGCAGCTAGGAGAGTGTTATTTGACCTGCCAAACGGGACTCGCTTTGCTTTCTCTGGGAATGTAGTTCCATGTGCGCTTGCGATTGTGTCGGCGATGCAGGCAGCCAGCTTCTTGAGGAAGGGATGCTAGGGATTTTTTGTGTTATCTGCCAGTGGTGCGTGAGGGACCTAGCTTAGAGAGCATCCCGATTGTCAGAGAGTTCCCCGAAGTGTTCCAGGATAACGTACTTGGACTTCCACTAGTGAGGGAGGTGGAGTTCACGATTGATCTAGCGCTAGAGACTCAGCGCATCTCTAGGGCCCCTTACCGTATGAGTCCGGCAGAATTGAAGGAGCTGAAGGTTCAGCTGCAGGAGTTGAGTTGCTAGATAAGGGCTTCATTCGCCCTAGCATTTCGCCTTGGGGATCGCCAGTGCAATTTGTGAAGAAGAAGGATGGGACCTTCAGATTGTGCATCGACTATAGAGAGCTGAACAAGGTGACCATCAAGAACCGCTATCCCCTCCCACGCATCGATGATCTATTTGACCAGTTGGCGGGCGCCACAGTGTTCCCGAAGATCGATCTTCGTTCAGGCTACCATCAATTGAGGATTAAGGCTGAAGATGTGCCAAAGTCCGCTTTTCGGACTCGTTATGGTCATTACGAGTTCCTAGTTATGCCGTTTGGTTTGACTAATGCTCCCTCTGTCTTTATGGATATGATGAACCGGGTTTTCAAACCCTATCTCGATCAGTTCGTGGTTGTTTTCATTGACGACATCTTGGTGTACTCCAAGAGCGCGGAGGAGCATGAGGAGCATCTGAGGATTGTTTTGCAGACGCTGAAGGAGCGGGAGCTTTATGCTAAGATGAAGAAGTGTGACTTCTGGCTTGATCGTGTAGTATTCTTGGGACATGTAGTCTCGAAGGACGGTATCTCGGTGGATCCCGAGAAGATTAGAGCTGTGATGGAGTGGGCGAGGCCCACAAATGTTGCTGAGATTTGTAGCTTCCTTGGGTTAGCTGGGTATTACAGGAAGTTTGTTGAGGGGTTTTCTAAGATTGTATCCCCGCTGACCCGTCTGTTGGGGAAGGAGATCAAGTATGAGTGGAGCGAGGCTTGTGAGCAGAGCTTTCAGGAAATTAAGAAGAGATTGACTACCGCACCGATTCTGACTTTGCCTTCTGGGACCGAGGGCTTCAAGGTCTTTTGTGATGCGTCCCATAAGGGACTTGGATGTGTCTTGATGCAGCAAGGTAAGGTAGTGGCTTAAGGCTCTCGGCAGCTGAAGCCCTATGAGAAGAACTACCCTACCCACGATCTGGAGTTGGCAACTGTGGTGTTCGCGCTGAAGATTTGGAGGCATTATCTGTAAGGGGCGTCGTGTAAGGTTTACACGAACCACAAGAGTCTCAAGTATCTGTTCACTCAGAAGGAGCTGAACTTTAGATAGAGAAGGTGGTTGGAGCTACTTCACGACTACGACTTGGAGATCCTCTACCACCCTGGTAGAGCGAACGTTGTGGCAGATGCATTGAGTCGGAGAGGTGCTCCGGGTGTAGCTTGTGCTTTGAAAGGAGTTCAGAGGTCCGCCTTAGAGCTTCAACGTAAGGGCGTTTGGGTAGTCAGACCAGCCAGTGCCAGTATGATAGTAGCGCTTCAGGTTCAATCTTCGTTGGTTGACAGGATCAGAGTTGGTGAGGAGTCAGATTCAGCTCTGTGTCGGATCAGAAAGAGGCTGTCTTCAGAGCAGAGCTCAGACTTCAGTATCTCCAGCGATGGTTGTCTGCGTTTCAGAGGTCGAGTGTGTGTGTCGGCTGATGTAGATCTGCGCATGGAGATCCTTCAGGAGGCGCATGAAGCTCCATACTCAGTTCACCCTAGAGGGGTGAAGATGTACCGGGATCTCAGGGAGTCATTCTGGTGGTCTGGGATGAAGCGTGACATCTCTGAGTTTGTTTCGAGGTGCCAGACCTGTCAGCAGGTGAAGGCTGAGCACCAGAGACCAGCGGGTTTGCTGCAGCCCCTTCCCATTCCTGTGGAAGTGGGAGAGTGTGGGGATGGACTTTGTCATGGGGTTGCCCAAGACTTCTTCGGGCTGTGACGCTGTGTGGGTTATAGTTGATCGACTGACGAAGTCTGCCCATTTTCTGCCTGTGAAGAAGACTTTCAGTTTGGAGCATTTGGCTCGTCTGTATTTCGATGAGATGGTGAGGCTGCATGGTGTGCCTACTACTATAGTTTCTGATCGTGATCCGCGCTTTGTTTCGAGATTCTGGCGCAGTTTGCATAAGGCCTTGGGTACGAATTTAGCTTTCAGTTCAGCCTACCATCCTCAGTCGGATGGCCAGACAGAGAGGACTAATCAGGTTCTGGAGGACATGCTTCACGCATGTGTCCTAGATTTTGGGGGTAGCTGGGAGCAGCACGTGACTCTGATTGAGTTAGCCTACAACAACAGCTTTCAAGCGAGCATTGGTATGGCTCCGTTTGAAGCGTTGTATGGTAGGAGATACCGGTCCCCCATTTGTTGGGATGACCTGAAGGAGAGGGTCTTGGTTGGACCCGAGCTGGTGCAGGGAGCAGTAGAGAGTAGAGAAGATCAGGATGATTAGAGAGCGTCTGCTTGTTGCTCAGAGTAGACAAAAGTGCTATGCAGACCAGAGGCGCAGGCCGCTTGAGTTTGAGATTGGAGATCATGTCTATCTGCGAGTGTCGCCGGTCAGAGGCGTAGTCCGGTTTGGGAAGCGTGAGAAGCTCAGCCCAAGGTTCGTTGGACCGTTTGAGATTCTAGAGAGGATTGGCCCTGTGGCTTATCGTCTAGCTTTGCCTCCATCCTTGTCTGCCGTCCACAGTGTTTTCCATGTTTTGATGCTGAGGAAGTACTTGCATGATCCGTCTCATGTGATCGACCATAGTCAGCTTCAGTTGAGAGAGGACTTCAGTTATGAGGCGGTGCCTACCCGCATTCTAGTCAGAGATGTTCGCCAGCTCCGTAGCAAGACCCTGCCAATGGTTAAGGTTCAATGGTTTGATTAGTCAGAACGTGAAGCGACTTGGTAGCTCGAGGAAGAGCTGCGTGCCAAGTTTCCTTCCCTTTTTGATCAGTGAGGTGACTCAATTTCGAGAACGAAATTCTTTTAAGGGGGAGCTGATGTTATAACCGTATAATACAACATTATATCATATCCGATTTATGTTGTTCTTCTAAATGAAATCTTTATTATGTTGGTCAGCTGGGACATCGGTGGCATTTAAATATTAGAGAAGGGCAAGGAAGTCCATGTATTAAAAACAATTATGGTAATTGTTTTTATTAAATAAATAAGTAAAGGAGTTACTTATTATTTTCCCTTCTGATTATTTTACATAACGTCAGTTCGTGAGGAGCGTCTCTTATCGTGGTTTGAACGAGCGTTCTTCCTTCTCTCTCTCTCTCTCTCCCTCCTCTGCTGAGAACTGTGATTCTGCTGCTGCGATTGGATTGGAGACCTTTGTTGCTGGATTCTTCCCTCTTCGTTATCAGGTTTGTTCGGCAGATTTATGGATTTCGTTGGCCTTCTTCTCTCCTTCTCGTATTCTGATTTGGGACTTCCCTTGTGCATCAGAGACGAGTTAATTCCGTCTGACTGGTGAATTGATCGGCGCCGATGCTACTGCTGAGTGGGTTGTACTCTGCGCACCGAATTCAGGTTGGTATTGCAGAATTTGGGCTCCGTTGTTTATGTTCAGCCCCTGTGTTTCTGATTTTGAGTGCTTCGTCTGTCGAATTCAGTGTTGCTGTTGGCGGTGAACTGGTGGGCTGCTTGGACTGCTCTCTGCTTCAGATCGTGGATTAGATTGTTGTTGATTCTGCAAACGAGGTAGGTGGTTGCTTGATTCGGTGTGGAAGTTCAGCCATGGGGATATTGCAATGGCTGTTTGTCTGGTTTTGTGTATTATTTCCTTACGTTTTGATGGCATTTTTGAGTGGCTAAAACCCCATGGTTCTCTGTGTGTTAAGTCTGATTTGGTGTGCGTTTCAGTTGGGCAATTCGTGGTGGCGAATCTTCATTGTTTTCTTCTCTGTTCGCCTTCTGGAAATTGCAGTTTTCGCGCTATCCGAACTTCTGTCCTAACTTTGAAGTTCGGACAACGTGTTTTGAGCTTCTGTATTTTCGAGTTCGGGGCGTGTCCGAACTTCGGTCCGAACTTTGAAGTTCGGAGACCCCTGTTTTCTGAAATAATCCGAGCTTTGAAGCTCGGACTTCACCACGTAACGTTTCCGTAAAACCGTCCGAACATCAATCCGAACTTCGATGTTCGGACACTCTGAATTTCTCTTCTGTTTTCAAATCGACTTGTGTCCGAACTTCAACGTTAGGACACAAGTTCGGACACCTTACTGTTTTCAGCGCAACTTCTTCGTTTGAACTCCGATTTGAGTGTAGTCTGCGGCGTTGGATTCCTTTTGATCTGTACTACTGATTTATGAGTGTTTTGGCATATTTAAATGTAAGTTTGCTTCTAGTTTTGCAAGCTTTCTGTTTTGGGACATTACACTTTGTTTCTGAGCCGTGAATGGCTGTGTCGAGCTATTCCGTGGTATACCATGTAGACGTCGTTCTGAGTGTGGGTCATTCCCTTTCTGTTCTGTGGGGTTGACGAACCCTTTGGCTCTTTAGGGTCATTTCTGCGTTGTCGAGAGAACTGTTATGATCTATGGGTCTTAGACTCCTTCCGAGTGTGTGCATTGCGTCTTGTCCCTTCTTTGTTTAAGAACTCTGATTGTTTCTGTTCTGGGAACTCTTGTGTTCCATTCTATTTCTGATTCTGAAAGCTTCTGACTGTTTGGGAAATTGTGGATATAATGTTTATCTTCCCCTTCTCCTGATTTCAATTGTTTTGAGCGACCTCACTGATGACGGTCGCTACTTACTGGGCATAGTGTATGCTTACCCCCTTACCCTTACTGTTTTTGCAGATTGATCAGCGACGATCATCTTAAGTTTCTGGAGCCATAGTGTTTATCTTTTGATCGTTCAGACTATTTGTTGTGATATTGTAGCCTTCGGGCCTTACATTGTTTGACCTCTGTTTCTAACTTGGATTTGTATTTGGGAGTTGTGATAACTTCAGTTGTATTAGAATACTTGTGAGCCTCGATTTTAGACCATATCCTATGTTGATTAAAGTTTATTAGGATCTAATCGGGTTTTAGGTCCACTTATAACCTAAGATTAATAACCATGTCATATAACAATAATTATTAAAACATAGGCTAGCTCACTGGAACCTATTATGAGTCGCCACCTAATTTTGACCTAGATTAAATTAGGAAAGGAGAGTTCGGGTTCGGGGGCTTGATATTCGACTTAATTAGGGTTCAATTACTTTCATTACCCTTCCTAGGTCGTTTTTCCTCTACTTGGTTTATTTACGGCTTATTACGAGTCGTTTTAACCTAGGTGCGCGAGCTTCTGTTTTTTTTATTTTTTAACGTTTTTTGGCAGAAAATTAAAGTGGAAATTAAAATTACCTAAACTAGGGTTTCGGAGGCAGAATTAGGTCAAATTTTGTTCCCGTCCGTAGCCACGGACCTAGTGTCCGAGACCACGGACCCCAGTTAACCTATATGAAAATAAAAGTCGAATTAAACAGAAAACAAAAAATGTGAAGTCCGGGGCCACGGACAGGCTGTCCGTGGGCCCGGACATTATTAGAAAACCTAAATTTTTAAAATTTAAAAATCCCGCCGCCGTCCGTGGGCGTCCGGGCTTACGGACAAGGAGTCCGGGACCCCGGACATGACGTCCGTGGGTGCGGACCGCCCTCGGACGGCGGCGTTAAGGCTGTTCCCGAAGGTGTTTTTGGCTCAAATTTTATGGGTGTGTAGCCGGAAAGATGTACAAAACGTTAGTGATTGAAATCTTTCAATTTGAGTTCGAATTAAGCACGAAACTTAGTAAACAAGTTATTGGACAGAAGCTTAAACAAACAGCAATACAGAAGCGTACGAAGGTTAGTTTGAGCCCAAAATTTGACAGAGAGTTAACAAGGTCGTGGGGAATTAGAAAAGTGGAGTTGTAACCGGTTTTACCTTCGAATTCAAGGTGATTCTTCACACCGGGATTCGTTGAGTGCTTCGTTGATGGCAGACCCGAAAGGATTTCGAACCAAGCTTCTGGTTGTTGGTTGTTCTTGCTGTTCTTCACGTTTTGGTGGTGTTTTTGTGGGGTTTTGATGACTATTGATGCTTTGGGGATTGGAAAATGTGTTTAGATGGTGATTTCGGGGGATTTTCGGTATGATTTGGGTGGCCGGGTGTTGGAAAACGTGAGAGAGAGAGAGGAGGCTGTGTTTTCTGACTCTCTAGGGTTCTTGAGCATATGAGGTTCCTCCTTTATCCAAAAACCTATCCCCTTATATAGACTTTCTTAAAGATAAAGAGAATCTAGTAAAAGTAAGATTTTTTGGTATTTTAATTAAAAGACTTCCCAAAGAAATTTTGCTGTGAAATTTTAACCACATGTCAAGGATGGATATTATGAATTTTCTGAGGTGGAAACGAATTTTTTAAATGTTGGAATATTTTTAGATCGAATTTCTTGTCAGATCCAGTCAGAAATTGCTAGAAAATTATTGGAAACTCGAAAAATCAAAATTCTAACCCCATTATGCTTAGAATGTCATCCTCTATCATGGGTTAAAATATCAAAGCATTTCAAGCTGATTTGGGCACCCTTTGGAGGAGAGAGAAAGCTTATAGGAGGTCTCAGGAGCCTTTAAAGATTACCAAAACGCCCCTGAAAATGACGAAGCTGCTCCCCATGCCATGGAACATGCCGATCGAGCCGGGATCCCTCACTATTTGATTAAAATGCCTCTCACAACACCAGCACCCCGTAGACCCTAACCCAGGGGGTCAAAATTTTGGGGTATAACAGATTGCCCCCCGTCAACTAGACTTTGTAGCAGATGTGAAAAGTCTGGTTGATGCTTGAGTGATGCCCCAAAATTTTGGACCTCACGAAATTCTCCATGTTGTGTGAAACCGCGTTGATCGCGTGCAGCTATTCGGAGGCGCTGACTACCCAAGCACAAAAAACGCAGTCGAGCTATTCTAAGGTGCTGACTACCTATAAGTGAAAATGTGTCAAGCTGTTCTAAGGCGCTGACTACCTAGGTGACGAAAACGGAATAATGTCAAGCGGTTCTAAGGCGTTGACTACCTAGGTGACGAAAACGGAATAATGTCAAGCGGTTCTAAGGTGTTGACTACCTAGGTGACGAAAACGGAATAATGTCAAGCGGTTCTAAGGTGTTGACTACCTAGGTGACAAAAACGGAATAATGTCAAGCGGTTCTAAGGCGTTGACTACCTAGGTGACGAAAACGGAATAATGTCAAGCGGTTTTAAGGCGTTGACTACCTAGGTGACGAAAACGGAATAATGTCAAGCGGTTCTAAGGCATTGACTACCTATAATTCATGAAATGATGCGATGCCAAGCGATTCTAAGGCGTTGACTACCTATAAGTAAAAATGAAGTAATGTCAAGCAATTCTAAGGCGTTGACTACCTATAATGATGATATGATGTCAAACTATTCTAAGGTGTTGACTACCTGTGACGAATGAGATGATGTCAAGCTATTCTAAGACGTTGACTACCTATAAGTAAGGTGAAATGAAGTAATGTCAAGCAATTCTAAGGGTTGACTACCTAAAATGTGAAAATAAGATAATGTCAAGCGATTCTAAGGCATCGACAACCTAAAATGTGGAAACGAGATAATGTCAAGCGATTCTAAGGCGTTGACAACCTAAAATGTGGAAATGAGATAATGTCAAGGGATTCTAAGGCGTTGACAACCTAAAATGTGATAAATGAGGCGATGTAATAGTAAGAGGATGAATAGATATGAAATGTGATGAATGTAATGATGCAAGATTGAAATGTTGATGATGCTAATGATGCTGATGACATGATGATAATGATGAATGCTGTTGATGATAATGCTGATGATGTTGATGATGCTGATGATAATGCTGATGATGCTGATGATGCTCGGATGCTTCTGGGGACCGAAACCGTGCCAATGCTCCTGGCTGGACCCAATGTGGACTTGTTGCCATCGCCCCCCAAGCCGGTGTGCAGGGATAACTCCTGGTAAAAACCTTGGGGACTTATTGCCTTCGCCCACCATTCGTTGATCCCGAAAATAAGTTGACATCGCAGGAAAAGGAGGATTTATTGCCATCACCTCGCCAACTTTTCTGTCGCCAGGTCTTGTGACGCGCCTGGATAATGCAACTAGGTCTTATGACAAGCCTATATGAATGTGATGAATGCAATGTGTTTGATAAGAGCGGGTAAGCTAAAGGGTAACGCTAGGTCTTACTACGAGCCTAAGGAATGCAACTAGGTCTTACGACGAGCCTAAAGGAAGGATCTAGGTCTTATGGCGAGCCTAAAAATGGTTCTAGGTCTTATGGCGAGCCTAAAGGACGGATCTAGGTCTTATGGCGAGCCTAAAAATGGTTCTAGGTCTTATGACGAGCCTAAGGGTTGGATCTAGGTCTTATGACGAGCCTAAGGGAATGCGACTAGGTCTTACTACGAGCCTAAAGGATGGATCTAGGCCTTATGACAAGCCTAAGGGTTGGATCTAGGTCTTATGACGAGCCTAAGGGTTGGATCTAGGTCTTATGACGAGCCTAAGGGAATGCGACTAGGTCTTACTACGAGCCTAAAGGATGGATCTAGGTCTTATGACGAGCCTAAGGGTTGGATCTAGGTCTTATGACGAGCCTAAGGGTTGGATCTAGGTCTTATGACGAGCCTAAGGATGGTTCTAAACGAAAGTGGGCCAAGTGTATAATGGGTCCAAAAGGATGTAGAAGGATTAGGGCTCAAGACGGGCCTGTGAATGTTTGAATGTGGAGGAAGGGCTTAGGACGGGCCCGTGGGAATTTGATGTGGAGGAAAGGCTTAGGACGGGCCTGTGGGAATTTGATGTGGAGGAAGGGCTTAGGACGGGCCTGTGGGAATTTGATGTGGAGGAAGGGCTTAGGACGGGCCTGTGGGAATTTGAAGTGGAGGAAGAGCTTAGGACGGGCCTGTGAATGTTTGGATGGTTTGAACCTTCGGGTTTTGGACTTTTGGGCCTCAATCGGTGTCGTTGTTGCAATTGTTGGAACAACAATTGCCCCCAGTATTCTTTCTTAAGGCAATCTGAGTTAGAGTTCATGGCGATCGATCGGAACGATCGATTGCTCCCAGTATTTTCTTTGGCTAAACGTGCGAACAAGTCTCGCCCTTACAGGGTCAAGGCTTATGTTTTGATGTGGTGCTTCCTAACCTACACTCGACGTGTTTGGTGTTTGCACTCGCTTCTCACTTACGGTCACAACTTCTCAACCATTGAATTGACATTTGTTAGATTTACGTGTTCAACCTGTTACTTTCACTCGATTGGATACACAACTACTAAGTCAGAAGTCTTTTAAGCTTATAACGTGGCTATGGTGTGATGAATGATAACAGGACAATGGAGGAATGTTTAAGATATGTGGAGCTTTAAGGGTGACCAAAGCTGCAACTTGCACCGGCTCTCGGACTTGTCTTCCTTGCCTTGAAGTCATTTGGCTACTTCGTGATGACTTCGCTTGGGACTTGGAACTTTTGGGTTGTTCCTTGCATCTTCTTTCTTTTTTCCGATTTTGGATTTCTTCGAGGCTTTTCAGGTTTGCCTTTCTTTGAATTTTCCTTTCCTTCGGGGTTCTTGTGTTTCCCGGCTTTGAACTTTGAGAGCTATTTTTGATGTTAGCTCATTTGGATCTGTGTCACTTTGGGACCATTTGCGGATCGTTTCGTCATGCTGGTAGCAGTTTTGCCTCTTTGGACTTGTGAAGTTGCTGTTCGGAAGTCGGGCTCCTTGCTTCCTTTGGTCACCGGGTCGGTTATTCATCATTGGCTGGCTTGTTTGTGGAGCTTGTAGTGTTGTAAAAGGGGAACGTATATGAAAAGCTCAACGGGGGGTGCCTAGGGTGTAATGTCAGGGTTCACAAGTGTGGAGGGTGATTTTTCGGTATGAGGGGGGGTCTATTAAAATATGGTCTAACTAAGAAGTCTAGATCCTAGGAATTTGCCATTCTGTGGAGGGGGAAAACCCATTATTCTGGCACCCTCAAATACCTACTACATCGTCCGTTTTCCCAGAAAGCTTATGGGGAATGCTAGTGAGCACTACACGCGCTCTCCATGGGCTCCACGCGGACTTATGCCCTAAGGGCAGAAATTGACTAGAGTCGCCACCTAGTTTGACCTAAGGAACTAGGAAGGGAGGGAAGGAGGGTTCTAAGAACCGTTGGTTGACTCTGATGATTTGTTGCCTATGGATAGGACTTATCTGATCATACTAGAGATTCTGTGTGGGTTCGCACTGGGTTACACCCCTTAGAAGTGGCAACGACCACGACTTCGGATTGGTGCCCGAGGAAACCTCGGTCTCCAATTATCGGGATTGCCTTCTTTCAAAACCTTATTAGAGAGATTCATTTAAAAAAGCCAAGGATAGGATTGAGAGGACAGGAGGAGAGAAAGAGAGTGGATGAGGTGAGCTTTTCCGCCAAGCTAGCGCCAAGGGGAGGAGTTGGTGAACTCAGATGAGTATAGAAGAAGATTTCGTTTCGGAAGAGTTTAAGGTTGAGTAAATAGACAAGACTTGGAGTCTGATGGTTTGAAGTTTGTGGGAACCGAAGAAGGTTTAAATGTTTTTTGAGAGATATGAGAGCCACCTCAGAGGGGAAAAGGTTTTTTGTTTAGAATGGGGTCGCACCCTAGTGGGCTGCCTACGTACTCAACTCCCTTTTGAGATCAGACCTTACGTAGTTCAGGTTATGGAGATGTTTTGAAGTTTCGGATTTGAGGGGGTAGTGTGTGAGACGCTCGGGTCCATGAGACGTTTGAAACCTTGAGAGTCTGTGAGAACCCTCGGGTTGAGACGCTCGGGTCTGAGATGATTGTCAGTTGGTCTGTGATACGTTACGTTGTTGACAAGGTGAGTCTTATGGATGAGTGAAAATGGCATTTTGATTGATGTGGGGTTGCACCCTGGGTGGGTTGCCTACGTACTCAACTCCCTGTTGAGATCAGACCTTACGTAGTTCAAGGATTTGGGTTGTTTTTGGAGATTTTTTGAGATGTTTAAGATTTAAAGGGTTCGGTTCGGAGTTTTGAGAAGTTTCAGGTTAGGGATGCTAGTCGTGAGACGCTCGGGTCCGTGAGACGTTTGAAAACCTGAGATGTCGAAGTCTGTGAGACGCTTGGGTTGTGAGACGCTCGGGTCTGTGAGACGCTCAGGCTGTGAGACATTCGAATCATTGGAATGACAAAGTCTGGAGACGCTCGGGTCTATGAGACATTTAAAGTGGGAGAGAAATTGAAATTTAATTGAAACTGGAGTTGAAACGGGGTTGAATGAATATTGATTTGAATTGAAATTGAAATTAAATTTGGAATTGAGTTTGGAATTGATTGATTTGAATTAGTTTGGAATTGAATTGAATTTGAAATTAAATTGAATGAAGTTTTGAATGATTGAATTGAAGTTAGAATGAATGGGATTGAAATGAATGAAGAATTAAATGAATTAGAATTGAATTAGGCAGAATGAATTGGGTTTGAATTAAATTGTTTGAATTGAGTTTGGGTTGGGGTTTAGAAAACAGGTCGGGTCAAAGTTCGACCGAGTCAAAATGGGATCGAGTCAAAGTTAGGTCAAGGTCAGACTGGGCTGGTCAAAGTTGGGTCAAGGTCAAGCTTGGGGCTGGTCAAAATGGGTCAAGGTCAAAGCGGGTCAAGGTCAAAGTGAGTCTAGATCAAAGCGGTCATGGTCAAAATGGGTCATGGTCAAAGTTCGAGTTTGGTCAATGTTCAGGTTGGTCAAGTTGGACCGGGTCAAAGTTGGACCAAAATTGGGCCTTGGTCAAGGTTGGGCCGGATTGGAGGGATTTGGGCCTTGGTCAAGGTTGGGGCTGGTCAAAGTGGGTCAAGGTCAAAGCGGGTCAAGGTCAAAGTGAGTCTAGATCAAAGCGGGTCATGGTCAAAATGGGTCATGGTCAAAGTTCGAGTTTGGTCAATGTTAAGGTTGGTCATGTTGGACCGGGTCAAAGTTGGACCAAATTGGGCCTTGGTCAAGGTTTGGGCCGGATTGGGCCTTGGTCAAGGTTTGGGCCGGATTGGGCCTTGGGTCTGAATTAGGTTTAGGCCTGAATTGGGTTTGGGTCTGAATTGGGTTTAGGCCTGATTTGTTATTTGGGCTTGTTGGAGAGAAATTTTGAATGAGAATGTTAGTCTATATACATATATACATATTTTAGGTGTGTGTTTTAGGGTTTAGGGGTGTCACCACCACGAGATTGGTCAATGACCCATCAGTCCAGGGGGACCCCTCTATCCTAATGGCTTAGACCTAAGGACATAGTAACTATGGTTTATGACATTAATAAGCAATAAGCAAGGGGCATAAATCACAAAATAACAAAGCAATATCTCCCATAGCATACAAACCTTGGAGAAGCAAAGTGAAGTGCAAACATTATGTACAAAAATTTGGTGATTGAACACTAGCGAAAATGCTACAAGATTTCAAATTAATTTCCAAGCTCAAATGAATATGTATAAGGTGTAAAGTAAATGCTAGAACAACATAATCCAAAACTAGCTAGAGATAACATGCTAAAAGTGTTCACGTGCAAAGAATGAATTACAAAATGAATAAGTCCTAAGACTACAACCGAAAGTAAGAACAATAAACAAATTACGGATTAATACAAATATAGATAACAATCTTAAATAGAGAGCTGCTATGGGGGGTCGCATCGACACCGCCTCACTTGAGCTGATTGGATCAGCAAGAAGTGCACCAACCGTTGCACGTGTTTGGAGTGGAGACCCCGGTAGTCCAAACCCAAAGTCCCATTTTTTAGTCTTATAGCAATTTCCCGTTCCACGAGCATTATGTACATGTCAAAGAACAAAGACAAAGATATCAAGAGTAGTTAGTAATGAAATGTAAGAGGGTTGGGGTGTGTGCAATGGGATCATACGGCCCTTCTCAATGGGAGGAAAGGGGGCAATCTAATCATCTCCCACACTCCAACCGAGAACATAGAAAAGAGTTTCAAAGTGCCTACAAATGCTATGAATTGTCAAATAAATCAAACATTGGGGTTTCTACACAAATTAATTCGTCATCTTAGATTATGACTCAAACCGAAGTGCAGTATCAAAGAGATGAAGTTGCGAGTCATGTGGGATCATACCTAGAAGGGTTTATATCATTTCCCTTCTAAGATGAAAAATTAATGAGGACCCTCCAGCCAAAGAGTGATTTATCTGACAGTTATAACATAGGGCAACTATCACTCACGTCATGTTCTTATCTAAGCGCAGTGGGACACGAAACATGCTAGTATCAAATCAGTTTCCAAACCAAATCAATGCGCAGGGGGCAATTAGGTATCAAAGGCAGTTGAATTAATAGTGAAGGCTGAGATGGAATTTCCAAACCCACGAGACAGCGAGCCCGAAGCACCTCAATGCAGCCCATCCAAGCAAATGTGGGCCTAAATCAGGTATTTGCTGCCCAGCCCATCGATTACATGTGCCTCGGTCAAAATAGAGATACCCAAAGATCAGAATAAAGGCAATGAGTTTTGTCATGGTGAGAAGCGAGATACACGAGTCCATCCAACCAACAGATAGTATCAATCGACAAAAGAACCAGATACGTCAATGCGCCAAAGCCCAATAACAAAAGGGCCGTAAGTCTACCATATAAACCAGATCAATCAATCCAAAAGTGTTTATGGGTCTACATCCCCAAAAGGCCGGAAAAGGGGAAGACTCAAATCATATATTTAACAAATGATTGAGGCTAAATAGCAAAACCGACATCGGCACAAACCTCAACCTCTAACAAATCGATTAGCTCAAACAAGAACCAGCCATCACCAGGACCGAGGAAGCCATCTATAACACCAAATTAATCACTAACATCAACTGGGCAAAATTTTACCGACAATCAATAGATTAAGCAGAGGAAAACTGTCCAGTGGAATTCCCAACCCACAAATATAACACGCAAGAGGGTAATAACGAATCGGATTGCTTCTCAATGTAAACATTATCAAGCGATTGTTCAGATCTCTAGGTCCATAAGGTTGGGTATCCACCATTTTCACTAAAGCGAATTCAGTACTCGAACTGCATAATGGTATAACACTTTCGAAACCAACATCCTGGATAGAGAACATTGTAGCAAACGAGATATTTGAATCTCCAACAAATCAGGCCAAGTCAGAACACCACCACCGAACAAGGCACATGTAAGCAAGAGAACAAACTAACCACAAGGCCTCGCACAGAATTCATGGAAGTTTCGACGGAGTGAGTCCGCACCACATCAGGACATAGTAAGAAAGTGAGAAAGCTTACCATCCAAGAAAGTGGGCTATACCAGTGGAGATTCGACCAGTGTCCAGGTTAGGGCATGGAATCAGATAAACCAAGTCGACCAGAGAGGCCGGTGCTCACTTATGACCAGAACGAAAACACGGAGACGCGACGACTCCCGATTGTGGGAAAGGCCGGAAAAACCCACGACAAGGACGGGAGTCCTTTTCTTTCAATTTTTGTTCGTTGTTGTTTTGTTGTCGTTCAGGACGATGCCAAATCGAGGATGAAGAAACGAAAGGGAAGAGGGAATGAGGGAGGATTTTCAGATAGGGATCAAATAGAAAAAAGAGAAGCATCGATCGAAATTTTTTATGAACCATTATCAGAAAAATCGAGTGACGTCGACTTGAAGAAGAGATGGTTGGGAGAGCAATCCCAAATGTGGGTATAGCAATCTTCAAGCATACCGTGGGATCTCTCTATCATGGGCTTGGAATTCTCTAAGTGTGTGGCGGATGAAGAAGAAGATAGGGGCGGATGATGCAGCAGACCGTGGTGGCTGGTATCTCTTGAGAATGAAGAAGAGCGAATAATGAGGAGACGGCTACTTGTTCATCACCGAGAAGAAAGAAATCCGAGAGATGGGTGTTGTCTATCGAGGGTTGAGGGAGCGGTAGAGGGTGAGAGTGTTATTTTCCAGCGAGAGGAAGAGGAGGCTAGGGTTTTGAAGATGGTTGGGTTTTAATGTGGGTTTGGGCTTTGACTGAAGATTGGGCTTAAGGTAAAGTTTGGTTTGGCTGAAAAATGAGATAGGAAAAGGCTCACAACAATAGAGCTTCATATAAAAATGACGGAAAGAAAACAAAGCTATAACTTGACTCGAGGGAAAATCATCAAAAACGTTAATGTTTTTTTTAAATGCTTTGAAAAGATTATAAAATGATGGTTTCGTCTTAGCACGCACGCTAATATGTTTTGAAAAAGAAAGGTGACGACCTCTCTTATTATTTCAGAATTTGCTTTATTGGGGTGAGAATTTTTGGTGTCTACAGATGGCCCCCCTTGATTCAATTCTGCAAGCCCTTGCAGAATTGGATCAAGGTTGACGGGCGCCAAAAATTCTCACTGTGGTTTATGATGTGTTCTTATAGGTGTGGCGGTGCATGAGGACTTATGACGAGCCTCAACTACCTCTTGACATCTAGCTATAGGACTTATGAAAAGCCTATAATGCAATTGAAAGTACGAGGACTTATGACGAGCCTCAACTAGACCTCTTGATATCTAGTCATAGGACTTATGACGAGCCTATGATACTAACAATCCGACTTGATTTAAGGTGCACGAGGGCTTAGGAGTGCCTCAACTGGACCTCTTGATATCCAGTCCTAGGGCTTATGACGGGCCTAGAATGCGATTGAAAGTACGAGGACTTTAGGAGTGCCTCAACTAGACCTCTGTTATATCTAGCTATAGGACTTATGACGAGCCTATAATACCAACAACCCGATTTGATTTAAGGTGCACGAGGGCTTAGAGTGCCTCAACTAGACCTCTTGATATCCAGTCCTAGGGCTTATGACGGGCCTAGAATGCGATTGAAAGTACGAGGACTTAGGAGTGCCTCAACTAGACCTCTTGACATCTAGCTATAGGACTTATGATGAGCCTATAATACTTTGAAAGAGTACCATACTAGTAGCGTAATAGCTGCCTAGCAGGTGATGTGAAACGATCTTGCGCTAGTAGCGTAATAGCTGCCTAGTGAAGGAAAAACGGCGGGACCACACTAGTAGCGTAATAGCTGCCTAGTAGTTATGAAATGAACGATCTCGCACTGGTAACGTAATAGCTTCCTAGTGAAGGAAAAACGGCGGGACCACACTAGTAGCGTAATAGCTGCCTAGTAGGTTATGAAATGAACGATCTCGCCTAGTAGCGTAATAGCTGCCTAGTGGAAGGAAAAACGGGCGGGACCCTCACTATAGCGTAATAGCTGCCTAGTTGTTTATGAAATGAACTATCTCTCACTAGTAGCGTAATAGTTGCCTAGTGGAGGAAAAAACGGCGGGACCGCACTAGTAGCGTAATAGCTGCCTAGTGGGTTATGAAATGAACGATCTCGCACTAGTAGCGTAACAGCTGCCTAGTGGAGGAAAAACTGTGGGACCGCACTAGTAGCGTAATAGCTGCCTAGTGGGTTATGAAATGAACAATCTCGTACTATTAGCGTAATAGCTGCCTAGTGGAGGAAAAGCGGCGGGACCGCACTAGTAGCGTAATAGCTGCCTAGTGGGTTATGAAATGAACGATCTCGCACTATAGCGTAATAGCTGCCTAGTGGAGGAAAAACGGCGGGACCGCACTAGTAGCGTAATAGCTGCCTAGTGGGTTATGAAATGAACGATCTCGTACTAGTAGCGTAATAGCTGCCTAGTGGAGGAAAAGCGGCGGGACCGCACTAGTAGCGTAATAGCTGCCTAGTGGGTTATGAAATGAACGATCTCGCACTAGTAGCGAAATAGCTGCCTAGTGGAGGAAAAACGGCGGGACCACACTAGTAGCGTAATAGCTGTCTAGCGGGTGTAAAATGAAAGGAGACCGTACTAGTAGCGCAATAGCTGTCTAGCAGGTGTAAAATGAAAGGCTACCGTACTAGTAGCGCAATAGCTGTCTAGCAGGTGTAAAATGAAAGGCGACCGTACTAGTAGCGCAATAGCTGTCTAGCAGGTGTAAAATGAAAGGCGACCGTACTAGTAGCGCAATAGCTGTCTAGCAGGTGTAAAATGAAAGGCGACCGTACTAGTAGCGCAATAGCTGCCTAGCAGGTGTAGAACAAAAAATTCGACCGCGCTAGTAGCGCAATAGCTGTCTAGCGGGTGTAAAATGAAAGGCGACCGTACTAGTAGCGCAATAGCTGCCTAGCAGGTGTAAAACAAAAATTTGACCGCACTAGTAGCGCAAAGCTGTCTAGCGGTGGAAAACGAAAGGCGACTGTACTAGTAGCGCAATAGCTGCCTAGCAGGTGTAAAACAAAAAATTCGACCACGCTAGTAGCGCAATAGCTGTCTAGCGGGTGTAAAAAGAAAGGCGACCGTACTAGTAGCGCAATAGCTGTCTAGCAGGTGTAAAGATGCGTCAAATAGTGAGCAAATTTTATGGGTATATGCAGATGATATGTGATGTGAGGTGATTAACCAATGTATTAATTGAATTAAACTCCCTGTTTGTGGGTGTAGGTTTTTGTGTGAGCAGATGGCTTCAGAGTTACATCAAAACTTCGGGATGGCTCCGGTGGCTCCGGCATGGCTTCAAGGATCTGAGATGGCTCCAGCATGCGTTGATGGCTCCGGTATTCACTGATGGCTCCGGTATTCACTGATGGCTCCGGTGTGACCAATGGTCTCGGGGTGGTTGGTGGGTTTGACATGGTTGGTGATTTTGTGCAGTTTGTGGGCTTTGATTTGCCTTGAGATTTTTTTTTCAGATGGTTTGATGGCTCTGATGATGGATTTATTGTTGTTTACGGGATTTGTTATGGACTTTGTAGTGAGTGAATGGTTTTTTACGAGTGAATGATGAAAAACAGTTGCATGACTTTGTTGGGAGTTCCCATCATGGTTCCAGGATTTCCATGGATGGCTCCGGGATGACCTTGTGCTGATTGAGCATGACAATGCTTTGGTTGGTTCACTTTAATGACACTGAGGGGAAAAGGAAAGTTTTTGCCTTTGATGTGGTCGCACCCTGGGCGGGCTGCCTACGTACTCAATTCCATATTGAGATCAGACCATACGTAGTTCGATACTCTGTGAGCAAGGTCTTGGTGACGAAATGGCTCCGACAGAGATTTGAAGTGGCTTCTGTATTGTTCTTGAACTGTTGGGATGGCTCCCGTGTTGCTCTAGGGATGGTCTCAATGTTTTGAGGGTGGCCCCTGTAGCTCCGGACGGTCTCAATGCTTTGAGGGTGGCCCATGTATGGCTCCAGATTGGCTTTAGAAGCGGTGTCGAAAGGGATTGAGTATGGCAGTGGATGTGACCGGGATGGTCTTCGTGTGGCTCCAGATAGCTCTTGAATGGTTTGATGTAGCTCGGTGATAGCCCAGGATGGCTCCGGTTGACATCAAAAGTTATGCTTCAACAGCTGCAACTGAAGTCGACTTTCAAGCGACTAGGTGGAGTTTTTACCAGTCGGATGTTGAAAATGAAGTGGTTATGATGCATGCAAATACTAAATGCTAGAAGATATGCAAAATGCATGTGCAGTTTTTTTTTCGAGAGAAGGTACGGTTCTATCTCTATTAATATGAGGCTTACGAATATAAGACATCTTCGGTTCGATCTTAAGTGATTGTTGAGCTCGAATGCGTGAATCACTTTACTCTCACGGAGGGATGCGGGTCAATCTCTCGTGAGTATGGCCGTGTGTGCTAATGTCGTGATGATACTCTTGATGCTCAGAGCAATATTTTCCTGAGAATTTCTTTTCGAGGTTATGAACTTTCCGATCCTCGCAAGTTCCTCACCTGCAGTGGGGTAGGTTGTTTACGATTTGGTGCTTGAATCAAAGAGTCACTCACACTCAGAAGACCTTGTTGGTGAGGTCACACTCATTCGCTCATGGTCCCTTTGGTATGATGGGACATGTTGATAACAAGTACGAAGCTTATGATTCATGTTTCAGATCCGATACTTTCAGTTAACGCTCATTGACTTACTTGTCAGAGGTCTTTTATTGGGTTATAATGGGGCTGAGGGGTATGATGTATGTCACACGGGACTGGAGGATTTGTTTGGGGAGTTGTGGAGCTTTTGCGCAATAGAGGACATGTTTCGCCTTCGCCATGGGTGGAATGATTAGACAGGTTTTGATAACCTTTTTATTGATTTCTACGAGACATCACTGGTCTTGATCTGGATTTCTCCCCTTGTCTCTTCTGGTGTACGGTTTGGACTTTCTTCTCATTTTTTGTCCTCTGAAATTGCATTTGGCTCATCGAATTTCTCAAGCATTCTTTCCTTTGTATTTTGGCTTTCAGCTTTTGAGTTGCATTGAGTCATTGATCTTCTTGGACATTTTTGGTGTTTTTCTTGGTGTCTGACTTTGGAGTTTCATTGACTCACTATTTCTTCAAACATTTCATTTGTTGTTTTTGTGAAAGATGGTGTGGGAGAGACCGGGCTCTGGCTCCTTTGAGATCCTCTATTGCAAGGGTAAGTAAGTATATGTACGTGGGTTGGCATGTTGTGGAGTTCAGAGAAAAAAGGTTTATCGTGAAAGGCTCAGCGGGGCTCACTAAGGGATTATGTACAGGGCAGTCAAAGCTTTTTGGTTTTGTGGGGATTTTTATTCCTAAGTGCCTCGTCATTCTCATTAGTCAATGATTGTTTTCTTACTATTCTCGGATCTTTGCATGAATCACAGTTCGTATCTCGTTTATCGACACAGATCTCACTATGAATTGTGCCTCTCCATGTGCTGAAGGAAAGCACAAGTCGCTCGTGGTTTTACCTCTGTGGACTCGCTCTATCTTCCCTCATCGCTCAATGGATTGTCCAAAACATTCATTTGAAATTCAAAGGAAAATACCGCTCTTCGCACACTACTCACTTGGTTCGTGGTGCTGACTTTAATTGGACCCTTGTGTGAATTGACGAGTTGAGAGTTTAATGGTTCACGCACTCTGTTCAAACAATCAATCAAGATTTTCCTAAAAGATGTCGTTTCGATACGGAAGTATGCAAATGCAACTATCTACCATGCAATATGTTGTGATAAATTACTACGTATAAGATGCATGAAATATTGACAATGAAAATGTATTGAATTTTGGATTCTGGTTGAATGTTTTTGTTTTGGATGCAATGCATGAATGGTAAGATTACACCTAGTCTCGCTTGAGTCGGTTCCCGTTGATAGTCCATGAAGCTCATCCTGTCACGATTGGCCCTGAAGATGATCTATGTGAGAGAAGTTGTTAGGTGTGATGTGAGAGAGGCTGTTTCAGAAAGACATTCGGTTGATGATTGGCTTCTGGAGTTTTTGGACTTTTAGGGAGTGACCACTCCCGCATGGTGGTCCCATGATATGACAGTGACTGCATTTTTGGGATTTTTGAAGGCATGATTTTTTGGATTTTTGGGTGTATGATTTTTTTTGATTTTTTTGGATGTATGATTTTTTGGTATATGCTTTTTGTTGTTATTGGTCTCTATGTGCATGGTATGCCGAATGGGAAAATGTTTAAATCCCTGGTATTTCTTGCTATCACTTCGAGGGTCACGCTTTCATTTGTGGGCAAACGCGGTTAATCACCTGCAAACACAGTCATTATAACAGAAAAAAGAATATGACAAATGTGAATGTTAGCATGCTTTGAAAAAATGGGATGAATGCTTGTGTGTGATGTGTTGGGAATGCAACATGTGATTATGCAATTTTTCTGAGGTGAGCGTGATTCATGCATGATTAATGAATGTGAACTGATCGGAAATGGAAAGAAGCAAATCGTATGTGCTTAAAGAAATCAAGTTTTAGAAAAACGTTTTTGAAAACACGTGTTTTCGAAGTGGTGGATTTTCTCGGTAGGAATTTTGATGCTCGTTCATTCGCAAATAAAGAAGGGAGTGAGGAACCCTATACACATTGATCTAAATAAATTCAGAGGGAATGTATAAACCTATACATGAAGTCTATTTAGAAATTGACAAGAGAGAAAAGAATGCTAGAGGAAAACCTATACATCAATTCTAAAAGTCATTAAATGGGGGAGTTTGAGTTAAAAACCTCTTCCGAATTCTTCTGCTTCGTCTTCGAGCTTCTGACTGACTGCTTATTCATGTGTGGGCTCCTGATTGGCCGTTCGATCGTCTTCGGGTTCGGTCAACAAGGTGACACTATGATCAAGAGAAATTGGTTGGTGCTCTTCTGACCCTCAGCAACTTCGAACTCGGATGGTTGTTTATAGTCTTCATGTCACTGGACTCGGGTTGGTGCAGCTCTGATTTTTGGTTCAGACTGTTGTTGATCTTCATGCGCTCCACTTGCTCCGACGAGGAAGATGAGGGGCTTTTTTTTTGAGAAAGGAAAGATGAATGATCGAGCACAAAATCTTTGTGAAAATCCACCACTTTTGTGAAAACACGAAATGACTAGTACGCTCCACAGTAATGACCACTGCTCTTGAAGGTGGGTTGAACTTCAAAAATAGCGAGTCACAACATGGGGACTAAATCATTTATTTTGAAATACGTTTGTGAAAATCAACTTCGAAAACTGTTTTCAAAAACAAGTTTGAGATAATATTCATGAAAAAGTTGTTTGAAATTCGTTTGTAAAAAGCAGGTTTTTGAAATCCGTTTTTGGAAATAGTTTTTTTTTTGAAATAACATTTGAAGAAATACTGATCGAAAATCATTTGAAAGTAATAGATTTTTGAAATCTGGTCTTTACAAACCGTTGGACAAAGTTTATTTTCTGAAAGAATTTGATTGAAAATGATTTTGAAAACTGCTTTGGAAATAATAATTTTGAAATCATTCGAGATGAACGGCTTTGAAGATATTTCATTAGAGCGTTCGACATGATTCGTTTTCTGATTTTTCAAGTGTTTAAATCGTGATCACACAGACATAAGAACGAAAATATAAATCGTGGCTGCTTTTATGTGGAGCTGAGTGCGAATGATTGGGATAATCACCTTCCAGGTCAATCAGTGCTTCCATACCACCGGGGGAACCGTCGTTCCTTCACTGTTCATCTCTCGGGATTTATCTCTGTTATGCCTTGTGGGGCACGTCATCAAGAAAGTCCGGAGTGCTTAAGTTCGAAAGGTCAGGATACCCGAAGTGATACAGTCACATGAGCCACGGGGGGATTATCACAACATACTCACTTTTGGGAAACTTGGGGAAGTACTGCATGGGAACGGGTCTCTCGTCATCTGCACGGTCAGGTGTGTCTAAAGTCCAAATTATTCACTGACTACGTTGTGCCATGTATGGGTATCCGGTAAATACGGGATCCTCTATGGACGTGTAGCGTGACATTGGGCTTTAGAGACACCCGTGGTGCAGAGGAACAATGGAGAACTGAGCCCATGCAATCTTCAGGGTAAGGCAGAAGGGTGGTCAGACAGGCGGCATACAAGGGGGTGACTACCCATAAAACCCGTCCTAGACACCGGATTAGGCAGCTGGACACTGAAGGCTCATGGTTCACTATATGCTGGTTTGGACTCGGATATGGAGGATAATTTTGGATCATGAGTCTTCAGGGCGTAGGTCGGTGACCGTCTCGCCTCGCGGGCTTAACCACTCAGTGAGTGACCCGACTCATGGGAAATCAATCGTGGACCGATTGGGATGCCGTGACTCGTGGAAATAGGGGTGACACAGAGGAATGCATGTCCTAAGCTACCCATGCACTCACAACTTGTAAATGTAAAAGCGGTAATGGTGTAGGTCAATGACCGTCTCACCCCGCAACAAGCAACAATAATACGAATGCGGTAAATAAACCATAGAAGAACAAGCAACCCTATTTACTAACTGTTTTGTCTTGAAGGCGGTAATTCCAATTGGTTGTTATTAACCTGAAGGGAAGTTAGCTTCATTCAATCTAAGTGTCTCTTTCTAATCGTGAGCTAATTATTAACCCAATTGTTGCAATGTTTGTTGAGGATCTAAAAATCCTAGCTGTCCTCATCAGCTACACACTCTAAGTGTGGAGTAGAATAATCCTAAGGCTTTGAAAAGAATCTCTTGAAGGTTTTGAAAGAAGTGGGGAAGTCCCGACAATTTTGAATGGAGTTCAGTCTTCCTTGAGTTTGAGAAAAACTTACTCAAGTTTTCCCCAGCAGAGTCGCCATTCTGTGGAGGGTGATTTTTCGGTATGAGGGGGGTCTAAATATGGTCTGACTAAGAAGCCTAGATCCTAGAAATGCCATTCTGTGGAGGGTGAAAACCCGTTATTCTGGCATCCCTCAAATACCTACTAATCGTCCGTCTTTCCCAGAAAGCATGGGGAGTGCTAGTGAGCACTACACCCGCTCTCATGGGCTCCACGCGGACTTATGCCCTAAGGGGAATTGACTAGAGTCGCCACCTAGTTTGACCTAAGGAACTAGGAAGGGAGGGAAGGGTTCTAAGAACCGTTTTGACTCTGATGATTGTTGCCTATGGATAGGACTTATCTGATCATACTAGAGATTCTGTGTGGGTTCGCACTGGGTTACACCCCTTAGAAGTGGCAACGACCACGACTTCGGATTGGTGCCCGAGGAAACCTCGGTCTCCAATTGTCGGGATTGCCTTCTTTCAAAACCTTATTAGAGAGATTCATTTAAAAGCCAAGGATAGGATTAGGACAGGAGGAGAGAAAGAGAGTGGATGAGGCGAGCTTTTCGCCAAGCTAGCGCCAAGGGAGGAGTTGGTGAACTCAGATGAGTATAGAATGAAGATTTCGGAAGAGTTTAAGGTTGAGAATAGACAAGACTTGGAGTCTGATGGTTTGAAGTTTGTGGGAACCGAAGAAGGTTTAAATGTTTTGAGAGATATGAGAGCCACCTCAGAGGGGAAAGGTTTTTTGTTTAGAATGGGGTCGCACCCTAGGTGGGCTGCCTACGTACTCAACTCCCTTTTGAGATCAGACCTTACGTAGTTCAGGTTATGGAGATGTTGAAGTTTCGGATTTGAGGGGGTAGTGTAGTAGTATGAGAGCTCGGGTCCATGAGACGTTTTAAACCTTGAGATGTCGAAGTCTGTGAGACGCTCGGGTCTGAGAGATGTTCAGTTCTGTGAGACAATACGGGGTTGTTGGAGGTGAGATGGCCGAGTGAAAATGGCATTTGATTGATGTGGGGTTGCACCCTGGGTGGGTTGCCTACGTACTCAACTCCCTGTTGAGATCAGACCTTACGTAGTTCAGAGGATTTGGGGTTTTTGGAGATTTTTTGAGATGTTTAAGATTTAGAAGGGTTCAGAGTTTTGAGAAGTTTCAGGTTTAGGATGCTAGTCTGTGAGACGCTCGGGTCTGTGAGACGTTGAAACCTTGAGATGTCGAAGTCTGTGAGACGCTTGGGTTTGTGAGACGCTCGGGTCTGTGAGACGCTCAGGTCTATGAGACATTCGAATCATTGGAATGACAAAGTCTGTGAGACGCTCGGGTCTATGAGACATTTAAAGTGTAGGAGAAATTGAAATTGAATTGAAACTGGAGTTGAAACGGGGTTGAATGAATATGATTTGAATTGAAATTGAAATAAATTTGGATTTGAATGAGTTTGGAATTGAATTGAATTTGAATTAGTTGGTTGGAATGAATGATTGAATTAAATTGAATGAAGTTTTGAATTGAATGAAGTTAGAATGAATTGGATTGAAATGAATGAAGAATTAAATGAATTAGAATTGAATTAGGCTGAATGAATTGGGTTTGAAATTTGGTTTGAATTGAGTTTGGGTTGAGGTTTAGAAAACAGGTCGGGTCAAAGTTCGACCGAGTCAAAATGGGATCGAGTCAAAGTTAGGTCAAGGTCAAACTTGGGCTGGTCAAAGTTGGGTCAAGGTCAAGCTTGGGCTGGTCAAAATGGGTCAAGGTCAAAGCGGGTCAAGGTCAAAGTGAGTCTAGATCAAAGCGGGTCATGGTCAAAATGGGTCATGGTCAAAGTTCGAGTTTGGTCAATGTTCAGGTTGGTCAAAGTTGGACCGGGTCAAAGTTGGACCAAATTGGGCCTTGGTCAAGGTTTGGGCGGATTGGGCCTTGGTCAAGGTTTGGGCTGGTCAAAGTGGGTCAAGGTCAAAGCGGGTCAAGGTCAAAGTGAGTCTAGATCAAAGGGGTCATGGTCAAAATGGGTCATGGTCAAAGTTCGAGTTTGGTCAATGTTCAGGTTGGTCAAAGTTGGACCGGGTCAAAGTTGGACCAAATTGGGCCTTGGTCAAGGTTTGGGCCGGATTGGGCCTTGGTCAAGGTTTGGGCCGGATTGGGCCTTGGGTCTGAATTGGGTTTAGGCCTGAATTGGGTTGGGTCTGAATTGGTTTAGGCCTGATTTGTTATTTGGGCTTGTTGGAGAGAAATTTTGAATGAGAATGTTAGTCTATATACATATATACATATTTTAGGTGTGTTTTAGGGTTTAGGGGTGTCACCACCACGAGATTGGTCAATGACCCATCAGTCCAGGGGGACCCTCCTCCTAATGGCTTAGGACTAAGGACATAGTAACTATGGTTTATGACATTAATAAGCAATAAGCAAGGGGCATAAATCACAAAATAACAAAGCAAATATCTCATAGCATACAAACCTTGGAGAAGCAAAGTGAAGTGCAAACATTATGTACAAAAATTTGGTGATTGAACACTAGCGAAAATGCTACAAGATTTCAAATTAATTTCCAAGCTCAAATGAATATGTATAAGGTGTAAAGTAAATGCTAGAACAACATAATCCAAAACTAGCTAGAGATAACATGCTAAAAGTGTTCACGTGCAAAGAATGAATTACAAAAATGAATAAGTCCTAAGACTACAACCGAAAGTAAGAACAATAAACAAATTACGGATTAATACAAACATAGATAACAATCTTAAATAGAGAGCTGCTATGGGGGGTCGCATCGACGCCGCCTCACTTGAGCTGATAGGATCAGCAAGAAGTGCACCAACCGTTACACGTGTTTGGAGTGGAGACCCCGGTAGTCCAAGCCCAAAGTCCCATTTTTTAGTCTTATAGCAATTTCCCGTTCCACGAGCATTATGTACATGTCAAAGAACAAAGACAAAGATATACAAGAGTAGTTAGTAATGAAATGTAAGAGGGTTGGGGTGTGTGCAATGGGATCATACGGCCCTTCTCAATGGGAGGAAAGGGGGCAATCTAATCATCTCCCACACCCCAACCGAGAACATAGAAAAGAGTTTCAAACTGCCAACAAATGCTATGAATTGTCAAATAAATCAAACATTGGGGTTGCTACACAAATTAATTCGTCATCTTAGATTATGACTCAAACCGAAGTGCAGTATCAAAGAGATGAAGTTGCGAGTCATGTGGGATCATACCTAGAAGGGTTTATATCATTTCCCTTCTAAGATGAAAAATTAATGAGGACCCTCCAGCCAAAGAGTGATTTATCTGACAGTTATAACATAGGGCAACTATCACTCACGTCATGTTCTTATCTAAGCGCAGTGGGACACGAAACATGCTAGTATCAAATCAGTTTCCAAACCAAATCAATGCGCAGGGGGCAATTAGGTATCAAAGGCAGTTGAATTAATAGTGAAGGCTGAGATGGAATTCCAAACCCACGAGACAGCGAGCCCGAAGCACCTCAATGCAGCCCATCCAAGCAAATGTGGGCCTAAATCAGGTATTTGCTGCCCAGCCCATCGATTACATGTGCCTCGGTCAAAATAGAGATACCCAAAGATCAGAATAAAGGCAATGAGTTTTGTCATGGTGAGAAGCGAGATACACGAGTCCATCCAACCAACAGATAGTATCAATCGACAAAAGAACCAGATACGTCAATGCGCCAAAGCCCAATAACAAAAGGGCCGTAAGTCTACCATATAAACCAGATCAATCAATCCAAAAGTGTTTATGGGTCTACATCCCCAAAAGGCCGGAAAAGGGGAAGACCAAATCATATATTTAACAAATGATTGAGGCTAAATAGCAAAACCGACATCGGCACAAACCTCAACCTCTAACAAAATCGATTAGCTCAAACAAGAACCAGCCATCACCAGGACCGAGGAAGCCATCTATAACGCCAAATTAATCACTAACATCAACTGGGCAAAATTTTACCGACAATCAATAGATTAAGCAGAGGAAAACTGTCCAGTGGAATTCCCAAACCCACAAATATAACACGCAAGAGGGGAGTAATAACGATCGGATTGCTTCTCAATGTAAACATTATCAAGCGATTGTTCAGATCTCTAGGTCCATAAGGTTGGGTATCCACCATTTTCACTAAAGCGAATTCAGTACTCGAACTGCATAATGGTATAACACTTTCGAACAAACATTCCTGGATTAGAGAAACATTGTAGCAAACGAGATATTTGAATCTCCAACAAATCAGGCCAAGTCAGAACACCACCACCGAACAAGGCACATGTAAGCAAGAGAACAAACTAACCACAAGGCCTCGCACAGAATTCATGGAAGTTTCGACGGAGTGAGTCCGACACTCACCATCAGGACATAGTAAGAAAGTGAGAAAGCTTACCATCCAAGAAAGTGGGCTATACCAGTGGAGATTCGACCAGTGTCCAGGTTGGGGGCATGGAATCAATAAACCAAGTCGACCAGAGAAGGCCGGTGCTCACTTATGACCAGAACGAAAACAACGGAGACGCGACGAACTCCCGATTGTGGGAAAGGCCGGAAAAACCCACGACAAGGACGGGAGTCCTTTTCTTTCAATTTTTGTTCGTTGTTTTGTTGTCGTTCAGGACGATGCCAAATCGAGGATGAAGAAACGAAAGGGAAGAGGGAATGAGGGAGGATTTTCAGATAGGGATCAAATGAGAAAGAAAGAGAAGCATCGATCGAAATTTTTTGTGAACCATTATCAGAAAAATCGAGTGACGTCGACTTGAAGAAGGAGATGGTTGGGAGAGCAATCCCAAATGTGGGTATAGCAATCTTCAAGCATACCGTGGGATCTCTCTGTCATGGCCTTGGAATTCTCTAAGTGTGTGGCGGATGAAGAAGAAGATAGGGGCGGATGATGCAGCAGACCGTGGTGGCTGGTATCTCTTGAGAATGAAGAAGAGCGAAGATAATGAAGGAGACGGCTACTTGTTCATCACCGAGAAGAAAGAAATCCGAGAGATGGGTGTTGTCTATCGAGGGTTGAGGGAGCGGTAGAGGGTGAGAGTGTTATTTTCCAGCGAGAGGAAGAGGAGGCTAGGGTTTTGAAGATGGGTTGGGTTTTAATGTGGGTTTGGGCTTTGACTGAAGATTGGGCTTAAGGTAAAGTTTGGTTTGGCTGAAAAATGAGATAGGAAAAGGCTCACAACAATAGAGCTTCATAAAAAATGACGGAAAGAAAACAAAAGCTATAACTTGACTCGAGGAAAATCATCAGAAACGTTAATGTTTTTTTTTTAAATGCTTTGAAAAAGATTATAAAATGATGGTTTCGTCTTAGCACGCACGCTAATATGTTTTGAAAAAGAAAGGTGACGACCTCTCTTATTATTTCAGAATTTGCTTTATGGGGTGAGAATTTTTGGTGTCTACAACAAGCGTTTGGCTATGTGGTGCTGTACCTAGGTGCTTCGTCATCCCTAATAGTTGTGTATCCGTTCTTTGTTACTTTTCACAGGTTTAAGCGTAAATTTACAAAGTGTCTCCTTCGGTCGGAGTTATGCCGTTTACCTTACCTTTGAATGTGATCTCTCTAGAGTCACATAAAAATGACATGCTCTTTCACTCATGGTTTTACCGCTCAAGGCACTCTCGCGAAATGTTCACTCAGAGACTTGTTCACGCGCTTTAAACCAATGAAATAAACATTATCGACCCTTAACTCAGATTGCCCCCATTATTATTGTGGGGTTTTTTTTTGACAAGCCTTTTGAATACCCAAGTTATTTGTTGGAGGTGGCTGTATGTGTGGTGGTACGTGGTGATGAAGTCTTGCTGTTTTGGTGGAGTGATGTAGTGATGAAAGTAAAACATGGTAGTGGGATGCTTTCAATGTACGGTGAAACTTTCTATTGAGAGGTGACAAGTGGTGGAAGCCGACAAGGTGGTGAGATATTCCCTGCGCAAGAATGAGTTTCATGTGGAGAGGGGGGTGTGGTGAGACACATGGGATGTATGTGATCAAGGTAGTGGATGTGGGGTGTGGTGTGTGAAATGACGTGATGACTTATTTATTTTTTTTGGTGTTCCTAAATGCACAAAAATTATGAAAATGGAACTATGCTCTAATTCATGAATGGAAAGACAACATCAAAAAATTGAAATCTTAAGAAAACTACCTAATATGATAAAGGAAGCTAGCTACCATAAAAGCTGGAAGAACGAAAAAGAAAACTACCAAATCGAGAAAACTTCTAAAATAGTGATGTTGGGGCTGTCTGATGCCAACATACTGAAGACTCGAGCTTTGGGCCGTCGGGACGCCATTGAGATGACCGTGATTGTCTTCCTTCCAAACTTCGAGTAGGCCCTGTAAAATGTCTGAACTAGGAATGCCTATGGGTTATGTAGGAAGTAACTGGGCCTGAGTCTTCTCCAAACTGAGAGTGGAGTGCACAGATTATAGCGACTCCTAGACTAGAACGGACATGTGGGCCTGAATCCCTTAATCTAGAAACCGAGCAAACAAGCTGAGAGAAGTCACATGGACCATGAATGGGCCACTGGGTCGAGAGATAAGCCTTCAAGTCTAAGATTCGTTTGATGTTCTTGTTGGGCCTTGAAGCCGGAAACTGGAATGAATGAATTATGCAAACTATCTTGGATTCAAATGTTTTCTGGGCCGAAATTCTGAATTGAGAGCGAAGCTTATGGGCAAAAACTATGAATTGGTCTATGGGCCTAGATGGAATGAGTCATGAATGTGGTACTTGGGCCAGAATGACTGCTCAATATGTGAGCTGGAATCTGGGCCGAGTGATTTTGGTTGGGCCTAAAAGATGACACCTAGATCTAGGGTTTTGGGTTGGGGTCATGATAAGGAGTCTACCTGGACTAGAGTGAGCCCTTGGGCCAGAATGTGTTTGAGCCTGAAGTAAAGCACATGAGCCAGAATGCTCCCTAAATCACAAATGGGCCTAACTTTCATCGGGCCAGAGAAGATGGTTGCTAAGCCGACAAAGTTTTTATTTTCAGGACTTGTGAGTTATTTTAGGTGGATTTTTTTACGGGCCTAGAACTAATTGGATAATTCAAATTGGGCCAAGAGAGAAATCACCTAAGTCTAGGCTTTTGGGCCGAAGCCCGAACGACTCACATGTTAAACCAAACAGGGCCTCTAGGCCACAAACAAATAGAGCTGCCAATTCGGGTTGGGCTAGGTTGATGTAGGAGAAATTCCTATCAGTTTCTAGGCTGGGTAGTGGGCCGATCACACAAGCAAACAAGGCCCACACAGATTCAACATGTCCTGACTAGATGTTTAAATCAAACCAGGCATGGATCGATCCGGAGAGGTGCTTGGGGCGTGGGCCCAGGTCACCACAAAGGAATAGGGCTTGCACGCTATTCTCTTTGGGCTTCCCCACTTTTTCCACCTCACCTGAAGGTGTGCGTCTATGGTCGGGTCTTTGACTGACCAAACAATGGGCTAGGTAAGGGTACTGCCAGGAAAATGCTTGGGGCTAAAGCCCAGGTATTAAGGGGATGTGGTTAGACGACACCCTCCTCTTTTCCCTCACTTATTCACATCACCTAAAAGGTGCGAGTCCCTGACAGGGGACCCTAGATGGGTCCCAGGGTGAAACTGGTTTGTGTGGGCCCTCGCTCTCATATGATGCAAAAGGTGCATAAAATTAAAGTGCGCACAAAAGTAAATAAACAAAGTAATAAAGCTATAAATAAACATTTTCAAGTTAAGCCCTCTTTCTTAAAATTAAACAAGTTAAAATTAAGAAGTTTATCCCCAGCAGAGTCGCCAGTCTGTGAGCCTCGATTTTAAACCCTATCCTATGTTGATTAAAGTTGATTAGGATCTAATCGGGTTTTAGGTCCACTTATAACCTAAGATTAATAACCATGTCATATAATAATAATTATTAAAACCTAGGCTAGCTCACTGGAACCTATTATGAGTCGCCACCTAATTTTGACCTAGATTAAATTAGGAAAGGAGAGTTCGGGTTCGGGGGCTTGATATTCGACTTAATTAGGGTTCAATTACTTTCATTACCCTTCCTAGGTCGTTTTCCTCTACTTGGTTTATTTACGGCTTATTACGAGTCGTTTTAACCTAGGTGCGCGAGCTTCTGTTTTTTTTTATTTTTTAACGTTTTTTGGCAGAAAATTAAAGTGGAAATTAAAATTACCTAAAGTAGGGTTTCGGAGGCAGAATTAGGTCAAATTTGTTCCCGTCCGTAGCCACGGATCTAGTGTCCGAGACCACGGACCCCAGTTAACCTATATGAAAATAAAAGTCGAATTAAACAGAAAACAGAAAATTGTGAAGTCCGGGGCCACGGACAGGCTGTCCGTGGGCCCGGACATTATTAGAAACCTAAATTTTTAAAATTTAAAAATCCCGCCGCCGTCCGTGGGCGTCCGGGCTTACGGACAAGGAGTCCGGGACCCGGACATGACGTCTGTGGGTGCGGACCGCCCTCGGATGGCGGCGTTAATGCTGTTCCGAAGGTGTTTTTGGCTCAAATTTTATGGGTGTGTAGCCTGAAAGATGTACAAAACGTTAGTGATTGAAAGCTTTCAATTTGAGTTCGAATTAAGCACGAAACTTAGTAAACAAGTTATTGGACAGAAGCTTAAACAAACAGCACAGACAGAAGCGTACGAAGGTTAGTTTGAGCCCAAAATTTGACAGAGAGTTAACAAGGTCGTGGGGAATTAGAAAGGTGGAGTTGTAACCGGTTTTACCTTCGAATTCAAGGTGATTCTTCACACCGGGATTCGTCGAGTGCTTCGTTGATGGCAGACCCGAAAGGATTTCGAACCAAGCTTCTGGTTGTTGGTTGTTTTTTGCTGTTCTTCACGTTTTGGTGGTGTTTTTGTGGGGTTTTGATGACTATTGATGCTTTGGGGATTGGAAAACGTGTTTAGATGGTGATTTCGGGGGATTTTCGGTATGATTTGGGTGGCCGGGTGTTGGAAAACGTGAGAGAGAGAGAGGAGGCTGTGTTTTCTGACTCTCTAGGGTTCTTGAGCATATGAGGTTCCTCCTTTATCCAAAAACCTATCCCCTTATATAGACTTTCTTAAAGATAAAGAGAATCTAGTAAAAAGTAAGATTTTTTGGTATTTTAATTAAAAGACTTCCCAAAGGAATTTTGCTGTGAAATTTTAACCACATGTCAAGGATGGATATTATGAATTTTCTGAGGTGGAAACGAATTTTTTAAATGTTGGAATATTTTTAAATCGAATTTCTTGTCAGATCCAGTCAGAAATTGCTAGAAAATTATTGGAAACTCAAAAAATCAAAATTCCAACTCCATTATGCTTAGAATGTCATCCTCTATCATGGGTTAAAATATCAAAGCATTTCAAGCTGATTTGGGCACCCTTTGGAGGAGAGAGAAAGCTTATAGGAGGTCTCATGAGCCTTTAAAGATTACCAAAACGCCCCTGAAAATGACGAAGCTGCTCCCCATGCCATGGAACATGCCGATCGAGCCGGGATCCCTCACCATTTGATTAAAATGCCTCTCACAACACCAGCACCCCGTAGACCCTAACCCAGGGGGTCAAAATTTTGGGTATAACAATACTGGTTTATACTATTTATGAAAGCATTGTTTTGGGCCTTAATTCGATTGTTAGTTTTAGAGCCTTGCTTTATTAGGTAGTAATACGCGGCGTGTAATGCCCCTAACTCTTAGGCCGTTGGGGGTGTTACAACCCGACCTGCTAAAAAGGGGTGAAAACCCCGTAAAAACCGGGTGAAAAATGGGTGACGGTGTGTGAAACGGGTACGGGTGATGGGTCGGCAGAACATTTTCCACCCGGTCACCCAATCCATTCAACCGACCTGTCACCCGCATGTATGTGTTATTGAACAAATATGGGTGTAGTTTTAGTATTTTTTGGTTGCTACTCTATGCTTTTAGTAGGTTATTGACATATGTTGATGTAGTTTGTATTATTGAACAAATATAAGTGTATTTTTTGAAAAACTATACTTATATAGGTGCTAAAGCTTATAATGCTTGTTGGAATAAAAATAGAGGGGTGACGGGTTCACTCGTTTCACTCGCATCACCCACAAGTGACGGTGAAACGGGTGACAGGTGATGAATTTGCGGGTGACGAGTCTGGTAGGGTGATGCGGGTGAAAAGCGGGTGATGGGTCGGGTGACGCTCCACCCGATCCAAACCCGACCTATTGTCATCCCTAATTGCGCCAGTTAAAATTAATTTTAATATTATTTAAAGAAATAATGGCATTACACATGAAAGTCTTTGATTCTGATAGAAATTGATGTCGTGAAAACGATACATGTAGGATCGTTTCCAATATCTATTTATCTTTATGATATATCATAAACAACGTCCAACATTACCGAAGATGATGGTCTTGGACATCACAATGAAGGGCATCGAGCCTGAAACTTTAACTCCAATATGCTATAAAAGGCATTGTGCCTGAAAGTTTTTATTTTGATATGTTATAAAAGCATCACACTTGAAAGTTTTGATATGATCAATATAAAGAGTATGGTGCCAGATTTTCTTTCAACACTTTTGATATGATATGAGTAAAGAAATTAGCATTGTGCGAGAAACTTTTGAACATAATATGATGTAATTTTAGCATTGTGCTGGAAAACTTGATAATATTTGAAAAGTAAATGTATTGAGCATATCATTGCACTAAAAGATGCTATATCACCTAGCGAATTCATCTACTGAAATCTTTATTTTTACATATACGGTGAACATTGTATAATGATTAATGAAAAATAAATGATGGTATTGCACCAGGAGATTTTATGAAAATCGTTGAAGTTGCTCTTGGAAAACTATATAAGTGATATACCATGATGATGAATATTCATATGTCAAGTTGACCTCTATGATGAAAGATATGTATGACGTCAAACAAATAATTTGATTCGAATGTGATTTTACAAATGATTCTCAATGGATCATAAGTTCATCTTCTTTGAGATAGTGCTAAAATGCAAAATATGTGACTCTGCCGAATCACTCAAATATTCTTTATCTATTAAAGAAAACACTTGGCATGACAACTATAGAATGGTTCTTGCAAAATCATTTTTATTCCATGTTTTTCATGAATAGTCAAAAGTCATGACCAGATTGTGAGATATGATGAACAGTTATTGACATCGTTGAAATTATAATAATTATCATGGTTGGATATTATTATGATTACAAGACTTTCAGGGTCTTTGTATACATAAGTCGGTTTATTTCAAAGCTAGCTTAAAATTGAAGCTATGCGGATTTGTTTTTTAAGAATTTATGTTGAGGATGACAATTTAACTTTCTAAATATTATTATTATTATTATTAGTATTATTTTATATATATATTATTCTATATGTTATTTTCCTTGTTATAATATATATATATATATATATATATATATATATATATATATATATATGTATGTATGTATGTTCGTTTACATTTATGAGATTTATCCATTTAGGAAGAATTTGTACACTCTAAAAGGGGTCATGAAAGACATATGTCTGGGAAGGCGTATGTCCTAAATGAGATTTATCCATTTACAAAGACTTTGTGCACCTTAAAGGGGTCATGAAAGGCATATGTTCGCGAAGGCGTATGTCTTAAGAAACATGCTTAAAGACAATACAACGATAAATAATATTTCTTGATGGAGTCAAGAATTAATGCTTACTTGATGTGTAGTGCAGTTATAGCTCGCTACCCTTTTCAAAGGATTATAGTTTACCCATAGCATGTGTCTTGATGACAAAGAATTTTTCTCATGTGTGAGAATGATTTTCCATGATTGAAAAATTATAAGACAAGGGTCAATAAGCTCTAGAAGAGCATCTACAATACCACATCGAGAGTGAAATTTTTGTATTTTGTGAAAGCTTTATAAATAACAAGTTTCCTCATAAAGTGGTACTAATATAGCTGATGCGGATATCACGTTAAGGGTACAAATAAGAGAAAATATATCAATGTATACTCTGGGAAAGATATAAGTCGTGATTGTAGCTGCTTATTTTCTCCTTTGATTTGTATCACATGTGTATTGGTACAATGGAGAACTTGAGATATAAGATAAAAAAACAATAAGTTTTCCAATGTTTTTTTGGCAGGATAGATTAGACCATCCTGATTCAATAATGATGGAAATTGATATCCACTAACCATTTTTGGGACCATATCCTTACCATTTTTGGACTCATAAGATTTGGTTTAAATTGATGCATCAATCAAATGGTCATTAAAGCTAAAGATTGAAAGATTGAATAATAAAGTTCATAAGATTGGACAATGCTGGTGAAATGTTAACATCTTAATGTGAACTTTACATGTTCATTAGGATAAAATAATGGTTAAGAAGAACCATTGATCAAAGATATGTAATGAATTGTAAGATCTTTTTCTCTGAGAATCCTAATATGTATTTGGAGACATGAAATTTACATGAAGCGACATTGATTTGCATCAAGTCAAATAGTGTTGATGAGCCCTCACTCTTACAAATGACTTTGGGTCAAAAGTTAAATATTCTCCCACATAAGGTTTTGTTTTAAAGATTTATACGCTTTACTTCAGTGGATTAATTAATTCCTTGAAGATGTTGGAATTTTATGTTGAGTTCAAATTTCAATATCTTGAACTAACAGCTAGGGATACCTTTATGATTCAATTGTCATTTAGGTGAGGGATTTTTCTCAGGGGAGAAAAGAAGCAATTGGAAAGTGAGATTATATGATATGGAATATAAATGTGTCATCCTCGTCATGTACCGTATGAACCTTTCAATTCTAAATACTATTCATCTCCAAAAGTTGGCAAACCAATTAATTAATGTTAAGTGAAAAAGTATATGCCAACAACTAATGCTCCTGTATTATAATGTCATGCAAGGACAAGTGTGAAAAATTCTAGCCCGAAGTATGGTAGACTATATGGTTCCAATGTCAAAGCCCTTAAAAGGAGCATAGAATAAAAATGGTCATATTAAAAGTGTATAGCTCTAGATGAGCCGTCAGACATGAAAAATTACCAGTATATCAGGTAACCTGGTACATGATGATGATAGAGATCTTGAGGTATTATGTCATGTCAATAATATAATGGAACCAATATGAAATCAACATTGATTATATTTATGTATATGCATGCAAATGTATGTAGCGCTGCATGTCACAATGATGATGAAGACATTGAATTGATTAGTCAAAAGTACTTGAAAGATGCAATTGAGAAGCAGAATTTCAACACATTCAAGTTGCGAATGTTACAGACTTGATGTCCACATAATGATGTGAATTCAGCTGGATACAAACAAGTGTTTGTATGAAAATGAAAATAGGTGGTTTATAATCTTTTAATATACAACCTATGTCTGTGTATATAGATTTTTCTAAAGTTCTGTCATTGATTATAAAAAGGCTTCATCCTCAGCAGTTGATTATTTTGAAGATATAAGTATGGTATAAATTATGATTAATTTGTGTGGTTATACATTATATATGTATATCACTTTGATAGTGCATTTATATAAGATTTAAAAGGGATTAACTCCTGGAGGAGTTTGGTGAAATTTGAAAGGGAATGCCCATGTGACCGTGTTAATAATCTTATTATGAACCGAAACGATAAAGGTGATTGTCAAATTACTATCTTAGTGAAAACTATTGAAAAGGTATCTCTGTGATAAGTCCAAATTTTTTGGATAATTTGTGTTGCTATAGTAGCAGTGTAAGAGTATAATTGGAACTCCTTACGAGTCTCTCGACGGTCGTTGAATCAATGATTATGAAGTACCAAAGTTAATGCTATTACAGTAGAATGATTAATGGGGTTATGGTATCTATAAAAAAAACACATATGAATAACCCTCACTATCCAAAAGAGTAATTGAGGGTGTGTTTAATTGAATTTGTGGCTTAATACCCAAATGATATAGATGATTACATCTATACTGATTAGAAAATACATACCACCAAAAGTTCTACTTATAAAAGAGACATCGATATTAATATAGAGCAAATATGCTAAAGTGCAAAAGTTATGGATGTATTCAATCAAGTGCTTCCCAAGTTACTGGGTGCATGACCAATTAAAGATTAGAGATACATACAATCAAAGTAATAAAATGATGTTTTCATCAGGGGGAGTAATGATGATTGTACTTCTTTTCCTTCACCATAATGTTTTTTCCCTGGGTTTTTTCCAGATAAAGTTTTAACAAGGCAATCGATGAAAATCATCCAATGGATTCATTGTATGTGAACGCCATGATATCATAACTATGTGATGTTATTATAAAACTGTACTTTTTTTTGAAATACCCCTAAATTAATTTAGGGGATTTCTTTTTATTAAAACCGTAAATAATACCATTAATTATTATATTATAGTATTGTAACACCCCGTCTAAAGCCAATCGTGGTTATCGCAACTTAACAAATAGTATTTAAACGTCGCAGCGGAACTAACTAACACCAGGACCTTGCCACGGTCTAATATACAAGAAATACCGTTACTTAAATATTTACAACCGCATAATCACAATACATACGCCAACCGAGTTTAAAGTATCTCCAAAAACCACACAATGCTTCACAAGTTCGACTACTAAAAGACGGGTGCACAGGCGCTACCCGTACTCAAAATAAAGTCCCACCTAGGGCTACCCGCTCCTACTCTCGTGGTGTGACTTCATCGGCCGCTTACCTGCAAGTGTAAAAACAGCCCCCAAAGGGGGTCAGCACGAATGCTGGTACTCCCTCTCATGGCCCCCAAGCTAACGGGGCTACGACGACTAATTGTCGATTGCATGGAAATTGATTAAGTACACAAGCATGATATGAAGTGCAATAAACAACAATCCACAGATGAACATACATAGTTCACACACAATGAACAACACAAGCGTTCCCTTATCAAGCGGGTTAGTAACCCCCTCCTTAGTCCTGATTCCCTTAACCTCAGTTCCTTATCTTACCTCAATCTTAACCTTAACTTATTCTCAGTATACAAACCGTTCCTAGAAGGGAATGGTTGTAGCTTAATCTCAAACCTAGGATTTAGGTGATCCTACCGCACCATCTTAATGCCACCTACCTTGGACGGGAGTCCAGCGTAGCTGAGCCGGCAACCGGCCCTAGGCAACAAGTCCGAAGACAAGTCCTTAAGCGGAGGGTGGATCTGATTCAGATACCGTCCCCCTTTCCTTAGCATGCATGACCGGAGTCAGTCCCGGGTTTCCTCGCTCAAGTTCTAGTTAGTAGAAATCTTAAACTCCATGTGTTAGTTAAACCTTAACGGGTATTAACCAACAATCACCAATACTTAACTCATATTCTTAACTCAGTAAGTACTAAACTTGGTTAGTAACAATCTCAAGTCTCGTGGGTTAGTGTAAAGAGAACACATACACAACGAGAACAATTATAACCGGTTGCATGCTTTATCTTGTTTTAGTCATAGCAAATAAACAGATAGCACACAAGCCGAGGGACACCTCGTTAGCAAGCAGGTCACAAGAAAGATTGTACCGTTCACCGTCGTCTGTCGTTGTTTAACCTTCTCCGGGGTCCCAATTCACAAACCTAAAACATTGATTCATTTTTAGGCCATTAGTTATTTGCACCTTACTTAACTCACTTAGTCCCTAAAGATTCCCATTCGATACCCTCTTACGTCCTTGCCACTTAACCTTATAAACTTTAGTTTAAACATTAAAGTTTTTACTTAACTTAACTTAATCCCTTAGGTTCTTACGATCCTAATCATTACTACCCTACCAATGGCATACCTTATTACCAATTATCATCCTTAGAATTTAATTTTTTTTTTATGTTTTAGGCTCAACCGAACTTACCGACCGACCTTACCCAAGGTCGGTCCATTCCAGAACCTATCACCGTTTGAAAATTCTACACCGACCGACCTTGCAAGTCCGGTCCCCAAGGTCGGTCCATTCCCGAGAGTTTTCCCTGTGGGAAATTTAAGTCTAAACAAACTTGCCAAGTCCGGTCCTATGTTCGGTCGATTCCAGAGACCAATTCCCATACAAAATTCTAGGCATGACCGACCTTGAAAGTCCGGTCCCAAGGTCGGTCCATTCTAGAGACTTAATTCCTACACAAAATATAGGCCCGACCGAACTTGTAAGTCCGGTCCCCAAGTTCGGTCGATTCCAGAGACCCTTTCTGGTAGAGTAAATTGAGCTCGACCGACCTTGTAGGTCCGGTCCCTAAGGTCAGTCGGCTCCAGAACCTTGTTTCTAAATTCCCATTTAACTCAAACTTCTCCTCATATATCCTAATATGTTCTAACCTCATTTGGGCACCTCAAATACACCTTAAGCCAACCACTAAACACTTTAAATCACTCACCAACATCCACTTAATCATTATGCATTTTTCCTTGTAATCATGCCAACACTTGTAATATTTTCCACTAGGTTTCCAGGTGGTGGTTCATACCTAATGTTACCACTATGCCAAATGCTTCCTCACCACTATAACATCAACTCCCAAGCATCTTTCACCATCTAAAACTATTTTATGCATTTACTTAAAGTTCCTTCACAAGCTTATGCTTCCATCCATCAACACATTATTTCCTTCATAGTTGTTTACCAACATTTGCCTAAGTCTTAAATACTCATGTACATTCTTTTGATTCCTAAATCCTTCATAGTGATGCCTAAGTCATTATAACTCATTAAAACACCTTAAACTCACTCTTTTTCATCAAGACAACCTCCAAAACTTCCTAGTACTTCCTTAGTCTTGAAATCTCCTTAGAACATCTTAAACACTTAAGTTCTTCACTAAATTTTGCCATGGGTTCTCTAGTATATTGTTGCACCCAAACACTTGGTTTCTCACCATCAAACAACCAAGATCACTCAAATTCTCATCACAACACCTTAATGCACAATTTACTCCAAAACTACACCACATCATTATATAGTGTATAAACTTAAATGCTTAGCACTTAGGCCCTTAAATGACAATAATCTTAACCACTGAATTTCCACATATATTTGCCTTTAACCTGCGAATACACACAACAAGACTCCCATTGAAATAAAATGCTTCTTGTAATTCACCTTGATATTCTTAAACTATCTCTTTTTCTCATTTGCTCCTTAGTCAAAAGTTCACAAGTATAGTCATTGTTCTTTCTCTCAGGTTTTATAACCCCTTTTTCCCAATGTAAACTCCACACTAAGCTCATCACATATCTAAATCCCATTCCCTTAAACAATAAAACACCTTAAGGTAAGTAATTTACCTTATTCTTTCACAATCTCACAAACTTTCCTCCTTAGGTTTTTCCTTGCTCAATCTCGGTCACCACTTAAACTTTCCTTGCCAATGTTCTAACCAATATCCAATGACTCCAATGAGTGCTAGATAATACATTAACCCTAAGGAACGAACCCTAGGTTAAAAATGTGCTTTAAGGTATTAAGGTGATTGTTTTACCTTGGTTTCTCAAGACAAGCTTGGATATGAAGCAAGAAGGACCTCCTTTGTCCTTTGGAGAGTAGAAAACAAGCTAGAACAAGGCATAAACATGGAGTCCCATGAGTACAAATTTTCGGACAAGGGAAGAAATGATGGAAACCTAGATTTTCTTACATATTATTTACCTTAAGAGAATGGAGAAGCTAATGGAGTCTTGTTATACCCAAAATTTCAACCCCCGGAGTAGTCTCTAAGGCATACGTGTTACAAAGGGCAAAAGGGGTCAAAAGCACCAAGGCGGGATTTTCCAAGGACATTATCGGGATTTTCTATTTTCATATGACTTGTTTATTTCTCCAAACACTTCCAAATATCATAGTCATTATGAAAGGTATTTCATGATTTTCTGATAATATTTATTCTGGAAATTTAGCTTTTAATTCATATTATAATAATTTCTTTAATTAACACATGAAATAACCTCAAAATAGAAATAATAAAAGGTTTCCAAAATTAAAATAAAATTGTCACATGGTTAGCATGACTACATACAGTCATAAACCTGAAATTATTTTTTGGTACCTCAGCCCAAATTTAAAAGAGAAATTCAATCATTTTTGCAATTTTCTCTCTCCTATGGAAAATACCGAAATTAAAACAAAACGTCATGAAATTTTAACACAAGATAGAGGATGTTTATTAGAGACTAATGCCGTTGGAATTTCGTTATTTATACTTTCCAATAATAAGTTATGAATTATGGGAGATTCCAGATTGCAAGATTTTTATCGAATCGGTTATTTATCAAAATAACCCGATTCCAACTCTCAAAATTCTTAAAAATCATCCTTTATCTTCAGTTAAAATTTCATAATTTATCTCGGCCTGAAACATATTTTACAAAATCAGATTCCCTTAGAGCACGAAATCAGCGTTTTAGATAAAGATCTTGCTCTATCAATTTGACCATACTCTTTCTATAAAAGGACCCCCAAAAAAAATCTAGGGCAGGGGAGAACACCTCCAAAGTCAGAGAACACAGCCACAAACCTTCTTCCCACGTTTTTACACTTCCAAGCCTCAAATCAATCCCGAAACACTGCAGAAATCACCCCAAAATCACCAAAAACTCATCCTTTCTTCTCCTATTGAATTTCCAAGCACCAAAACATCACAAAAACAGAAGCAAACCGTCCTTAATCATACAAGGAAGAAGAAATCAGAAACTCGGGTCGAAGCTGAACCGGATCGGCTACCAACGACGCGTTCGAAGTTTCCCGACGTGAAGGAACAACCAAATCCCGAAGCCAAAACAAGTTAGAATTCGAATTCTTTAACTCCACTGATCACAATACGCTTCTGGTTGAAATTCCTATTCGAACTGACTTTTCTTTGCTTCTGAATTAAGGTTTGTTTGCGTTTCTGTCCACTAACTTGTTCAATAAGTTTCGTCATTAATTCGTAGTCAAATTGAAAACTTTTGATCACTAACATGTTTAGAATCTTTCAGGCTACGTACCCATAAATTTTGAGCCAAAACACCGCCGGGAACAGCCTTAACGCCGCCGTCCGAGGTCAGTCCTCACCCACGGACGCTATGTCCGGGGTCCCGGACGCTCTGTCCGAAGGCCGGATGCCCCCGGACGGTGGGCGGGATATTTTTATTTTCAAAAGTTAGGGTTTTATAAAACATGTCCGGGCCCACGGACGTCCTGTCCGTGGCCTCGGACTTTTCAAAATCTCGTTTCTGTTTAAATTTGACTTTTTTTGTATAATTAGGTTAACTGGGGTCCGTGGGTTCGGACATTAGGTCCGTGGCCACGACGGAATAAAGATTTGACCTAATTCTGCCTCCGAAACCCTAGTTTAGGTAACTTTCAATTTCACTTTAATTTCTGTCCAAAAACTTAAAAATAAAAAAAACAGAAGCACACACCTAGGTTAAAAACAACCCTGTAGAAAGCCGTAAACGAACCAAGTAGAGGAAAACGACCTAGAGGGGTAATGAAAGTAATTTGAACCCTAAATAAGTCGAATATCAAGCCCCCGAACCCGAACTCTCCTTTCCTAATTTGATATAGGTTAAAATTAGGTGGCGACTCATAATAGGTTCCAGTGGGCTAGCTTAGGTTTTAATAATTATGGTTATATGACTTAGTTATTAAACTTAGGTTATAATGGACCTAAAACCCATTAGATCCTAATCAACTTTAATCAACATAGGATAGGGTTTAAAATCGAGGCTCACAGACTGGCGACTCTGCTGGGGACAACTTCTTAATTTTAACTTGTTTAATTTTAAGAAGAGGGCCTTAACTCGGAAATGTTTATTTATGGCTTTAATACTTTGTTTATTTACTTCTGTGCGCACTTTAATTTCTGCACCTTTGCATCATGTGAGAGCGAGGTCCACACAAACCAGCTTCACCCCGGACCCATCTAGGGTCCCCTGTCAGGGACTCACACCTTTTAGGTGATGTGAATAAGCGGGGGAAAAGAGGATGTCGTCTAACCACATCCCCTTAATACCTGGGCCTTAGCCCCAAGCGTTTTCCTGGCAGTGTCCTTACCTAGCCCATTGTTTGGTCAGTCAAAGACCCGACCCGTAGACGCAACACCTTTAGGTGATGTGAAAAAAGTGGGGAAACCCAAAGAGAATAGCGTGCAAGCCCTATTCCTTTGTGGCGACCTGGGCCCAAGCCCCAAGCACCTCTCCGGATCGATCCATACCCAAATTAATTTAACCGTCAAGTGAGGACATGTTGAATTTGTGTGGGCCTTGTTTGCTTGTATGATCGGCCCATTACCTAGCCTCGAGATTGACAGAAACTTCTCCTAATTAACCTAGCCCAACCGAATTGGTGGCTCTACTTGTTTGCGGCCCCAGAGGCCTGTTTGGTTTAACATGTCAGTCTTTCGGGCTTCGGCCCAAAAGCTTTAGACTTAGGTGATTTCTCTTCTGGCCCAATTTGAATTATCCATTAGTTCTAGGCCCAAAAAAAGGAAATCCACCTGGACTCGAAATAACCCACGAGTTTTGAAAAAAAAATCTTTTTCTGCTTAGCAACCATCTTCTCTGGCCCAAGGAAAGTTAGGCCCATTTGTGGTTTAGGACCATTCCAGCCCATGTGCTTTACTCCAGGCCCAAACACTTCCGGCCCAAGGGCTCATTCTAGACTAGGTAAACTTCTTATTTGGGCCCTAGCCCGAAACCCTAGATCTAGGTTCACCTCTCAGGCCCAATCAAAGCCATCTGTCTAGATTTCAGCCCAAGTTCCAGTTCATAAGATACTCCAGCCCAACAACTCATTCTCTGGGTATCCTGGCCCACTTGCTTTCAGCCTAAGTCTGTTTCGATCTATCTTGTGAAGCATCATGTTTCAGGCCCACTTCCTTTTGTTTGCTAATAATGGCACCTTGGACATAGGTAGACCCAAGTCCTAAGTACGGTCCAATCGACATGGAAGCCCAGCTCGCAATTTGGAACAAAGGCACATGGCCACCATTGAAGCCATGGAGCAGAGGCATAGTGTTGCCATGGACGCCGTGGAACCTACTACGTTCTGTTATCGAAGAGTTGAAAGCAAAGGCTCTTTCCCTCGAGTCCGAACGTCAAGCTCGGGATGAGGTTAGTGGACAAGGCTTCTCACACCCTTTATGAATGCAATGAAGTTGGCTCCATTAGGGTCCGAGGATCGGAGGGGAATGTCAAAGAAATTGCTACAGAACTCAGGAAAGTGATCAGACAACCAGGAGCAGCAACTTACATCCAAAGCTGCACCCGTAAGAGAACTAGACAACATGAGGAAGACAGTGATCGACAGTCAAGAGGACCTGGTTGGAGCGTTGGAACAGTAGAACCATCCCGACGGAGTTCTCGACAGAGAGAGTTTACAGACATCGGCCGAACACCAAGACAAGCACTTGAAGAGCTTCGAGGAAGATATCCGATGCAACCGCTCGCCCTGAGGCCAGGAACTACTCATTTGGGGAAGGGTCTTAATCAATTTTGTCACTTTCATCAGCTGCCCGGTCACGACACTGACCACTATAGAGCCCTACAACACAGAATCCAAGATCTGATTGACCAAGGGTTCCAATTCTAAGAACATGGTGGAGAGCGCAGAGCACGCTTGCCCAGGCATCATCAGAAATAATGTTTTTTTAGTGTTTTTCTCATTAAATGCATTTCTTTTCTTGATTAGTTGTCTTTCAACTTTTGTAGTAGTTAGTTCCCTTGAATCATTTTCGGTAGTTTTCCTGAGTTTGTAATTTCCAACATTATTCTTTTTGTTGAATAAAACATAGTTCCGTTTTCATAATTTTTGTACAAAGCATCATTCGTTTATTCGAAAAAACTTAAAAAAAGAGCACTCACGAAGTAATCATTTTCTGACTATGCGATGGAACGGCTTGTCTCTTGTTTCTAAAAATTTGAACATGCCTAACCAAACACCACAACTCACAACATAATATCCAAACAACCCACAATGAGGTTCAAGGCCCACATCTATCAAACTGTTGTCACAAACCCCAAATCAATACTGGGGGCAATCTGAGTTTAGAATCATTGTCTTCGAATCTTTTGTTTAAACGTGTGAACTAGTCTCTGAGTGAAATTCGCGAGAGTGTCTTGAGCGGAAAAACCATGAGTGAACGAGCGTGTCATTTTTACACGACTCCGGTGAGACCACGTTCAAAGGTGAGGTAAACGGCATAACTCCGACCGAAGGAGATAATTTGTAAATTTACTCTTAGATCTGCGAAAATAACAAAGAAGAGATACACAACTATCAAGGATGACGAAGCACCTAGGTACAGCACCACATAGCCAAAAGCTTGTAAACCCTATCATTAAACCCTAGGCACCCCCGTTGAGCCTTTTGTATATCCCTTTTTCAATATTATGAGCTCCACAAAATAATTCAGCCAATGATGAATGTCCGACCCAGTGACCAAAGGAAGCGAGGAGCCCGACTCTCAGATAACATTCTCATCAGTCCAAAGAAGCAATGCTACTATCAACATGATGAAGCGATCCGTAAATGGTCCCAGAGTGACACAGGATCAAAAGAGCTCACCTCAAAATAGCTCTCGAAGCCCAAAGCCGGGAAACACAAGAACCCCGAAGGCAAAGTCAAGAAAGGATAAAACAAAAAGGCAATCCCGAAGTGCCTCAAAGAAATTCAAATGACAAAGAAAAGAGAAATGGTGTGAAGGACAAAAGTCCAAGTCCAGAAGCTCGAAAACAACGTCAGCACAAAGCAGCTAGACGACTTCAAGACAAGGAAGATGAATCCGAGAGAAGACGCAAGTTGCAGCTTTGGTCACCCACTTAAGCTCCACATACCTCAAATATCCCTCCATGGTCCCGTTGTCCTTCATCACACCCCATGGCCACGTTATAAGCTTTAAAGACTTCCGACTTGATAGTTGTGTGTCCAATCACGTGAAAGTAACAGATCAAATGCGTAAATCCGTCAAATATCGAATTCAATGGTCTAGAAGTTGTAACCGTAGGTAAGGAACGAGTGCAAGCATCAAAACATGCCGAGTGTAGGTTAGGAAGCACCACATAAAAACATAAGCCTTGACCCTTTAAGGACGAGACTCGTTCGCACATTTAATAAAAGAAAATACTGGGGGCAATCGATCGTTCCGATCAATTGCCATGAACTTTAGCTCAGTTTGTCTTAAGGGAAAAGTACTGGGGGCAATTGTTGGTTCCAACAATTGCTATGACAACACCAATTCGAACCCAGAGGTCAAACATCACCACCACTATTCCACCTCAAGCCTGTCATTGGCCTTACCTCCACAAAAACATCAGGCCCGTCATAACCCAGACCACCATCCAAAATCATAGCCTGATCCCAGGTCTATCGCAAATCCTGAACACCGGAAAAGCCTTTAACACCACAACAAACACCACACACTTCCACCAGCGGCATGTTCATTTTGTTAAGAAACAAATTGTAGATATGAAAGTTTTAGTCAGGAAATGATCATTTCACTTTCTTTTTTTCAGTAGAGTTTTCTCAAGCATTGCCATGTTTGGCACATTTTTGAACAGTTCCTTGTTTTTGCAAGCTTCCAACAAACACTTTAGTTGCATTTTACAACTTTTGCATAACACCTCAACATCGCCAAGTTTGGCACCTTTTCCAACAGTTTCCTATTTTGAACGAGTATCCTTCATATATTTTGATTGCATACATCTTATCATCATTGCCATGTTTGGCACTCTAGTAATTAGTTTTCATCATTTGCACGAGACCATTATCTTTCCGATTCATTCTTAGTTCGAGACCCATCATTTTCAAGACTTTAGTATGAGACCCGGCATCTTCATTCAGCGCGAGACCCAGAATCAATGCGAAATCCAGCTTTTTCTTCATCCATTTCGTATGAGACTTCAATGCGAGACCCATCATTTTCTTCAGTGCGAGACCATGCATCTTCATCAGTGCGAGACCATGCATCTTCATCAGTGCGAGACCATCATATTCGTCTGTGCGAGACCCATCACCTTCATCAGTGCGAGACCGAGCGTCATCATCTAGTGCGAGACCAGTACGAGACCTAGTATCATCTTCAGTGCGAGACAGGTACGAGACAGAGCGCGATCTAAGTTGATGGGGCAGAGGCAATAAGTCCCCATATTCATGTCAGCTTCTTGGGAGAAACAACTAGTGGGCAGTGGCAATAAGTCCCCTTGGTAATCTAGAAGTTATCCCTGCACACCGGCTTGGGGGCGATGGCAATAAGTCCACATTGGGTCCAGCCAGGAGCATTGGCACGGGTTTCGGTCCCCAGAAGCATCCGAGCATCATCAACATTCTTGCATCTACACATTACTTCGTCTTTTAGGTTGTCAACGCCTTAGAATCGCTTGACATTACTTCGTCTTTTAGGTTGTCAACGCCTTAGAATCGCTTGACATTACTTCGTCTTTTAGGTTGTCAACGCCTTAGAATCGCTTGACATTACTTCGTCTTTTAGGTTGTCAACGCGTTAGAATCGCTTGACATTACTTCGTCTTTTAGGTTGTCAACGCCTTAGAATCGCTTGACATTACTTCGTCTTTTAGGTTGTCAACGCCGTAGAATCGCTTGACATTTACTTCGTCATTTCGTTTTTAGGTAGTCAGCGCCTTAGAATAGCTCGACACAATCCACATACAGGGTCTTTTAAGATCCCAAAATTTTGGGGTGTCACTCAGGCATCAACTAGTCTTTTCATCTTCATTACAAAGCCTAGTTGACGGGGGGCAATCTGTTATACCCAAAATTTAAACCCCCCGGAGTAGTCTCTAAGGCATACGTGTTACAAAGGGCAAAAGGCACTAGTGGAACGCGAGGCTTTAATGACGGTGGTTTAATCGCGGTTTAAACAGACACCGTGATTAATAGGAAGGCCGGAATTTATTAGCGACGATGATTGATTAACCCGTAATCAATAATCGATCGGAGGTTGGCGCGCCTTTTTTAGGAGGGACTTTAGATGACGGTTTTTAGTAAAACCGTAATCTAAAGTCCCGTGTTGACGCGCGCTTTACGGTCAACGGACTTTAGATTACGGTTTTACTAAAAACCGTCATCTAAAGTCCCTCCTAAAAAAGGCGCGCCAACCTCGTCAACGACGTCGTTTTGACCTGACGAAAAAAATTTCCCGTATTATTTGATTTATTCGACTCCGCGCGTAATCTAAATTACAGTTAACGACGTCGTTTTAGCAGTGTATTTTAGATTAATAAAAACTTTATATTAATGTGTTACCTATGTTTGAAACCCAACATATGGCAAATAATTATCGCGCTATTTTTTTAATTTCGTTACACTTTAGATTACATTTAACGACGTCGTTTTATCAGTGTATTTTAGATTAATAAAAACTTTATATTAATGTGTTACCTATGTTTGAAACCCAACATATGCCAAATAATTATCGCGCTTTTTTTTTAATTTCGTTACACTTTAGATTACGGTTTTTGTGAGAACCGTCATGTAAAGTGTGACTTTAGTTTACGGTTTACATGTAAACCGTAATCTAAAGTCCATTTAAACATTTGCCTACACTCTGCACACTCTACTCACAGTAACTCTTCTTCTCTTTCGCGCTATCTTCCTCACTGAAATTGCCTCCTCTCTCCCGTCACCTTGCTAACGGCCATCGCCGCCGTCGCTCCCACCACCTTTGTCACTCCCATCGCCGCCGGTCACCACCCATCTACCACTGGTCTCACCGTCGACGTCTCTATCGCGTATTGGGTATGCGATCGCGATTGATTGTCGTTTTTTTCTAACTTTGTTCATATACATGCATTTCGATTGCAAGTTCTAACCTCGTTTGTATCGAATCCTGAGAGTGTAATGGCAAATGTTCTAACCTTGTTCATATATTTGTGCCCAGATTCACAGTTAATTGCGACCTAGTTCGTGGGCTGATTTCTACACTACTTGCCCACTTCGGTGCTTAGTTACGGTAACTTTGCAAACCAATCTGTAAACTGCTGTATTTATTTGTTCTTAGCATTTAGTATTACAATTAATACATAATAGTGTAGTTTTAAAAATGCTACTACTTAAAACTGCCACAGGAAAGAAAGTAAGTTCAAGTATATTACCGATTCCTGAAAAATGAATGGTACAGAACTGTAGCATATCTCAGTTTCATGAATGGAACAGAACTGTAACAAGTTGTTTGAGTTTTGGTCTGGATTTAAAAGCTTAATGGAATATTTAAGTAACTGGGTAAGGAGTTAGGAGAAGTATAATCAGTTGAAAGGAAAAAAAACAGACAGGGAAGAAAGCAAGAACACAACTCAGTTTCTGTTTTGATTTCAGTTTGGATTTCAGCTTCAGTTTCGTATCAGATCAGGTTCTGACTAATTCTGCATCTGTAACAAAGTTGCCTTGGGTTTAGTTGAGTTAGAAACTTTATAACACACCAAATTGACAGGATCGACAGTTTAGAAAGGTTTGAGAATTCAAACACGTGAACAAACAGAGAGGAGTCATACACCAGTCTCTGTCTGTCTGTTTCTTTTCTTTCAGTTTCTATTTCTGTTTGAGTTCTGTGTGAATCTGTTCAGTAGAGGCAACAGAAAGATGTTGTCGTTTTTCTGTTTCTGTAAACTAAATACATCAGTGAAGATAAGTTTATGTATGTTACCAGTTCTAGATGGTGCGTGCGAATTTGACTTTGATAAAACTGATTTGGAGACGTTAGAAATATAGGGGAGATGCTGTCGATTTTTTTCCGCGGTTTAGCTAGCATTTAACCTTGATTTTTTGATGAATTCTAATGTTGTCGTTTTTCATTTATGCATCAGGACTACGACTTTATTTAGGCTTCCGACCTCAACCGTCTTAGCATCGGCTAATCGTCTACCAGAGGTAAGATTTATATATATACATATAATATTTGACAAACTACCAAACATAGTTATCCGCCCAAGATATACCTAATAGAGGTATATCTTCGGCAGTCCCTGTCGGGACTGTCCACGATTGTTAAATCACACACCTAGGGTGTGAATGTGCTTTTAATATGTACTTTATTGATTATTTCAGCAGTATCTCTTTATTGTTCTTCGAATGCATATATTATTGATTAATATCATAATATCGTGCATTTGAAGAACTGTAGGGAGATGCTGCCGAAATTTTCAATAAATTACATATTAAAAACACGTTCACCGGTGGGATTTAATACTCATGGATGGATTTAGGTTGATAAGATACAAAAGTGTAAAGACTCTGCCACGGGTGACGGTATGAAATGGCTGCCTTCATATAAATAGCTAGAAGGAGATGGAACGTTCGTGGATTTACAGCGGAAATTTGGACGACAAGTTTTTAGAAGGAGTTGATAAGTTATGCACGGTGTTGGCGAACAATCTGAAACCTACAGACAAGGGATACATATTTTGTCCGTGTATCGACTGCCAAAACAATCTGAGATATCGCGGCGTTGAAACAATTAAGGAACATCTGATCCGCCGCGGTTTTACAAAAGATTTCCAAGACATAATCCGATGGCATGGTCAGAGTGCGTTCGATGTTATTAAGCCTGACGAAGGGGATAATGGTCAGGCAAACACAGAAACAGAACTTGGAGATGATACAGTTGCTGGTGATCCAGAAGACGTTACAGCGAACGTTGTGCCAGATTTCTGGGATGATGACATTGAGACTATGCTTGAAGATGTGGAACGACATTACTCTAACACGCCAGACAAGCATGAAAATTTGTTGGATTCATCCAAAACACCGTTGTACCCCGGGTGTGACCCTACAAAGTTAAGCAAGTTGAGTGTCGTCCTCAAGCTATTCAACTTGAAAGCGAAACATGGCTGGAGCGACGTAAGTTTCACTGACCTCCTGGAACTATTGAAATACGTTCTTCCGGTGGACAACGTTTTACCAACGACTACGTACTCAGCCAAAAAAATGATGTGCCCAATGGGTATGGGGTACCAGAAAATTCATGCTTGTCCAAATGGTTGCATGCTGTTTTGGAAATCGGATGAATTTGCTGAAAGCTGTTCAGCATGTGGAGCGTCACGGTATAAGAAACAACAAACTCACATCAGCGGTAGTAAGAAAGGTTCACCAGCTAAGGTATTGTGGTACCTGCCCATCATTCCAAGGTTCAGACGTTTGTTCTCCATTGAGAAAGACGCAGAGAATCTTCGGTGGCATTCAGTTCACAGGAAAAAGGATGGCAGATTGAGACATCCCGCTGATGCACCACAGTGGAGAAACATAGACGTAAAATTTCCTGAGTTTGGTAACGAACCGAGAAACCTAAGGCTAGGCTTGTGCACGGATGGGATGAACCCTTACGGTACTTTGAGTAGCATACACAGTACCTGGCCTGTGCTTTTGGTTATTTACAATCTACCGCCGTGGTTATGCATGAAACCAAGACACATCTTGTTGTCTTTGTTAATATCTGGTCCAAAGCAACCGGGCAACAAAATTGACGTATTCCTACAACCTTTGATAGAGGATCTACAACTCTTGTGGAATGAAGGGGCTACGGTTTACGACTCATTCAGTAAAGAGGACTTCAATTTGCGTGCTATGTTGTACTGCACAATCAATGATTTCCCCGCCTATGGTAATCTTTCAGGCTATTCAATCAAGGGGGCGTTGGCGTGTCCGATTTGTGGTGAAAACACTTGTAGCATTCGCTTGAAACATAGTGGGAAAACCGTGTATATGGGCCACCGAAAAATGCTTCCAAAAGGACATAAGTATCGAAAGATGGCGAAAGAGTTCGATGGGAAAACTGATCACAGCATGGCGCGCCAGCCTTTGACAGGTACAGAGATTTACAAAAAGTTGGATAATATTGTGAACAACTTCGGGCCGCCAACCAAAAGTGGTGAAAAAAGTGTCTGGAAAAAGAAATCAATATTTTGGGAACTACAGTACTGGCAGCATCTGGAGGTTAGACATTGTATCGATGGGATGCATGTCGAGAAGAACGTGGGTGAAAGTTTCACTAGCACCCTTTTGAACATAAAAGGAAAGACAAAGGATCATTTGAAAGGAAGAAAAGATTTAATTGAGTTGGGCATACGCACAGAGCTTGGCCCGCAAGAACGTGGAAAACGCACATTCTTGCCTCCTGCCTGTCACACTCTGTCTAAAGAAGAGAAACATAGTCTATGCAGTACCCTTTACAACATCAAGGTGCCATCAGGTTACTCCTCAAACATAAGAAACCTAGTGTCCATGACAGATTTCAAATTAGTAGGAATGAAATCTCACGATTATCATGTCCTACTTCAAGAATTTTTGCCAATTGCACTACGTGGGATCTTGCCGGATGCTGTCAGACACACAATCACAAACGTCAGTGTCTTCCTCAAATCCATTTCGTCTAAGGTTCTTGATGTGGACACTCTGTCTAAATTACAAAAGGATCTTATTGTGACAATGTGCCAGCTGGAGATGTATTTTCCTCCATCGTTCTTCGACATAATGATACATCTCCTCGTGCATCTTGTAAGAGAGATTCTGATGTGTGGTCCTTTGTACCTTCGCTACATGTATCCGTTCGAAAGGTACATGGGTGTCCTGAAGAAGAAAATGAAGAACCGTCGTCACCCAGAGGGTAGTATTATAGAGGGCACTATCACAGAGGAAGTTGTAGACTTCTGCACCAATTACCTAGAAGGTGTCGATACCATTGGACTTCCACGTTCTAGACACGAGGGCAGATTGAAGGGTGTTGGCACGGTTGGAAGGAAACTGAAAAGAATTGACATAGACACTCTTAACAAAGCTCATTTAGTTGTGCTAAGTCATCTTGAAGATGTTGAACCATACTTTGATGAACACTTGTGTGTTTTAAGAGCACAATATCCAAACATGAGTGACGTCAGACTACAAAATGAGCAGAATAGGACATTTGTCCGATGGTTCAAAGAGAGAGTGTTGTCCGATCAGTCCACGAATGTGCCTGAACTGATTAAAGTAGTTGCATTTGGACCAAATCTGGATGTAATTTCTTATGAGGGGTACGATGTCAACGGATTCACCTTTTTCACAGAACGTCAGGATCAGAAGTCAACGAATCAAAACAGTGGTGTAGAGCTTGAAGCTTATCAAAACTTATATGACGTCGGTGTCGTGGGTCATAGTCCTGTCTCAGTACAACAATCATATTTCGGTGTTATACAAGACATCTGGGTATTGGACTACAACAGCTACGAAATGTGTGTTTTCCGCTGTAACTGGGTTAACAACATTCATGGCTACCGTGAGGAGGAGCATGGTATGAAACTGGTTGATCTGTCTAGAGCTACTCCCACGGTTGAGCCATTCGTTGTTGGGACGAAGGTTAAGCAGATATTTTATGTAACTGATCCCTGTAATCCTAGATGGTCTGTTGTGCTTAAAGGGAGAAGAGGAATAGTTGGTGTGGATGGTGTGGTTGATGAGGATGAGTATGATGCAGAAGATGAACCTCCAACTGTTCCTATTTCATTGGAAGAGGCTGAGGTCACAGGTCATCGTGAGTATATACGATCAGACCATAACGAGGGAATGTGGGTTGAGAGATAATGGTGTATGTAAGTTATTACTATAAAAATTTATATGAAATTACCACTCTTTTATTTATTGCTTGTTTATGACCATTATGAAATGCTTAATTTAATTCAAATTGTATTTCAATCCTTGCAGGCATGGCTGATCAGGACATGGCTGATGCAGAGTTCGATTTTTTTCGTGAGGATGAGGAAAATGAGCAGCGAATGGTACCGGTCCCATCTACATCTGCCGCTGCTGCTGTTGCCCCATCCACATCTGCCGCTGCTACTGTTGGCCCTTCCATGAGTGCACCTTCTACGAGTGCTACTCAGAGACCCAGAGGTAGAGGTCCGACCCGTGGGTTGAAACTGCAGAAAGAGGATCAGATTAGTCTTCTGTGGGACCAGTATGGGAGGTATGGTGGGGGCAGCAGGTCAGAGTTCGGTAGTATGCTAGGGACTCTGGCCAGATCACATTGCTGCATCAACCACACATGGAAACAAGTCCCGCAAGAAGTAAAGGAGACCATCTGGAAGAAGGTGCAAGAACGGTACAAGATCCCAGAAGAAGTGAAGAAGACCGTTCTTTCTTTGGTGTCCGGCAAAGCTAAATCATTCCGCCACTATTTGGTTGAGCATTGGATCAACAGGGTGCCCCCACGTGAGCCTCCGCCGTATGTTGTGTACAACGGCATGATCACTGAAGAGGAGTGGAAGGAGTTCGTTGAGCGGCACGCCACCCCCGAGTTCAGGGTATGTTTGTGTGTACTCTTTTCTTAATTAATGCTCATAATGCTTTATCCCTGATTTTCTAATTAATTTCCTGTTGTACTTTCTTAACAGCAAGTACAAGAACAAGCACGGAAAAACCGTGAAGCTAATCTTGAAATACTCCAAACCTAAGTATGCTAAGTAAACATCAAATTATGATGTAGTAAGGCTAGAATATGCCTTAGAAAGATTGGTAGACAATTTAAACCAAGGAAAACACAAGAAAGTGCCTCAAGGGCAATCAGGGCAAAAACGTGCTCTAAGCTTGGAGTGACTTTGATTAGCACCCAAATATCATGATAAGACCTTAGTAATATTCTAATGGTCATTTTAAATCAATTAGCAAAGAAAACCAAGCTTGAAAACAAGTTAAAACACAAGATGTGCTTTAAGAAGTCTTAAAGCACATTTTTGAGAAATTGTCTTAGAATTGAGTTTTGATGGCTAAATGTCCATCATTACTCTTTAATCAACATGTGTGCTAATTAGATCACATTAGGAAGCCTAAATCAATGGGAAACCAAAAATTTCACGAATATGTGCACTAATTAGTGAATAGTGCCAAATAGTGCCCAAATTAAGCTTAAGTCAACATAAGTCAATGAGATGGTCAACTAAGACCATAAATATCTCCAATTACAAGAGGGGGGCCGGTTTTTGATGTGAGGAGTCACCACATGACTAGGAAATAAAGGAAAAGAAGAGTAAAAGAGAGAATAGTACTATTTGCTTTATAAAAGCAAAACACCTTATATTAGCCTACCTCTCTCCTCTCTTCTTCATTTCTCTTCTTCTTCCACGGTTCTCTTCTTCTTTTCCTCTGTTCCAAACCGTCCCAAGCAGCACCCATGGCACCACCACCTTGCTTTGGCAAACTTACTCATTTTAGCTCCAAATCAAAAACTAAGCATAAATTTCTCTTAGTTAGACCAAGGCCTTGCTTCCTATCTTTTCAAAATTTGAAAAGCCTCATTTTGGAGCCATGGGAAATCGCCATTGAAGGGGGAAAAATAAGTTTGAAGAGCTCATTAGCTTCTCCATTCTCTTAAGGTAAAGAATATGTAAGAAAAACTAGGTTTCCACCATTCTTCTCCATTACCGAAAATTTATACTCATGGGGCTTCATTTTTATGCCTTGTTCTAGCTTGTTTTCTATTCTCCAAGGGCTAGAGGAGGTCCTTCTTGATTCATATCCAAGCCTACCTTAAGACTTCAAGGTAAAATATTCATTATAAGACCTTAAAACACATTTTTAACCTAGGTTTTTATTCCTTGAGGTTGGTGTATTGTTTAGTACTCATATGAGTCATTGAATATTGATTAGAACATTGGCAAGGGGAATTTAAGTGGTGGCCGAGATTCATGCAAGAAGAAGGTCTAAGGAGGAAGTTAAGATAAGCTTGAGAAAACAAGGTAAAATGCTTACCTAATGGTGGTTTAAGTTTAAGGGATGAGTTTAAGTGGATACCAATGTGGCTTAGAGCTTACATTGTGTATTGGGTTATTAACCTAAGAAAAGAACTTAAATAAGCTTGTGAACTTGTGACTAAGGAGCCAATGGGAATGAGTTAGTAATATAAGTTTAAGAAGGATTTTAAGAGCATTATAATTACTATGAGATTGATGGGTGTATTTGCAGGTTGAAAGCTTTTATATGTGGGAAATTCAGTGTTTAAGTTTAAGTCATTTAAGGGCCTAAGAGCCATGTCATTTAAGAGCCTTAGTGCTATGCAATTTAAGATTATTGCAATATATTGAGTTTGTTGTGAATAAGTTTGTTTGGGTGATGAGATATGATGAGATGAACTTGATGTGTGTGAGATGGTTGAATGAGGAAAAATAATGTGTTTGGGCATGATAAGATACTAGAGGAGCTATGGCAAAATTTGAGTAGAAAACAAAGTGTTTAAGTGGTAGTGGTGACTTAATATGCCCTAGGGTTTACTAGGGAGCATGAAAAGAAAAATTGGGTGGAAATGAGTTAACTAAGGAGTTCTTGAGAATTAGAATGACCTAGGATGGTTTATGAGAAATTAGAGCTTAGATGGGTGTATTAAACACACCAAAATCATGATATGAGGAATGTAAGACTTGTGCATAAGTTTTAAGGAAAGGTGTATAATGCCTTAGGAAGATTTAGGTATGAACTAGAGAGTAAGACAATGAGAGTTTTGAGAACCTTGTGTAAGTGTGATGATGTTAGTGGTGGACTAGTAAGGTTTAGTTGAATGGTAATGTGTGGACTTGGGTGATGGAAGTGGAAAAGGTGGGAGGATGTTGTAAGTCATCAAGGAAAATGACTAGGAATGTAAAAGAGCGTATGATCGTGATAATGGTGAGTAAGTGAGTAAAAGGAGTGGGTGAAATGTCCAAGGAGGGTGTAGTATAGTTAAGGTAAAGAAGAACAAGGTTAAGGTGCTAAGAGGATGACAAGAAAATGTTTAGGTATTCCCAAGAGTTTAGGAATGATGAGTAACAAATGGAAAAGAGAGGAATTTGTGCATGGTTATGTAAGATGACTTGAGGAAGTTTTGGTAAATGAACTGAAGATGGAAAATAATGTTTATGAAGTGCCCAAACTGTTAAGGAGGGAGCACTTGGGTTGGTTGAAGTTTTGGTAAAGATAAGTTGGTAATGTAAGGATTATATGAAGTGTTAGGAGTGTTTGTAAGAATTGAGCAAATGTTTGAAAGATCTTTGGAAGTTGTTTTAATGAGTTTGGTGGAGGTTATAAGGTGGTTGATGTGCCAAATGATGTTAGAACACATTAGGAGGCTTGAGGAAAAAAATTGGAGAAAGTTTGACAATGTATGGGAAGTTTCTGCAGCCGACCTACCCAGGGGACCGACCCCAGTCTGGGTCGGTCGGGCTGAAACTGTGAAGTTGGATGTTCTCTGCAGCCGACCTACCCAGGGGTGGGTTGGTCGGTGGGTCGGTCGGACCATAAAAAAAAAAAAAAGAAAGAAACCCTAAGAGAGTTTAGTGGTATTAATGGTACCTCATTAAGGGCAATGATGATTAGAGGTATAAAGACCTAAGGGATTAAGTTAAGAATAAACTTAAAAGTTTAAGATTAAGTTTGTAAGATTAAGTTGTAAGACTTAAGAGGTGTTAGGTTGGAGTCACTAAGGGTTAAGTAAGTTAGTAAGATAAGTAAGTTGAATTGAGTTAAGAAATTAACAACCTAAAACTGAATGAATGTTTTAGGACTTGGAATGGGACTTCGGAAGAGATTAAGCAACCAACAGCCAACGGTGAACGGTACAGTTCTTCTTGTGACCTGCTTGCTAACGAGGTGTCCCTCGGCTTGTGTGCTATCTGTTTTGTGTGCTCACTAAACAAGATAAAGCATGCAACCGGAATATTATGCTATTGTATTGTTGTGTGATGTTTGATAACTAACACACATACCGTGAGAACTTACTAACCAACGTTTAGTAAGGAATTGAGTGAGACTAAGGAATGCACCCTATTATGGGTTGATATAAACCGAAAGAGGTTAACCAACAAACATGGTCTTGAGACTATTACTAACTGGAACTTGAGTGAGGAAACCCGGGACCGATCTCCCTCCGGTCATGCATGCTAAGGAAAAGGGGGACGGTATCTGAATCAGATCCGCCCTCCGCTTAAGGACTTGTCTTCGGACTTGTAGCCTAGTGCCGGTTGCCGGCTCAGCTACGCTGGATTCCCGTCCAGGGTAGGGGCATTAAGATGGTGCGGTGGGATCACCTAAATCCCAGGTTTGGACTTAGGTTACAACCATTCCCCTCAGGAACGGTTTGTATTCTGAGAATAAGTTAAGATTAAGATAAGTTATAATCATTCCTTTTTAAAGGATGATTTGTATTGTTAAGACTAAGATTAAGTTAAGATTAAGATAAGTTACAATCATTCCTTTTTAAAGGATGATTTGTATTGTTAAGACTAAGATTAAGTTAAGATTAAGATAAGTTACAATCATTCCTTTTTAAAGGATGATTTGTATTGTTAAGACTAAGATTAAGTTAAGATTAAGATAAGTTACAATCATTCCTTTTTAAAGGATGATTTGTATTCTTAAGATTAAGATTAAGTTAAGATTAAGATAAGTTGCAACCATTCCTCTTAAAGGATGGTTTGTACTATTAAGATTAAGAGGGAACATTACTTGAGGAGTTGAATAGTTAACTCTCTAATTAAGGGAGCGCATTTAAGTCGTTCATTGTGTGTGAACTTTGATGTTCATATCTGAGTTGTTGTTTACTGCACTTTCTATTATGTTGTGCATCTAATCAACCTCCATGCTATTGACAATTAGTCGTCGTAGCCACGTTTGCTTGGGGGCCATGAGAGGATCGTACCAGCATTCGTGCTGACCCCCTCGGGGGCTTTTTTTTTACTACACAGGTGAACATCAAGAGGCGGCTGTCGCGAGAGTAAGAAGGAGTAGAAGTGTTAAGGACTATGTGTGGCCTACGAGTTGTGCATGTACACTCGTATGGCAATTGAGTTAGTAAGATGTATAGGACGTGAGGGGGTTGTAAGAGGGATATGTAATTGGTTAAGGTTGTTGTACTAATGTTCGGTATATTCTGTAGTCAGACCGTGGCAAGGTCCTGGATTGTAAAGAATTTCGCTGTGACATGTTTATATATATACTGTTAAGTTACGAGACCACATCTGGATTGAGTTGGGGTGTTACAAATCTCTACCCCCACACCATGGGACGAAGGGGATATGTGGGTAGCCTCGAGGGATGGAAAGAAGCTGGTTTGCAGACACGGAGGAACGAGGATGGAAGTGAATGCCCGATCGAGGATGTCTCTGAGGCGAGGAGGGTGCAGATGTACATACTGGGACGCCAGAAAACGACCAGCGAAGGTCAGAGGATATTTCCTAATGCTGCGATGGAACAACTAGCTAACCAAATTGTAAGTATTTGAAAGTAGCTGTTAAATAATTTACTTATATACTCAAGTGTTTGTTGATCTTAAATTTAGTGTTAACTTCTTTGAAAATTGGACAGTACGAAGCGGCACAGAGAGGAGAAGTAGACTTACACGCTCCTCCTTCTCAAGACAACGCGCTCAATCAAATGCTTGGAAGAAGGATCACCCGGGGCGTGTTAGAGGATTTGGGGGGGGGAGAAGTACGTCAGAAGAACGTATTCCCGCCATCTGCTAGGAAGGGTCAGATGAGTGCTGCTGAAGTCGAGGTGATGGTAGAGCGTAAGTTCGCTGCTGAGCGCCAAGCTAATGACGAGAAACAGGCTGCTGAGCGCCGGGCTATCGAGGAGAGGCTGCAGGAAGCGTTGAATGCGATGCACATGCGACTACTCAGCAGCAGCCTAGATCCTCCTCGACTATCTTCCTCGTCTAGTGTGCTCCGGCCGCTGACCCGTGCCCGTTGCCACATCCAGGTTAACTTTATTAAACTATTTTTCTCCTAAAATAAAGTTATTTAAATAGTATTAGATTGGACTCACTTATTTATTTTCATGTATTATCTCTGTTTATTAAAGGGCAAAAAAAATGTGTCTCCAAATACCATTAGACGGGCACCCTGTAGATGCGGCCTACGGGACGGTGTTGCCATCAGGTCCACTCACGCTCATCAGTTTCGTACGTCTACCCCCATTCTACGCGCGTGTGACCTTGGACCTGATAGTTGATGGATTTGAGCATGCATACCTTCCGATGGCGTTTGACAACAAATGCACGCTGATCGAAGCGAAGGGAGAATATTGCCCTGGCCAGCATATTATATTATTGTCACCGATGAGGTAAGACTGTTTGACAACCATTTAGTGTCTAATAAAATGCATTATTTAGCATTAAGTATCTAATCTAATCTATTATAGATCCCTGAGCTTCCTCGCCGCGTAACCCGGCCCAGACTAGAAGAGACCAGCGCGCCGGCGAATCCTGAGATCCCTGAGCTTCCTCGCCGCCGTATCCCGGCCCAGAGAAGAAGAGATCTGCGCGCCGGCGAATCCTGTCAGAGTACAAGGGTATGTTCTAGATAATTGTTTAATGTTACTATAATAATCAATTAGTAATTATCTTTACATTGATGCTTTACTGTTTGTGTGTGAAGGGTAAGAATCCAGTGAGTCGGGGTGCGAAAGGTAAGAATCCAGCGCCCGTCCGGGGTCGCACCAGGACTTCTGAGGCGCCTAAAAATAAGCTCACACTGCCACAAAAACTTGTTAATGTTTTGGGGCCCAAGCAGATGAATCTCTACGACAAGATCATGTTGAAGTCATCTCAAACTAACAACTTCATGATGACGCTTCCAAAGTCGATGTTTCACTACGAAGAAGATATTGATGACGGCAATCAACTTTGAGGACATCAGAGAGATGATGTGTGGAGATTATCTGAACATTAACATTATTCAAGCTTATCTAAAGTAAGTGTTCTTTCCTCATACTGTAAAAACATATAGAATAAGTATCTATGAAGTTGCATTGGCTAACTTTTTATAGTACATGTGATATAATAGATGTCTGCTTGAGAGATGTGCTGAGAAGGACATGACCCCGTTACTGCGGTGTGCCCGGAGCGTTTATCGTACGACTCAGTCACTAGGGACCCGGGATTTGTGTGAATACATGATTCATTGCTTCAATGTTGTTGATCAACAGAATAAATTATTCATTCTAATGTCATCACCAAACGTGAGTTCTAATATAAATTACATACTAATTAGCTAACTTTTTTACCTTCATTTCTCATTTCATTTTGTATTTGACATTGTAGCCACCACTGGGCTTTGTTTATTCTGCGCTGCCACCGCTACTCTGCTCGTTCTAGATCCACTAGGGCAGTGGACAGAATTCAACACTGAAGACTTAATCAAAGAGTAAGTTTTTATTACTATTAATTGTTTGTAAGTTTTTTGAACCAAATTAATGTACTTGTTCATTTTGCTAAACGCTTTTGTTAATATATGTAACAGTTGTTACAAAAAAACCCTCAGGGAGAGTTTGGTGATTTGACCGTCAATTACATCAAGGTTTGGTAATTCATGTATTTCATTCGTGCTGCTATCTTTGTACAATTGTTTTACATTTGTGAATTTTGGTGATTTAGTGCCTTACCCAAAGGATTCTAAGAGTTGCGCGTACTACGTGATGCGGTATCGGTATATGTACGAGTTCTACGGGTACTTCCCAAGTTTTAAGAATGATATTGACAAGGTAATACGAACGCTGTCTTGTATTTAATTCTTTCGGCAGATTTTTGTGTCTTTATCTTAATCTCATTATGTGTTCCATTCCTTTTCTTGTTGCAGATTAAAGAGCATTATGCCAGATTCAAGACTTATGCTCCTGCCGACTTGTTGCATGTCAGAGAGAGCATGGCAGCCATGTTTATGAGAATGGAGTGGTAGACTAGCTAGCTCTGATGCTGTATCATATATTTTTGTTAGTTGCTGCTCTGATTCTGTTAGTTGCTGTGCAACAGATATATTGTGTAACAAATTATATTTTTTGTTAGTTGCTCTGATTCTGTTTGTAATGAATTATGCTAGCTGCTGCTGTAACAGATTCTAGCTGTTGTATTGAATGTTTCTGTTGCAATTGTGCACAGAAATGAATTTGCAATTGTTATCTCTGTTGCAATTGTGTACCAGATTGAATATGTTACAGATTTTCGATCTGGTGCTTTATTAGATGTTATCTCTGTTGCAATTGTGTAATAGATTGAATATGTTACAGATTTTCGATCTGGTGCTTTATTAGATGTTATCTCTGTTGCAATTGTGCGCAGAGAATGAATTTGTGTTGTTGGTATTTGATTCAGGGGGTTCAATTGTGCAGTTTCTGCCCTCTGTTGCTTATCTGTTACAATTCTGTCTCTGTTGCAATTGTGTAGATTTGTAAAAAAAAAAAAAATTACACTTTAGATTACGGTTCTAACAATAACCGTAATCTAAAGTCCTTTGGGCGCGCGCGCCCAAAAGACTTTAGATGACGGTTATTGCCAAAACCGTCATCTAAAGTGTCGACTTTACATTACGGTTATTTGTAAAACCGTGATCTAAAGTCCTTTGGTTCGCGCGCGCCAAAAGGACTTTAGATCACGGTTTTACAAATAACGGTAATGTAAAGTCAATGACACGCGGGCCGGAAAAGGGACTTTAATTACGGTTTTAAACCGTAATTAAAGAAACGCCATCTTTATTGACGCCCGCGTAGATTATGGTCCAGAACCGTAATTATACACGGTTTTGGACCGTAATTAATGGGTCGCGTTCCACCAGTGAGGGGTCAAAAAGCACCAAGGGGGATTTTCCAAGGACATTATCGGGATTTTCTATTTTCATATGATTGTTTATTATCTCCAAACACTTCCAAATATCATAGTCATTATGAAAGGTTTTCATGATTTTCTGATAATATTATTCTGGAAATTTAGCTTTTAATTCATATTATAAGCTAATTTCTTTAATTAACACATGAAATAAACCTCAAAATAGAAATAAAAAAGGTTTCCAAAATTAAAATAAAATTGTCACATGGTTAGCATGACTACATACAGTCATAACCTGAATTATTTATTGGTACCTTAGCCCAAAATTTAAAGAGAAATTCAATCATTTTTGCAATTTTCTCTCTCCTATGGAAAATACCGAAATTAAAACAAAAACGTCATGAAATGTTAACAAGATAGAGGATGTTTATTAGAGACTAATGCAATGGAATTTTGTTATTTAGACTTTCCCATAATAAGTTATGAATTATGGGAGATTCCAGATTGCAATATTTTTATCGAATCGGTTATTTATCAAAATAACCCGATTCCAACTCTCAAAATTCTTAAAATCATCCTTTATCTTCAGTTAAAATTTCATAATTTATCTCGGCCTGAAACATATTTTACAAAATCAGATTCCCTTAGAGCACGAAATCAGCGTTTTAGATAAAGATCTTGCTCTATCAATTTGACCATGCTCTTTGTATAAAAGGACCCCCAAAAAACGAACTAGGGCAGGGGAGAACACCTCCAAAGTCATAGAACACAGCCACAAACCTTCTTCCCACGTTTTTACACTTCCAAGCCTCAAATCAATACCGAACACTGCAAGAAAAATCACCCCAAAATCACCAAAAAACTCATCCTTTCTTCTCCTATTGAATTCCCAAGCACCAAAACATCACAAAAACAGAAGCAAACCGTCCTTAATCATACAAGGAAGAAGAAATCAGAAACTCGGGTCGAAGCTGAACCGGATCGGCTACCAACGACGCGTTCGAAGTTTCTCGACGTGAAGGAACACCAAATCCCGAAGCCAAAACAGGTTAGAATTCAAATTCTGTAACTCCATGATCACAATACGCTTCTGGTTGAAATTCCTATTCGAACTGACTTTTCTTTGCTTCTGAATTAAGGTTTGTTTGCGTTTCTGTCCACTAACTTGTTCAATAAGTTTCGTCCTTAATTCGTAGTCAAATTGAAAACTTTTGATCACTAACATGTTTAGAATCTTTCAGGCTACGTACCCATAAATTTTGAGCCAAAAACACCACCGGGAACAGCCTTAACGCCGCCGTCCGAGGTCGGTCCTCACCCACGGACGCTATGTCCGGGGTCCCGGACGCTCTGTCCGAAGGCCGGACGCCCCCGGATGGTGGCGGGATATTTTTATTTTCAAAAGTTAGGGTTTTATAAAACATGTCCAGGCCCACGACGTCCTGTCCGTGGCCTCGGACTTTCAAAATCTCGTTTCTGTTTAAATTTGACTTTTTTTTGTATAATTAGGTTAACTGGGGTCCGTGGGTTCGGACATTAGGTCCGTGGCCACGGACGGAATAAAGATTTGACCTAATCTGCCTCCGAAACCCTAGTTTAGGTAACTTTCAATTTCACTTTAATTTTCTGTCAAAAAACGTTAAAAAATAAAAAAAACAGAAGCACGCACCTAGGTTAAAAAACAACCCTGTAGAAAGCCGTAAACGAACCAAGTAGAGGAAAAACGACCTAGGAGGGGTAATGAAGTAATTTGAACCCTAAATAAGTCGAATATCAAGCACCCGAACCCGAACTCTCCTTTCCTAATTTGATATAGGTTAAAATTAGGTGGCACTCATAATGGTTCCAGTGGGCTAGCTTAGGTTTTAATAATTATGGTTATATGACTAGTTATTAAACTTAGGTTATAAGTGGACCTAAAACCCGATTAGATCCTAATCAACTTTAATCAACATAGGATAGGGGTTTAAAATCGAGGCTCACAAGTCTCCAAGCTTAAGTTTCCTCCTCTAATGGCGATTTGCCTTGGCTCCAAAATGAGGCTCTTGAAGTTTTGAAAAGATAGGAAGAAAGAGCTTGAGCTAACTAAGAGATATATGTGTGGTTTGACTTTGGAGCTTAAATGAGCAAGATGTGGGTAAAAGAAGATGGAGCTAGCATGGAGGTTTCTTCTTACGTGAGAGAGAAGAAAGAGAGCAAGAGAAATCGATGAGGATGGTGAAGAATGAAGAAAGGAGGAGAGATAGAATATTAGATATTTGATTCCTTAAAGCAAATAGTAACAAGTTATTTTCTCTTTTTCTTCTAACATTAATTGGCCACTCTTGGTGACTCACACCCTTAGAAAACCAGCCCCTTCATAATTAGGCTGGTCATGGTCTTATTTGACCAATTACTTAGACTTAATGGATATTAAAGACTAAAACTAGGCACTATTTGGTTACTATTCACAAATTAGTGCACATATTTTGAACTTTTTTATTTCCCATTGATTAGACTTCCTAATGTGATAATAATTAGTACACATGTTAATTAAAGAGTAATGATGGACATTTAGCCAATCAAATCCATTACAAGACAATTTTCAAAAATGTGCTTTAAGACTCCTTAAAGCACCAAATTGTGTTTTAAACTTGTTTTTGAGCTTGGTTTTCTTTGGAATTGGTTTAAAATGACCATTAGGATATTACCAAGGTCTTAGAATGATATTTGGGTGCTCACCCAAATCTCTCCAATCTTAGAGCACATTTTTGCTTAAACTGCTCTTTCGGTGTTTCCTTATGCTTTCTTTGATTAAAATGGTTCTTATGTTTCTAAGGCATTATTTAGCCTTCTTATACTTAGTTATCACTTAAAAACTATATCTAAGTTTGGGGTATTTCAAGTATGGAATGGTGAATAATAAATCATTATATCCTATATGGAGTTATGAAAATTAAATCATGGGATTTCTCCCATTTAAGCCTAAAGAATACTATTAAATTGGATTAACATATATTATATAGTATTATGAATTTAATAATTATATTTATAAGTCAATAAATCTTGGAAAATTTAAAACACTCCAAGTATATTGTAAAGATTTAGAAAGAGTTGGAACATTGTTTTGAAACATAAAAGTCAATATAAAATTCTAGAACCCTTAAAGCTTCTCAAGCTTGCTAGGGTTGACTTTTTGGAATGGTCAAACCAGCCCATGAAACCTATACCAATAAATAGGTTATGGAAAACCATGAGATCGATAAAAAGAACGTCAAATACGGATCATCCTAGCCAAAATTATGATCAAATGAAGTTTTAGAGCAAAATTTTGAAAAATGCTGCTGTGGCAAGTTTGTTGACTCATCGCGCGCCTCGGGTACGTGCCCCAGTACTAGCCGATTTTTTCCCTATATTTCCGGTAACCGATACCAGACTTTGCCCTAACTTGTGACCTTCATAACTTTCTTTTCTTTTGGAATTTTTGAGTGTCGTTCTTTGTTGTCTTCTCCTACACTTCCTCTAAACACCATAACTCACACTAAACCTAGTTCGTCCTAAATCAAACCAGAAATTCGTTCCAAAGTAGCCACCCTGCAAAACCAAAACTGCAAATTCCAGTTTCCTTCGATTTCAGGGTAATTTGTCTTGCCATAACTTATTCGTTTCTCAGCCAAATTTCATGTCTTTAGCTCGTTTTGAAGAGCTCTAATCCCTCTACACCTTTCATGTTGATGACCAAGCCAATTCCCAACCGTTTGGAAGAACGAGGTTGTCTAAACTTTTGGATTCGTGACCATATAAAATCATAGTTTTCTTCCCAGAAAAACGCAGGTACCTCGTAACTTTCAGCTCGATTCCTTTCGGTGTAGTGCAGTTAGGGTGAGTTCTTGCTATCATTGTGTTGAGTTAATTTTCCTCTTTAGATTAAGCCCAAGACTAGTTCTAACTCATTCTGTACTGTGAATTATAGCGTTGTAAGTAGGCTACTCATCGGGGTGTAAAGGGGGCTTTTTCGAATCCGATTTTGAATCCTTTTTCGATTCAAGCAATTCCGGTAAGTTTTCTTCAAATTCCTTCAACCTTGCTAATCTATATTACATTATCGGTCAAAAACATGTTCCAATTGCATCAATTAAGCATTAGATTGAGTGAATTTGGTAGATTTGTATTCTGAAACCAAAATAAACCCCAACTTCGAATCCGAAATCGAAATCCGATGAATCCCGCATGTTAGCTAGAGAATTTGGTATCATTAGAACCGGAATATAATTTCGAAACTATAGAAACAAGAATCACTCAATTTCGTTCTGTGGAATAGAAGATATTGTCGAATTAGCACTCGGGTATAGTATGGAACTCGCGGATGAACTGGGGTTTCATGGACCGTCCGATCGGGTTCTAAAGGATTGGACGGTCGAGATTAGATCGTGGTTTATAAAGGGTATTTTAGTTTTATAATATTTCAGGTTTTAACTCAAACTTGTTGAATTTAGTTAATGGTCTTCCCGAATGTATTTGACTTGAAATTTTAACCATAGATTCCTTATTAAATCTAGTTTATTTTGATGTAAATTAACATGGTTTTGGAGTTTTTAAGCATAAGTTATGATTTTTGCAAGTTACGGGTTTTCTGGAATTATTTGGTTAATTTAAAAAGATATTTTTATGAAATAAAAATTTTATAATATGTATAAAATGTTTTAGTTGTTGTATATTAAATTTGGGAATTTGTGGACAATGGTAAGTGGGCTTAAAAATTGTGTTTATGAGTTTTTCATAAGAATAACTTATATATATGGTTTTTAATGTAACCAAAAATTAAAGTATGGTTAGTTAATAAACTTTTAAGCTGGGTAAGATAAGGGAAACTAAATTAACATTTTTATAACAGTATGTTTATAAATTTTATGGGTAATATCTTTTAAGAGAGGTGAAATTATTTACATATATGTATATATATACTTATTTAAGTAGAAACTTATGTTAAATCAAGGAATTTAATTATTTTATGTTTTATTTATTATATTATATGGGATTTAATATTTTTAATTAAAACTAAGGAATATATATATATATATATATATATATATATATATATTTACACATATATAGAAAAGAAATAAAATAGTAACTTAGGGTAAAGCAGGGAGCTAATAAATTAACACTTATATTAACTAAATATTATAAGAGCTAGTATATCCTAAGATATAGTAAAAGAAATACTTTATGAAACATACGTGGAATGCAGTTAAAGGTTGTAGTAATAAGATAGTTTAAATACAATAAGTTACATAGGGGATGTCTTAATTAAATTCTAATACATATATACTTATATATATTAAATAAATAAAGGAAAACACTTTATTTTATAAACTGTATATCAGTGGTGGTTATGCCTAAAAGTTATTAAACATAATTAAATACAATAAAATTTCCTAAAAATGTTTTGGATAAATATATATATATAGATATAAATATTATATATATATATATATATATATAGTATATATGTATATTAAATAGATGAAGGAAATAACATTCCTTGTGCTAGTTATAATAAGAAGAATATATTAAACCTTAGGATTTTAATCGGTGTGTAATTAAATAGTCACTATTAACTTAAGGGTTTATTTACCCAACATAAGCGTAACACGGTCTTGGGTTAACTCACTAAGCCCAAGTCTATGAACTCCAAAAGCCCACTTAAACTGTTCAAAGAGAGTTTGGGCCACTCTCAGGAATAAATTCTAAATCATTCCAAACTAAACGTGTAACACCCCATCCAAAGCCTATCGTGGTTATCGCAATCCGAACACTTAATCGAAAACGTCGCAGCGGAAATATACAACACTTGGACCTTGCCACGGTCTGATCGTTAGAACATACCGGCTTAATATATACAATACTTAACCAAAATATTTATCCAGCTCAAAACATTAACATCCACAATCCCACGACCAACCGAGTACTAGTATCTCAATCATAATCTCAAACTTACAACAATTTAATATGAACAGTCGGGTGCACAGGCGCAACCCGAACTCAAAATAAAAGTCCCCACCTAAGTCTAACCGCTCCTACTCTCGTAGTGCGTCCTCATGGGCCTCTTACCTGCAAGTGTAAAAATAGCCCTCGAGGGGGTCAGCACGAATGCTGGTACACCCTCTCATGGCCCCCAAGCTAACGGGGCTACGACGACTAATTGTCGATAGCATGGAAATTGATTACATACACAAACATAATATGAAGTGCAATAACAATAACCACAGATGAACATATATAGTTCACAAGCAATGAACAACTCAAGCGTTCCCTTATCAAGTGGGTTAGTAACCCCCTCCTTAGTCCTCATTTCCTTAATCTCAGTTCCTTACCTTACCTTAATCTTAATCTCAATCTTAATCTTAATCTCAGTATACAAACCTTTCCTGGAAGGGATTGGTTGTAGCTTAATTCAAACCTGGGATTTAGGTGATCCCACCGCACCATCTTAATGCCACCTACTCTGGACGGGAGTCCAGCGTAGCTGAGCCGGCACCGGCCCTAGGCTACAAGTCCGAAGACAAGTCCTTAAGCGGAGGGCGGATCTGATTCAGATACCGTCCCCCTTTCCACTTAGCATGCATGACCGGAGATCGGTCCCGGGTTTCCTCACTCAAGTTCCAGTTAGTAGACATCTTAAACACCATGTGCTAGCTAAGCCTCAACGGGCATTAACCAACAGCCATCAACTTAACTCTTATTCTTAACTCAGTATGTACTAAACTTAGTTAGTAACAATCTCAAATCTCGCGGGTTAGTGTAAATATAACACAATCACAACGAGAACAATATAACCGGTTGCATGCTTTATCTTGTTTTAGTCATTGCAAATAAACAGATAGCACACAAGCCGAGGGACACCTCGTTAGCAAGCAGGTCACGAAAAGGATTGTACCGTTCACCGTCGATCGTTGTTTGACTAATCTTCTTCGGGGTCCCAACTCACAAACCTAAAACATTCATTCATTTTTAGGTTATTAGTTATTTGCACCTTACTTAACTCACTTAGTCCCTAAGGACTTCCATTCACTAACCTCCCAAGTCTTTATCACTTAATCTTACAAACTTAACTCGAACATTAAAACTTATACTTAATCTAACTTAATTCCTCAAGTTCTTAGGGTCCCAATCATTACTACCCTACCAAGCATACCTCATTACCCATTACCATTTTAGAAATTAAATTTTCTTTTTTTTTTTTAGGCTCGACCGGACTTACCGACCGGACTTGCCAAGTCCGGTCCATTCCAGTACCTTTTACCGTTGGAAAATTCACTCCGACCGGACTTACATGTCCGGTCCTATGTCCGGTCGATTCCAGAGACTTATAATCCGTACTAAATTCATGCCGACCGGACTTGACAAGTCCGGTCCCACGTCCGGTCCATTCCAGAAACATTTCCCCTCTCACAAAACAAGCCCGACCGGACTTGCAAGTTCGGTCCCCCAAGTCCGGTCGATTCCAGAAACATTTCCCGGTAGTGTAACAGAGCCCGACCGACCTTGCAAGTCCGGTCCTAAGGCCGGTCGGCTCTAAAAACTTGTTTCTAAATTCCTTTTCAACTCCAAACTTCTCCTCATATATCCTAATATGTTATAACCTCATTTGGGCACCTCAAATACACCTTAAGCCCTCCTTAAATACCTTAATTCATCCACCAAATCCATCTTAGTCATTATGCATTTTCCTTGTAATAATGCTAACACTTGTAATGTTTTTCCTCTAGGTTTCTTTGTGGTGGTTCATACCTAATGTAACCACTATGCCAAATGTTCTCTTCACCACTATTACATCATCTCCCAAGCATCTCTCGTTATCTAAACTCCTTTAGCATTCACTTAAAGTTCCTTAACAAGTTTAAACTTCCATTACCATCACATTATTTCCTTCCTAGTTGTGCACCAACATTTGCCTAAGTCCTAAATATTCCTATACACTCTCTTGATTTCTAAATCCTTCCTAGTAATGCCTCAGTCATTATGAGTCCTTAGAACACCTTATTCTCACCCTTTTTCATCAAGACAACCCATAGAACACTCATAGTACTTTCTTAATCATTAAATTCCCTTAGGATATCTTAACACCTAAACTTTCCTTTAAATTTCGCCATGGGTTCTCTAGTATATAATACTTCCTAACACATGGTTTTTCTCCATCAAACAACCAATACCACACAAATTCTCATCACAACACTTAACACCCAATTTACACTAAAACTTCACCACATCATCATATAATGCTTTAAACTTAAAATGCTTGGCACTTAGGCCCTTAAATGACAATAATCTTAACCACTGAATTTCCACATATATATGCCTTCAACCTGCGAATACACTCAACAAGGCTCCCATTGAAATAAAATGCTTCTTGTACTTCACCTTTATATTCTTAAACTATCTCCTTTCTCATTTGCTCCTTAGTCACAAGTTCACAAGTATAGACATTGTTTCTCCTAGGTTTTAATAGCACCTTCCACATATAAACTAAACACTAAACTCATCATATACCCACATCTCATTCCCTTAAACAACAAGACACCTTAAGGTAAGTAATTTACCTTGTTTTCTCACAAGCTTTAAAACTTTTCTCCTTAGGTTTTCTTTGTTCAATCTCGGTCACCAATGTGATTCTCCTTGCCAATGTTCTAACCAATATCCAATGACTCCAATGAGTACTAGATAACACATCAACCCTAAGGAACAAACCCTAGGTTTAAAAATATGTTTTAAGGTATTAATGTGATTGTTTTACCTTGGTTTCTCAAGACAACTTGGATGTGAAGCAAGAAGGACCTCCTCTCCCATTTGAAGAGTAGAAACAAGCTAGAACAAGGCATAAACATGGAGTCCCATGAGTATATATTTTCGGTTATGTGAAGAAAATGGTGGAAACCTAGATTTTCTTACACTTTCTTTACCTTAAGAGAATGGAGATGTCAATGGAGTCTCCAAACTTGAATTTCCTCCTCTAATGGTGGTTTGACTTGGCACCAAAATGAAGCTCTTGAAGTTTTGAAAAGATAGGAAGGAGGAGCTTGAGCTAACTAAGAGGAATATGTATTTTGTTTTGGATTTGGAGCTTAAATGAGCAAGTGGTGTGCAAGAGAAGGTGGAGCTTTCATGGAGGTGAGCTCTACGTGAATGGAGAAGAGAAAGAGAGCAAGAAATCGTGGGCAACAAGGGAAAATGAAGAAGTGAGGAGAGAGGTAAGCTAAAGTGATATTTATCTTAAAAAGGTGAATAATGTTTTGCTTTATAACTTACTTATTTGCTTTCTCTTAACTTAGTTAGATAAGTGTGGTGAGTCACACTTAAAGAAACCGGCCCCCTTTAGTGAATGAGGGTAGTTTAGTCTTTGTTGACCAAATGTCTCACTTATATACTTATGTTATAAACTAGCTTAATAAATTCACTATTCATCAAAAACAAGGCACATTGTTGTGAAATTTTTGATTTCCCATTGATATAGACCTCCAAATGTGATACTGTATAGTACACATATTAATTAAAGAGTAATGATGGACATTTAGCCATTCAAAACTCATTTACAAGACAATTTTTCAAAAACGTGCTTTAAGACTCCTTAAAGCACATTTTGTGTTTTAACTTGTTTTCAAGCTTGGTTTTCTTTGGTAATTGATTTAAAATGACCATTAGGATATTACTAAGGTCTTGGAACAATATTTGGGTGCTCTCCCATATCTCTCCAAGCTTAGAGCACGTTTTTGCTTAAACTGCTCTTTTGGTGTTTCCTTATATTTTCTTTGATTAGAAATGTTTCTTAATGTTTCTAAGGCATTATTTAGCCTTCTTATATCTTAGTTTATCATTTAAACACCATATCTAAGTTTGGGGTATTTCAAAACGAAATGGGCCTAACAAAGGATTTAGTTAACAAGTCAAGCCCGAATCTTTGTGAGAGAATTAATGGTAAACCTGGAACTATTAATCAGTAGGAAAAAAAGGTTGTTTAGTTCACGAGTCCCTTAACTAATCGACACTTGGGACACCTTAATTATAGGTTACTATTGGGGAATCACTCATTCGAGTTAATTACTATTCTTCACATACCAGGTACGATTTCTCGTACTCCGATACTTTTGCTGATTGACTTATGAGACGTTTTCGAAAAACGCTAACTGAGTTTAAGAGGAATTTCTAAAAGGAAATGGTTGTGTGACTAACTGAGCCTTGAATGTGAAACTCACTTGGGTATTGGTTCCTTCTATTTGGTTGTTCCATTAGACATTGACTGCTTAGGGTATATGCTTCTGCACTCTGTAGGTGAGTGTTTTGGTATTGCTCTGGGTAGTTAGTGATCTTAGGGAATTTGGAAAAGGTCAATTTTGGTAAATTCTTCTTTTGACTCTGGATATCGTTTCATCCATGAGCTGGTTCTTCAGGTTTCGACGTGCGCGCGTCTTCAATGGTAACAGTGAGGGGCTGTATATCCCCTGTCCCAAAAGGGACGTAATAGACAGTGAAGGGCTGTATATCCCCTGTCCTAAAAGGGACGTAGTAGACAGTGAGGGGCTGTATATCCCCTGTCCTAAAAGGACGTACTTGGCGGTGGGGGCCATCTCTCCCAGTTGAATTATTCCACTCTTGAGTTATTAGTTCTTGGATCTATCTTATCATTCCTAGTCCTTTGTGACTATCTGAGTCTTTCTACTCCTAACGGGAATTGGGTTTAACTAAGGCATTGGATGTTCACTAACACATGGTGTGGTTTTGTTCCACTAACTTTACATTTCTGTTATTCATCTTTATTCTTAACTTGTTATCTTGATTTTGTGATTTGTGGAATGCCTTGCTCCTCTGTGTGGTTTAAGTGATTGCTTTCAAGCTATTATTTATTTAAGAGTTGTATTATAAGTTTGTTTTTCGAGGATCGTACCAGTTCCATTATAAGGAACTGACCCACCCTCTCGGGTGGGCTGCTTGGTTTTATCTTGGCAGGTACGAGTTACTTTACAGATGGCCACGAAGAACGAGTGATTGGATGGGATTAGGTGTTGTGGAGAGTTTATGTGTTTTATTTCTGTTTTAATTTTTGTTAAGTTTTCTCGAGGTTCAGGCCATGACAATTGTAATCTTTAAGTTGTAATTTGTGAGGTTTGGTGCCGGGTGTTTGGAACCCGATGGTCTCTACGCCTTTAGTATTTTATTTCCGCTATAAATATGTTAAATAGGGGCGTTACAGAAATTGATATCAGAGCGTAGTTACGCTCTGAACCCGAGAAAACAAGCCGAGTGAAATACTTATATTATAGATGCACTTAAAACTGGGGAACTGGGGTAGAATTGGGAAGTGAGATTTCCAGAAAGGCGTGTGACCCTTACCCCATACTTACTTACTTCACGTACCTACGAACCGTCCTTAGGACGTTATAAATATTTCATATATTACTAAATAGATATTTAGACTCAACAATACGCCTTCTGAGTAACACAACCGTCATACCAGCTAGATGTCTCGAAGAGGAGGAAGAGGTCATAGGGCAGATTGTGACAGCTGCATTAGCTCAGCAGCAGGCTCAGATCCCACCGACACCACCTAATGGTCCCCGGGAGTTCAACTGGCTGAAGGCAGTCAACAACCTCCGTCCCCCAGTCTACGAAGGCCAGCCAGAACCGAATACTTTAGAGAGATACGTCAGCGAGATGCAGAAGGCCTTCACCTCTCTGCACGTTCCAGCGGGTCGCCAGGTGGACATAGCGGCCTACTTTCTCCAGCGACACGCGCATCGATGGTGGCAGACCGCCAGAGCTGAGCTGACTGCCCAGGCGGACTTCGGCTTCCCAGCCTTTTTAGTGGCCCTGAGAGCCAAGTTCTATCCATCCTACCTGCAGAAGAGGATGAGGAGTGAGTTCAAGCAGCTGAAGCAAGGGAGTTCCTCTGTTGCTGAATATTATAATAAATTTGTGGAGCTGCTCGCTGTTATTGGAGAGGGAGCTTACGCTCCGAGGTATCTGGTGGATAAATTCCACACCGACTTGAACTTCAGGATCATGACTATGATCGGTTCCACCAGAGGGATGACCCTACAGGTATAGAACATGATTTAGAATTTCTTATACACAAAGATTCCCCACTAACATATATTGTCACCATAGGAGCTAGCGGATGACGCAAATGACTGCGAGACCACCATTGCCTACCAGGACTCTATGCTAGGCAAGAGGAAGGGGGATGGAGAAAGAGGAAATGGAGGCAACTTTTCCCAGAACTATGAGAGGAACGGAAAGTTCTACAAGGGTAGGAACGAGAAGGCCATGGTCCCCTCATACACTAATGCTGAGCCACTCCGCTCCTAGCCATTTAAGGGTGACATAAATTAGAAACTCCAAAGTGGTTACATCTTGTTATCACAATTACTAACCTTGAGACTGAAATAGGGAACCAACTTGCGAGAAAGTTCTTCTGCAAGGGGTGCAAGAAGGACCACCCGGGCAAGGATTGTAAGGGAAACCTGGTGGACTGCAACCACTGCGGTAAGAAGGGGCACAGATCGTTCGAATGCTTCCTGAACCCGGATTCCAGGAACTACAAGCCATGCACCGGGAACCCTGCTAGAGCCCTAGTTACTACTACTACTGGAGGAGGTCAAGGTGGCACAGGAGGTGCTGGACCATCTACCAGCCGCCCTGCCTAGAGCCATCCGCAGAGGCCGGGACAGAACTACCCCCAAATGCCGGGCAAGGCACCGGTCCTTAACATGGTGGACCGCGTCGAGGCAGCAAGTGATGACCCCAGTTCACCTGGTGAGGACTATTTTCCTCATGAAGAGGCTTAGACCCTTACTTTCTTTACATTCTGTTGGCTAGTTTTTTTTCTTTGTTAATGTAAAAGGGATGAACTATAAACCCTTCATTTTGTTTCGTTTTGAATCTTTCATTTCCAGTTGTGAACCTTGACTTAATTATTTAATGGCAATTGTTGTTCAGCTTTTGATATTTGCTTTCCTATTTTGTCATATTCCACACCCAACATCCCTTTTGAAGCCAAACCACACCCACCAGAGAAGTGTGAGGTCTTGAGACCCGGGATGATTTTACTACGAGAGTACCTGACCCCAGCAGTCCAGTATGCATTGATCCTCATGATCAGGGAGTTAGGTGTGAAGGAAGGAAATTTTTACACCCCTACCTTCAAGAATGGTTCTACCATGAAGGTGAAGATCATGTGCCTAGGTAAGAAGTGGAACCACACCACCAAGAGCTATGAAGAGGTGGAGGTGCCATAAATCCCGGAGGAACTGCAGACCATCATTAGAGCTGCAGTTAAGGCAGCACAAGAATTGGAGGATGAGCCCGTCCCAGACCTAGCCTCCGACGTGTGCATCATCAACTTCTATGGAAAGGAGGGTAAGCTAGGGATGCACCAAGACAAGGACGAATCGCCACAGTCCGTCACTAGAGGAGTTCCAGTAGTGTCCATATCACTTGGAGACGACACAAAGTTCTTATTTGGTGATCAAAGGAGGATGGACCTTGCTACCAAGATCCTCCTGAAGTCGGGTGATGTACTGATCTTTGGTGGGGCAGCAAGACTCATCTACCATGGGGTAAAGAGAATCAAGCCCAACACAGCCCCCACACCCATCATTAACCAGACCCATATGAAACCGGGCTGTCTGAACCTAACCTTTAGACAGACCTAGCCTTGTACCTTACAGTTTCAGCATTGTAAATTTTAAGTTGCTCATGCAGCTTTCAATAAGAATGGAAATTCTAAGAATTTTATTGCTTCATTGTAGGGGTTAGAAACTCAGGGATCAGGTTGAATGTGTTGAACCAGGCTCAAGCAAAGAGCAATGGAATGGTCATCACAGGTATAAACATTAACCCTGAGTAATTACCTTGGAACGTTTACCCAGAATCTTAAAAATCTATCCTATAATTTCAGGCATGTTCCTAGTTAATGGAGTGGAGGCCACAGTCCTATTTGATTTTGGTGCCTCCCACTCTTTCATATCACAAGCGTTCCATGCTAAGATCAATGCCCCCACAGAGGATATCCATGACTGCTCAGTCTTGCTGCCATCCAGAGAGCTGATCAAGTGCAGTAAGCAGTGCAAGAATTTGAGCATACACATCAAGGGAGCAGAATTACTTCTGGATGCCATAGTCTTCCCTGGCATGGGGTTTGACATAATTGTGGGCATGGACACGCTACAGCGGTACTGAGGCAGACTACACTGTGCAGAGCATCGTCTCCTCCTAAAGTCAGCTACAGGGATCACCGTGTCATTGAATGCAACCCAAACAGCCGACTGTGAAGGTTGTATCGGCTTTATCCCTGATGAAGGAGGTGTCGAAGGGCGCTACCCCCTACTAAACCCTAACTCGTACTAATGTATGCCCAGGATCTGAGCGGATCCAAATTCCAGAGCGATGTTCCCATAGTGTCGGAGTACCCCGACGTTTTTCCAGAGGAGCTACCAGGACTACCACCACTAAGAGGTTGAATTCAATATCGACCTCATACCTGGCATGGGACCGATTGCTAAGGCTCCCTACCGGATGGGCCCTACAGAGATGGTTGAGTTGAAGAAGCAGCTGCAGGAGCTACTAGATAAGGGTTTCATCAGACCCAGTGTCTCACCTTGGGGTGCTCCAGTGCTATTCGTCAAGAAGAAGTACGGGAGTTTTGAGACTTTGCATCAACTATAGGGAGCTGAACAGTGTCACGATCAAGAACAAGTACCACTGCCCAGGATCGATGACTTGTTCGACCAGCTGAGGGAGCTAAGGTGTTCTCCAAGATTGATCTGCATTCCGGATATCATCAGATAGCTGTACTGAGTCAGATATAGAGAAGACAGCCTTCCAGACGATAACGGCCACTACGAGTTCACAGTGATGCCGTTTGGACTGACCAATGCACCCGAAATTCATGGTCTGATGCAGAGAGTCTTCCAAGCCCAGTTGGATAAGTCAGTAGTCGTGTTCATAGACGACATCTTGGTATTCTCCAAGAGTCGGGAGGAACACGAGCAGCATTTGAGGACAGCCTGGAGACTCTGAGAGAGAAGAAGTTATATGCCAAGTTCAGTAAGTGTGAATTCTGGCTGGACAAGGTGTCTTTCTTGGACATATGATCTCAACTGAGGGAGTTTCAGTAGACCCAGCTAAGATTGAGGCAGTTAAGAGCTGGCATAGACCTCGCACTATGACAGAGGTGAGGAGTTTCCTTGGGTTGGCTGGCTACTATAACGCTTTGTGAAGGACTTCTCCAGGCTAGCCCAAGCCTTGACCTCCTATGAAGAAGGACAGCCCATTTGTATGGACAGAGGCTTGTGAGGTCTCCTTTCAGGCGCTGAATGACCTTGACCACAAACTCCAGTATTAGTGATCCCCGAGGGGAACGAGGGATACTAGGTGTATTGTGATGCTTCAGCATAGGGAGTGGTGGGTATGATGCAGAATGGCAAGTGTAGCGTACGGTTCTCGACAGTTGAAGAAGCACGAAAAATTACCCCACACACGCCTGAACTTCTCGCTATAGTCTTCGCCTTGAAGATCTGGCGACATTACTTGTATGGAGCCACAGTACGGATCATGACAACCATAAGAGTCTGAAGTACATCTGGACCAGAAGGAGCTGAACCTGAGACGCGACAATGGGTCGAGCTACTGGCTGATTATGACATCAACCTTCATACACTGAAGGTAAGGGGAATGTCGTAGCATACGCTTTGAGCCAGGAGAGTGTACTCACTCCTACTTTGACAAAGACGACACGATAGCCGAGGAGATATACGCAGCCCGGATGTGATGTATACCTGCAGGGCGTCAAGCAGAAGTTAGCAACGTATGACTGATGTCTGAATATGAGTACAAGCTGGACAGCGAGGGACACCTTCGAGTCAGAGGCAGACTCTGCGTTCCTCAGGATGCGACAGAACTTCAGACCAGATTCTCTCTGAGGCTCATTCCTCTACATTATCAGTACACTCGGAGCCACAAGATGTTCAAGGATTTGAAACAGTTATTCTGGTGGAGCGGGATGTAATGCGACTTCGTCTCCTGATGCCTCCCTGTCAGAAGGTGAAGTTGAGCATCGTCGACCATGAGGCCAGATTCAGCCGTTACCAGTACCAGGTGCTGGAAGTTCGACGATATCAACATGGACTTCGTGGTCGGTCTTCCTCCAGCTAGAGGCGAACTGAATTCTATTTAGGTGATAGTCGATAGGTTGACCAAGACAGCCAGGTTTATACCTATCAAGGACACATGGAAGGTGCCTAAGCTGGCTGAGGTGTTCACCACAGAGCACATCCGGTACCACGGGGTACTGAAGACGATTGTCTCTGACCGTGACACACGTTTCCTCAGTAGATTTTGGCGTCAGGTGTAGGAGGCTTTTGGTACTCAGCTACGCCTTAGCATAGCCTTTCACCCTCAAACTGATGGACAGACCAAGAGGACGATTCAGACGTTAGAGGATATGCTACGAGCAGTCGCTTTGGACTATCAGGGGAGTTGGGTGGAGCGTCTACACCTGGTAGAGTTCTCCTACAATAACTCCTACCACTCATCTATCGGCATGACACCATTCTAGGCTCTATGGCAGCCGTCCCGGACTCCCTTATCATGGAGTGACCCTACCGAGGCGGTCCTGATTGGGCCGAGTATGTTCAGACACTGCAGGATGACGTCAGAGTTATTCAGCAGCACATGAGGGCAGCGCAGTCTAGACAGAATACATTATGGGGATCAGCGCACCAGAGTGCTCGAGTTTCAGTTGGGTGACATGGTTTTCTTACGGGTGTCTCCGATGAGAGGGATATTCAGATTTGGGATGAGGGGGAAACTAAGCCCTAAGTATGTCGGTCCGTACAGGATTACGGAGCGAGTGGGCCCAGTTGCTTACAGACTAGAGCTACCAGCGGAGTTGGGGAAGGTACACGATGTGTTTCATGTATCTCAGTTGAAGAAGTATATGCCTGACCCTTCTCACGTACTGCAGCCAAGAGATTGGAGATTGAGCCTACACTGAGGTATGAGGAGACTCCTATTCGGATCTTGGACACGAAGGTCCGAGAAACGAGAGGCAGATAAGTTAAATTGGTGAAAGTTCTTTGGGAGCATCATGGGATTGAGGAAGCTACTTGGGAGACTGATGACTCCATGAGAGTGAAGTACCCACATCTATTCACATGATGTTTTCCTATCCGGCTGTGATTCACATTAGTAGCGGTACGAGGGCGTACCTTAGCTCTTTTAAGGGGGATATACTGGCATACTCCTCCTTCGTTATCTCATCCGGATTATGCCCTGTTGCATTATTAGTAGAGTGAGAGGTGTATGTATGTACGTAGTTTTACATTATGGCACGGTAGTATGTGACGTTTGATTTAGTATATCTTGGTATATTTTGATTCAGTTTTTGATTTATATTTTGTTCAGTTGATTTGATTCTGAGTAATCTCGGGTGGAATATTGAAATGGAATGGATGGTAGTTAAGGAGGATTGGATTGGTATAGTTGAGGTTTAAACTTCGAGGCGAAGTTTCTTTTAAGGGGGATATACTGAAATACCCCTAAATTAATTTAAATTAATTTAGGGGATTTCTTTTATTAAAACCGTAAATAATACCATTAATTATTATATTATAGTATGGAATGGTGAATAATAAATCATTATATCCTTATATGGAGTTATGAAAATTAAATCATGGGATTTCTCCCATTTAATCCTAAAGAAAACTATTAAATATTGGATTACCATATTATTATATAGTATTATGAATTTAATAATATTTATAAGTCAATAAATCTTGGAAAAATTTTAAACACTCCAAGTATATTATAAAGATTTTAGAAAGAGTTGGAACATTGTTTTGGAACATAAAAGTCAATATAAAATTCTAGAAACCCTAAAGCTTCTCAAGCCTTGCTAGGGTTGACTTTTTGAGAATGGTCAAACCAGCCCATGAAACCTATACCAATAAATAGGTTATGGAAAACCATGAAGATCGATAAAAGAACGTCAAAAACGGATCATCCTAGCCAAAGTTATGATCAAATGAAGTTTAGAGCCAAAATTTTGAAAAAATGCTGATGTGGCAAGTTTGCTGACTCACGCGCGCCTCGGGATACGCGCCCCAGCTTAGCAATTTTATCCCTATATTTCCGGTAACCGATACCAGACTTTGCCCTAACTTGTGACCTTCATAACTTTCTCATCTTTTGGAATTTTTGAGTGTCGTCTTTGTTGTCTTCTCCTACACTTCCTCTAAACAACCATAACTCACACTAAACCTAGTTCGTCCTAAATCAACCGGAAATTCGATCCAAAGTAGCCACCGCAAAACCGAAACTGCAGATTCCAGTTTTCCTTCGATTTCAGGTAACTTTCTTGCCATAACTTCTTCGTTTCTCAGCTAAATTTCATGTTCTTTAGCTCGTTTTGAAGAGCTCTAATCCCTCTACAACTTTCATGTTGATGACCAAAGCCAATTCCTAACCGTTTGGAAGAACGAGGTGTCTAAAGTTTCGGATTCGTCACCACATAAAATCATAGTTTTCTTTCGAGAAAACGCAAGGTAAACTCGTAACTTTCAGCTCCGATTTCTTTCTGTGTAGTGCGAGTTAGGGTGAGTTCTTGCTATCATTGTGTAGAGTTAAGTTTCCTTTTTATATTAAGCCCAAGAACTAGTTCTAACTCGTTCTGTACTGTGAATTATAGCGTTGCAAAGTAGGCTACTCAATCGGGTTGTAAAGGGGGCATTAATTGCTAATCTATATTACATTATCGGTCAAAAACATATTCCAATTGCATCAATTAAGCATTAGATTGAGTGAACTTGGTAGATTTGTAATCAGAAACCAAAATAAACCCTAACTTCGAAACCGAAATCGAAAACCGATGAATCCCGCATGTTAGCTAGCGAATTTGGTATCATTAGAACCGGAATCGAATTTCAAAACCATAGAAACAAGAATCACTCAATTTCGTTCTGTGGATTAGGAGATATTGTCGAATTAGTAGTCAGGTATAGTATGGAACTCGCGGATGAATTGGGGTTTCAGGGACCGTCCGATCGGGTTATAAAGGATTGGACAGTCGAGATTAGATCGTGGTTTATAAAGGGTATTTCAGTTTTATAATATTTCAGGTTTTAACTCTAACATGTTGAATTTTTAATGGCCTTCCCGAATGTATTTTGACTTGAAATTTTAACCACAGATTCCTTATTAAATCTAGTTTATTTTTATGTAAATTAATATGGTTTTGGAGTTTTTAAACGTAAGTTAAGATTTTTGCAAGTTACGGGTTTTCTGGAATTATTTGGTTAATTTAAAAAGATATTTTTATGAAATAAAATTTTTATAATATGTATAAAATGTTATAGTTGCTGTATATTAAATTTGGAAATTTTTGGACAATGGTAAGTGGGCTTAAAAATTGTGTTTGTGAGTTTTTCATAAGAATAACTTATATATATGGTTTTTAATGTAACCAAAAATTAAAGTATGGCTAGTTAATAAACTTTTAAGCTGGGTAAATAAGGGAAACTAAATTAACATTTTTATAACAGTATGTTTATGTTTTGGGTAATATCTTTTAAGAGAGCGAAATTATTTACATATGTATATATCTACTATTTAAGTAGAAACTTATGTTAAATCAAGGAATTTAATTATTTGACGTTTTTTTATTATGTTATATGGAGTTAATATTTTTAATTAAACTAAAGAAAAATATATATCTTTACCATATATAGAACGGAAATAAACTAGTATCTTAGGTAAAGTAGGGAGCTAATAAAAACACTTATATTAACTAAATATTATAGGAGCTAGTTCCTAAGATATAGTAAAAGAATACTTAATGAAACATATTTGGAATGCAGTTAAAGGTTGTAGTAATAAGATAGTTTAAATACAATAAGTTACCATAGGGATGTCTTAATTAAATTCTAATACAGGTATACTTATATATTTAAATAAATAAAGAAACACTTTATTTTATAAACCGTATATCGGTGGTGGTTATGCTAAAGTTATTAAACATAATTAATACAATAAAATTTCCTAAAAAGTTTTGGATAAATCTTGATACGTAAAGATATATATAGATATATATGTATATAAATACATTAAAATTATGAAGGAAATAACATTCATTGTGCTAGTATAATAATAAGAATATATTAAACCTTAGGATTTTAATCGGTGTGTAATTAAATAGTCACTATTAACTTAAGGGTTTATTTACACAACATAAGCGTAACACGGTCTTGGGTTACTCACTAAGCCCAAGTCTATGAACTCCAAAAGCTCACTTAAACAGTTCAAAGATAGTTTGGCCACTCTCAGAAATAAATTCTAAATCATTCCAAACTAACGAAATGGGCCTAACAAAGGATTTAGTTAACAAGTCAAGCCCGAATCTTTGTGAGAAATAATGGTAAACCTGAACTATTAATCAGTAGGAAAAGAAGGTTGTTTAGTTTCATGAGTCCCTTAACTAATCGACACTTGGGACACCTTAATATAGGTTACTATTGGGGAATCACTCATTCGAGTTAATTACTGTTATTCACATACCAGGTATGATTTCTCGTACTCCGATACTTTTGCTGATTGACTTATGAGACGTTTTCGAGAAACGCTAACTGAGTTCAAGAGGAATTTCTAAAAGGAAATGGTTGTGTTACTAAACTCAGCTTGTGTGACTAACTGAGCCTTGAATGTGAAACTCACTTGGGTATTGGTTTCCTTCTATTTGTTGTTTCATTAGACATTGACTGCTTAGGGTTTACGCTTCTGCACTCTGTAGGACTGAGTGTTTTGGTATTGCTCTGGGTAGTTAGTGATCTGGTGGGAATTTGGAAATCAATTTTGGTAATTCATCTTTTGACTCTGGATATCATTTCATCCATGAGCTGTTCTTGAGGTTTCGACGTGCGCGCGTCTTTAATGGTAACAGTGAGGGGCTGTATATCCCCTGTCCCAAAAGGGACGTAGTAGACAGTGAGGGGTTGTATATCCCCTATCCCAAAAGGACTAGTAGACAGTGAGGGGCTGTAATCCCCTGTCCTAAAGGACGTACTTGGCGGTGGGGGCCATCTCTCCCAGTTGAATTATTCACTCTTGAGTTATTGTTTCTTGGATCTATCTTATCATTCCTAGTCCTTTGACTATCTAGTCTTTCTACTCCTAACGGGAATTGGGTTTAACTAAGGCATTGGATGTTCACTAACACATGGTGTGGTTTTGTTTCACTAACTTTACCTTTCTGTTATTCATCTTTATTCTTAACTTGTTATCTTGATTGGTGATTTGTGGCAATGCCTTGCTCCTATGTGTGGTTTAAATGATTGCTTTCAAGCTATTATTTATTTCAGAGTTATATTATAAGTTTGTTTTTTGGAGGATCGTACCAGTTCCATTCCAGGGAACTGACCCACCCTCTCGGGGTGGGCTCTTGGTTTTATCTTGCAGGTACGAGTTACTTTACAGGTGGCCACAAAGAGACGAGTTTGGGATGGGATTAGGTGTTGTGGAGAGTTTAATGTGTTTTATTTCTGTTTTATTTTGTTAAGTTTTCTCGAGGTTCGGCCGTGACAATTGTAATCTTTCAGTTGTAATTGGTGAGGTTTGGTGCCGGTGTTTTGGAACCCGATGGTCTGTACGCCTTTAGTATTTTATTTCCCTATAAATATGTTAATAGGGGCGTTACATTTTTTTCTTTGCCCGACGTTTTTATCCCACATTTTTTACCAGACAAAGTTTTTTACGAGACAATATTAACACGATGTTTCATCCAAGGGGGAGTTGTTATAAATAAATATATTTTATAGTGACTTCACATCTTATATAATTTAGGGTTTCTTCCGTGTAGCTAATTCTCTAGAATTAGAGGTCTAAGGAGATGAAATACCCCTAACTTAAAATGGTGATTAATTATTCTAAGATGAAATTTAGAGGCCTAATTATGCCTAAAGAGCATTGGTGAAGAAAGTAAACCAAAAGAAAGTAAAATGCTTAAAAGGCACAAAGCGTAAAACATGCTTGAAGGACCCTTGGAGTTTAGGTGACCTTAAATAGGGCCTAAAGGGGATTCCTCAGCTAATATTGATGGTGGGAAGAAGATAAAACAATTCCTAAAGAAAACTAACTTATAAAATTAGCTAAACGCAAAAGTGCTTTAAAGTTTCCTTGGAGCATATTTTTTTTATGAATTGTCTTGTAAAGAAAGTTTGGATGAGTTTAAAGGCTTAAATATACTCTAATGGATTAGGGTAATATAATAACCACATAGAGAGCTTAATTCCAAAGATTTAAGATAAAATCAAAATTTCATGTGGGTTAGTGTAAATAGTAACAGCTAGGTCAAATGTTGACTTATATTGACTTAGCATGGTCAATGGGCAAATGAAGACCCCTATAACAGCCTTAAAAATTGGCCCATGCTAGATATAATATATCTCTTTTCACAAATAACATAATATGTAAATAAGAGGAAGGAGGAAGAGAGAGGGAAAGTAAAAAAACAAAAAGTAAAAAGTAAAAAGCAAATAAAATCTACCCACTCCCTCTCTCTCCTCTCATTTTTCCTTCCCCCAGCCAGCTCCCCACTCTTCTCCCAGCCGATTTCCTCCCCTTCTTCTTCTTGCTCACGTTAAACTCTAGCTCTCCCATGGTTTCTCATCTTCTTTTGTTTGCCCAAGTTGCTACACAGCTCCAAATCAAAACCAAATATAGATTCTTGCTAGTTGAGTCAAGGCTCTCTTTAGAACCTTTCAAAATCTCAAAAGCTTGAAGTCCACCTCCATGGTAGAGCTCCATTTGAAGAGAAAATTTTTAGTTTCTGGAACTAGACACATCTCCTTGGTTTGAGGTAAGAAAAGCTCAAAAACTCATTGTTTTTCTCCATACCTTGCTTGATCAAAAATTGGTCCTCAAGGTGCTCTATTGCTCTCTTTGTTATCCTTGATTCAAGCTTCAAAAGTGTGTTGGAACTCCCCTCCAATTCATGCCGAAAACACCCATTCTAGGATCTAAGGTAAATCCCTAATTTAGGGCTTTAAGCACTTCCTCTTGTATTCTAGATTAATTCATGAGTCTAAGTATGTTACTTAGCCCTCATTCCCTTCATTTGGGTATTGGTTTAGAGCTTAGGCAACTACCTTGCCCCATGACCGAAATCAAAATAGAAAAGAGAAGAGGAGAAGTGAAAAGAGGAACTTGGAAGCTTAAGGTAAATAACCTACCTTAATGTTTAGCCTTAATGATTTTTAGAATTTTGGGATGGGTAATTAAAAGAATGAATCAAAGTATGTGCTGGAAAATGGTGTTTGGTTGAGATGAGAGAGAATTGTGAATTATGCTTTAGCAATGTGAATTGTTGTTGATTAAGGGCCTTGGAGCTAAGTCATTTAAATAATTGCATTATGTTGAGATTGATGAGATTTGGGTGAAATTGTGTGCTGTTAGAATCCATTAGGATTTGGTTAGTTGAAATTGATTTATGGTGAATGCTATGGTGCATTTGGGCATGCTAGAATTGTAGAGGAACTATGGTAAAATTTATGTAGAAATCAAGTGGTTAAGGTGATGTTATGAGTTTGAAGAACCTAAGATTATCTAGGAGTTAATGGGGATTAATATGGTTATATAATCACCCTAGAATGGCTTGTTGAGGGATGGAAATTAGTTGAGCAAAATCTGCAGCAAATATGATGTAGGATTGTCTTTGATTGCCTAAGATGAACTAGGGTGTATGACCTTGAAAGTAATGTGTGGACTTGGGTAATAGAGATGAAGATGTCTAGGAAGATTTGTTATGGTAAAAATGAGGAGAGTAGGATATAAACTGTCATGAGAATGTTTGGTAATGCACTAGTGTGCATAAAGTGCAGAAATGAGAAAGGAAATGAATAATTAATCAAGGATTGAGTGATGGGTTTGATCAACGCTTAGGAAGGTTTGAAGTGTTTTATGGTATTCGACACATGCTAGAAAACATGGGAAAGATTAGGAAAGATTTGGGCAAGAAACAGGTTAGAACAACAATTGAAAATGTTAAAATGTTGAGAGTATAGCAGGTCCGGGACTAGCCCTTGCAAAAGGGTCCCGGACCATCACAAAAAACTGCCAAAATTTTCCTGTAACATTGGTCCGGGACTTAAGTCTTGCATAAAGTCCCGAACCACCATTAAAATGCAGCCGAAATTGATGTACAAGGCTGGTCTGGGACGTTGTCCCCAGTATGTATCCAGACCATAGCTAAAAGGTCCCCGAAAATCACCAAATGAGTTGGTCTGGGAGTGTAGGTCCGTACTAGTCCCGGACCACACTCAAAATGCATTCGTGAGTGTTAAATGCAGCAAATGGATAGGGATTGAATGGTAATGGTATTGTAAGATGTTTAGCTTGTTTGGTGACATGTGAAGTCATTAGAAGTGATCAAGTATGAGATTAAATATGAAAATTGAGGACTTAAGTTCACATGAGTAAGTTAAGATTGACGGGAAAACGAGGTTAATTACGGGCGCATCAGTCGTTTAAATTCCGTATTGCCTTGCGTTCTAGAAATGCTTCGAATTTACCATTTTTCGAGAATTATCTGAGGAACGTGAGACAACACGCTAGAGTAATTTCTGGTGAACGATATGATTTTCTTGCAATTTGTCCAGTCGTGTTACACTCGGTTGTGTGCTACTGTTTATGTGTACCGACCTAACAGATAAAAGCACGAAAATGTTTATTGCATCTGTTATATATCTCGATGCCTGTTGTATGTGCTAACCATCCTTGTTTGAGTTCGTGGTCTACTGAGTGTTTGATCGATTCGCAATTGAATAACGTTTGGTTAGGGACTCGTAGAGAGAGTCGATCCACAAATAATGAAACGTGAAAAACACATAAGAATTCTCAATTAGAGAACAACGATAATTCAAACTTATGACTTACTCGAAATGAGAAAAGAGATAACGGGCTATTGAACTCCCTTTTAATGATAATCGAACTCTTACATAAGATTCGACCCAATATGAGAAAATGACCAAAACTTATAAGTATTGGTAATGTAGGGGCAACCCTTAAATTAAGAATATAATGACTTAGGAAAATTCCCTAAGATTGTGAGATAACATAAGAGAGATGTTTCTAACTAATCTGTATGATTACTGACCCTAATAGTGGGTTAGGGGATTGTGAGTCACGCGTACAGGGAAGAGGAAACAAGAGAGAGTGTTTCTAATTCCGTGTTTGAAGTCCCTTGCTAGGGGTCGTGAATCACATAGTGGTGCCTGTTGGGGCCGTGAGCCACATAGTGATGCCCGTTGGAGTAAGACTGGCAGAGCTTATCCGTTTAAAGAGATAAGCTGGGTATTATGGTTAATGATGTGATTATAAGGGCCTGGGGTGAGATCTATATGTGTGTCTCTGTCTGGAGGCCTGAGAGGCTTAACTTAAGAATTATTTAGGAGAAGAATAATTATGGAAACGAGATCGAGACCAGAGGGTTTCTATAGATCTAAAAGAAATAGTAAAATTATTTGGTTATGATGGATAAGGTATTGACTAATACATTTGAGGCCTGACTTGAGATAGGGATTCTCAAGGCCTAAAGAACAAGGTAAGATAATCTAACAAACTTAATGTGTTAGCCTTGTTGATTAGTGTTCCCTTGTGTGAATACTTGTTGATGCGAGCATGTTGTGTGTTTACAGCAGTTCATGTCATGATTTAAATAAAAAAATCGCATGTTTAGATGACAATTAGTTGAGTGTGGCCCAGTAGTAGCGGGTTGCACGACTACCATACCAGCAAAGGTGTTGAGCCCCTTTGGGGCCTCCTATTACTTTTCAGGTACACTGGAGCTAACCATTGTTCGAGAGTAGGACGGGATTGTTGTTATGCATGGGTAGTTTTGTTTAATTACTTATGTAATTGCTTGTATAGTAAGACCGAAATTGTTAACGGCAAGTAAAGTGTGACAGACTCGGTATAGTATTGACTTGAGGATTGTATATGACTCGGTTTTGAAATGGAATGATTGTATTGTATAAGTACTCGGATATCTGGTCCATCAGACCGTTACTGTTTGAATTGAGGCCTTGTTAGTCACGTGAGTGGCTAACGGCATTGTACCACCCACCGTTATAATTGGATTTTCCGCTGAGAATGTAATGATGAATGAGAACAGTTAGGAGTTAATGACGTGATTAACGGTAGGGGTGTTACAAAAAGTGGTATCAGAGTGGAGTACCTCGCTGATAACTGGAATTACCGAGCTTAGGAAGTACTGAGTTAGAATTAGATACTTGGGGTTAAGGGTGAGCGATAGCGTGAGATATACGCTAGATAGGAATCCCCAGTCTATACTAGATACCTATAATATCCAACCCACCCTCCATATTCCTTGTTTTATAACTCGGAAACCCGATCTGGCAGTTATGAGATAATTCTATAAGAAAAAGAACCTGTCATACGGTTGATTCTGAGAATTGGAAATCCTGGAAACGGTTCCCGTTGAACGACATTACTCGCACTTAATAGTGGAAGGTTGAGAATCCTACCTATAGGAGAATGAAATTTCCGGCAGCATGGGTCGACATGCTTAGCAGTCAAGAGAACCCTGCCTTGCCAGCTAAAAGAAAGCACTAACCGTGCAACGAAGCGGTAAAAGGAGAAGTAACAAAACCCTAGACACATGTCTACGGGACCACAATAGTTAGAGTAAATTACTCAGAACCCCCTTGAGGATTTGGGATATTACAGTTAACCTCCTCGTGTTTATCGTAATTATTGGTAACCACCTCAAGGTTAAGGTATCTTTGACTACGAGCCCCCGAACTATAACTTTGTGATCAAAAAGTAAACTATGTGTTGACCTATCAGCTTAATCACATTAATTATGCCATGGTGGACAACAAAATTGCTTAATCAGCATCATCTAACTCTCTCTCATCCCACTTTAGATACACTTTCAAGGAAGGTTTGACATTTTAAGGAAAATAACAATGCATATTAAGTAGTGTTTTTTGTCCAACATGACCTTAGTAATGTGATTAAGCTGATAGGTCACACATAGTTAACTTCCTGATAACAGAGTTATAGTTCGGGGGCTCGTAGTCAAAGATACCTTAACCTCAAGGTGGTTACCAATAATTATGATAAACACAAGGAGGTTAACTGTAATATCCCAAATACTGGGTGACTAAGGAACTAGTCAAGAGTGGGTAACTCCAACCCTACACACCCAAGAGGTTACAACACTTGAACTACATAGCAGACAACTATGAGAACGTCTACATAATATACTCCGACAGGACTATACATGTAGTTCCTAAGGAAGACAAGCCTCGGTAACCACGGTAAACGTGTGGGAACAAGCAATAAGGAAAGACACAAAACCAAGTGAATAGGGACCTCCAAGAATGGAGAAGCACCAAGATTAATGACTACCATGTCAAGACCAATGAGAGCTACTCAGAGGATTGAACATCAAGACTAGAGGGTCAAAGATAGAGCCAACAAGGCTACCGAATACGGTACATGGAAGCAATACGTAACCGGTATGTGTTAACCTGATAGCCAGCCTGCATGGCGCACTTGCCATAGCAAGTGCTGTAATAACATGGCTATTCGGAAGACACTTTTAACGGCTGAAAAGTACTCAATAAAGTACCAAGACGACAATGAAGCAATTATAGGATTACAAATCCTAAGAACTCGAAGAATGAAACCTTCGAAGCGCCTAGTGGCTTGACCATTGTATTAAAGAGTATACCAGTTAGCAAGAAGCTAGACTCGGTCAAGATCACAAGACGTTGAAGTATTACAAAAATCTTTCTTTCAAACTCAATTTTTTCTTACAAAACCTCAAATTTTCTTTTTATCAAACCCAGAAGATCTACACCGACATCAACGCCACACGGGCAGGTAAGTTACACCAGTTCACTTTCGAACAACTTAGGACAATCAAACAATTTGAGGGTATCAACCCAAAGGAAAGGACCCGGTCCATACTGGAAAAAAATGAAGATAGAACATACCTAAGAACACAGTAGATGAATTTCCTTGATTAAGTTCTGGAAGAACTACATGTGCATTACCATAGGACGATACAAGAGGAGTTGACAACAGAATACTTGACAAATTAACAATAGTTAAGCGTGTGACGGACGCTACGAGTATACAAAAATGAGATGTGGGACGACCGCACTCCAGAGGAGCTAGCGGGCCTGACAGACTTATTTATAAGTTAGTAGGGTAAGTAGTAATGTATCAATAAGGTACCCCATATATGTATACGAGTAGAATACAAAACACGAGAAGTAGTCAACTCCGCACCACGGTCAGCGATGCAAATTCAGACCAGAACAGCGGATTACCTCAAACGATTGAGGAGAAAGAACTCAGTTAAGCTAACGAGTCTATAGGAATCAGAGAACTCTTCCCAGGAAAATAAATGAGAGTTAGGGAGTGCTCCTCACACTGATTAGTAAGTACAGACATGTGATATGCCTCAAGAATTTGTGAAGGAGACACATGATACCTAGAATGAGTACCAGCCTAAATATAGTAAGGCAAATGCCTAACATGGACATGTCAATGTTCAACGAACGAGATGGAATTCCCAGACCAATAACCAAGGCAACCGGGAGATATCGTTCTTCACAGAAGAGGATATTAAACCCAGCCAAGAATGCAAAGAAGAAAGAGTCAATGATTTACCCGAGAACGGGAGACATTACAACCCTAAAATAGGACAGTTCGAAACACAGTACCGTAAGGCGGTGTAGTTAACTCAAAGCACCTATAAATACAAGCCAAATGAAATGGCGTAACTCAGCAACACCCAGGAATAATCCTTGAAGGGTGCCTGAGTCAACAACAGTTGAACGAAATATCGTGATAAGAACACAAGAGCTAAAACAAATACTAGGTTAAAACACCGAAGGGGATCCACTTAACAGAAGGTACCCTCAATTGCCAAAAGGTAACCTGATATTGCCTAAAGGGCCTCCCATGAACGGAAGCATGATGCAACGACCTTGTCATGGAGCAAGTACCACCTCCAATCCACCTGATGGTATACGGAGAAGTAGGAACTAGTGTGAACTGCCTACAACGAGCGAAGCTTGAGGCAACGTGGCTTATAAGTCGTGGACCATCTGCAACGAGTAGATTCAAACTGTTGCAAAACCTATATAGAATCATAAGCTGGATTTCCGGGAACGACACCAGTAAGAGAGGAGATATTATTTAACCTCAATGAATAGAGCGAAGAACAAACCACTCATTATAGGAGTGGGGATACCTCTTGTTATTGTGAGACAGCTGGAGCGGTGAATATGTGGACCCTCCAGAAAGAAGATTCCACCTAGTAATATACTGAAGGTTGAGCATGTAGTTGTTGCCAAGGGATAATTTGAACAAGAAAGAGAAGTTTCCAGGACTAGTAAGAAGAAAGAAGCTATTATAGCAATTGTCAAAACAAATGAAAGTAGTCGGTTTAGAAGCAAACACTGTATGTGTACAATGTGAACTGTAGAGTGATAACACTCAAGGAGCATAGAGACTTAAGGTATAGCATGTTGTAATCAGCCAAAAATAGTGAATCAGTATATGAATGGTGGAAGTACATGAGCGGAAGCTAACGCAGTAGCGGATGCCATGTAAATCAACATTGTACAATGAATAAGAACATGGTGTGCAGCAAGCGACCATTTTATGGATATAAGCAGACAATGATATGAAGAATAAAGTGGAATTATGAGCTAGGCTCAGTGGAGATGAAAATCAAGAGATGGTAGATAGGTTGGGCAGTAAAGCCAGTAGTCTATACCATGTGATGAAGGATCTCACGGAGAACACATTATTCAATCCTATAGCAATTGCATAGGAAACTGAAAACGTATACCTAGTGGATCAACTTGATAAGTGAAGCAATAAGCTTTGGGACAAGAGTACCCAATTGCTAAGCCCGTACTAGGTATGGAAGACTTGCAAACACACCAATGAACATGGCATAAGCCAGTTAAGTGAAAATCTAGAAACAAACCATGCGGCCTTGGGCCAAAGAGGCACGGAGAACGTTGGACATACCTACACTCACAACAAGTGAATTCCACCAGAATAAAGGCGGGATGAAACTTACGAATGTTATAAGGACCAATGCATAGAAATGTAAGGTCGTACAAATGAAAGAATACAGGTACAACACTACATAAGTGAATGACCAGGAGTCAGTGATCAGGGGAAGTACTACACACTAGGTAGTAGCTCGACCTTGACCAACAGTAAGTCGGAAGAACCAAGTGAATAATCACGGAGGTACACAGGAGTATGCACAATAGATTCCTAGAGAACTGGATGAAAAATCTAAAACTCATCGAGTTCGCGTACGGTAAGAAATACCATGCGTCGATTGAGAGACCTTATTCCCAAAAGAAAAGGGATAAATGGGAGATGTACAATACATTAAGAATAACGAGAAGGGCAAACTAAGCTTTAAAGTTATCATGGTAGCGCAGCAGAAGCTAGTGGACCCATAATTCCAAGGTTTAATATATCTAGGGAATACGAGCGAATGGCTAAGTATCAAATGTCTTAAGCCTGAGTGGCTAGAATCCAACCCGGTTATGAGTTAAACAAACTCCAATGAGAATTCTTGGTGTGCAGGGACTAATCGTCGATATGGTTAAGACTTTTTGACCAGAACACATTGTAAAATAGACCGCATGGAAGCTAATACACTTCATGACGGCTGAATTTCTTATACCAATGTTCAGTAATAACATATTGTAGATTACGTGGGCGTAATCCCTTTTAAGGGGGGTAGAGCGAAAAACCCCTTAGCGTATGTTTCACACATTAAGTATGTAAACTACGGTGTGCATAGCATAAAAGAATTGGTTCTGATGATTAATACGCATGTTACATAAACATATGTATTCATTCATAGTCTAATTATGGTCATTAGGCACAGGAGATACGAATACCATTGATATAAACATACCTACCTTGTAACTCCGGTGTGAGAATACAAGTGAAAAGGAGTAGAGAAACTCCTGGAGAATCGAAATCCCTATGGTCTATGTTTATTTGAGATTAGATATGGCATTATGATGTATGATTCGGTATGAAACCGATGTAGAACCTAGTAGGATTTGAATTCCCTAGGTGATTTGATTTGAGGTGAATTGAGATGTATTGCTTTGTGATTATGACTCGAAAGATTAAAAGATAGAAAATGGGAAATGAGTGAATTATCTGCTTGTTTGAAATCGAAGTGGGAAGTTGAACTTGATTTGCTAGCGATCAAAGGAAACTGAACACATATTGGAGTGGAAAGATAGTTCAACACTTATGCTGATCACATCAGGGTTGAATGATTCTTGAAGCTCCCCATAAGTGGTCACAAGTAATCATGTTTAGAATAAATGCAGCTAGCATAAATTGGATTTGGAGTTGTATTGTGTTTTTAAAAAGGATTTTCGATTGGTATTTGCAAAAAGGATTTTCCTTCAAACTTGAAAACAAGGACTAGTTTTAAAACCACTACCACTTAACCGAGGGTTGCGGTCCTTTGTCTTGATGACCGGGAGAACAGTGAGAGTGAGGACTAGCTTTGAAACCACTACCACTTAACCGAGGGATGTGGTCCTTTGTCTAGATGACCGGGAGAATGGTGGCAGTGTGTGTTTTGTTTTTTTTTTCAAGGGCAGCGGGGCGTAGAGAAGTCCTATGTCTGGATTGACGTAGAGTGCCTAAGGATATCTATACATGCGAACGTTTTGATCAAGGCAACCAAAAGAACCATGGGTCAGAGTGTAAGTGCCCTTAGTCATGAATTGGTCGTGGACCAGAGAGCGTAAGTGTCCAGCATGACCGGTACCTGCAGGATCACAGAGTTAATTACTCGATATGGGACTCGAGGACTGAAAGAGTATTCAGACCGATCCCATGGAGAGAATGTAAAAGAGTATTTTTGATTGCTATAGATGCACTGACATGCTGTGTGGATGTGTTGTATACATCAAGATAGACCTGTTGAGTCTGTAAGGTTATATAAATATTATGAACTTAGCATAGGATGCCTATGTGACTAACAATATTAGATTCACCAACTTTGAGGGAAAAGTTCTTTAAGGGGGGTAGATTGAAATACCCCTAACTTAAAAATGGTGATTAATTATTCTAATATGAGATTTAAAGGCCTAATGGTGCCTAAAGAATATTGGTGAAGAAAGTAAAACCAAAAGAAAGAGAAAATGCTTAAAAGGCACAAAGCAAAAAAACTTGCTTAAAGGATCCTTGGAGTTTATGTGACATTAAATAGGACCTAAAGGGGATTCCTACAGCTAATATTGATGGTGGGAACAAGATAAAACAATTCCCAAAAAAAACCAACTTATAAAATTAGCTAAAACGCAAAATGTGCTTTAAAGTTCCTTATAGCACATTTTTTTATGAAATTGTCGTGTAATGAAAGTTTGGATAAGTTTAAAGGCATTAATATACTCTAATGGATTAGGGGTATATAATAAACCACATTAGAGAGCCTAATTCCAAAGATTTAAGAAAAATCAAAATTTCATGTGGGTTAGTGGTGAATAGTAACAACTTCGTCAAATGTTGACTTATATTGACCTAGCATGGTCAATGGGCAAATGAAGACCCCATAACAGCCTTAAAAATTGGCCCATGCTAGAGATAGTATATTTCTTTTAACAAATAACATAATATGTAAATAAGAGGAAGGAGGAAGAGAGAGGGAAAGTAAAATGCAAAAAGTGAAAAGTAAAAAAGCAAATAAAATCTACCTACCCCTCTCTCCTCTCATTTTTCTTTCCCCCAGCCGGCTCCCCACTCTTCTCCCAGCCGATTTCCTCCCCTTCTTCTTCCTCATGTTAAACTCCAGTTCTCCCATGGCTTCTCATCTTCTTTGCTTGCCTAAGTTGCTACACAGCTCTAAATCAAAAACCTAATATAGATTCTTGCTAGTTGAGTTTAGCACCTTTCAAAATCTCAAGAGCTTTAAGTCCACCTCCATGGGTAGAGCTCCATTTGAAGAGAAAATTTCAATTTCTGGAACTAGACAACATCTTCCTTGGTTTGAGGTAAGAAAAGCTAAAAAAATCCTTGTTTTCTCCATTCCTTGCTTGACCAAAAATTGGTCCTGAAGGTGCTCTATTGCTTTATTTGTGTTAGCATTGATTCAAGCTTCAAAAGTGTAGTTGGAACTCCCCTCCAATTCATGACCGAAAAACCCATTCTAGGGTTCTAAGGTAAATCCCTAATTTTAGTGCTTTAAGCACTTCCTCTTTTATTCTAGATTAATTCATGAGTCTAAGTATGTTACTTAGCCCTCATTTCCTTGATTTGGGTATTGGTTTAGAGCTTAGGCAACTACCTTGCCCCATGACTGAAAATCAAAAGAGAAAAGAGAAGAGGCGAAGTGAAAAGAGGAAATTGGAAGCTTAAGGTAAATAACCTACCTTAATGTTTAGCCTTAATGCTTTTGGAATTTTGGGATGGGTAATAAAAGAATGAATCATAGTATGTGTGAGCCTCAATTTTTAAACCCTATCCTATGTTGATTTATGTTGAATAGGATCTGATCGGATTCTAGGTTCACTTATAACCTAAGCTTAATAAGTATGTCATATAACACTAGTTATTAAATCCTAAGTTAGCTCACTGGTACCTAATTAGAGTCGCCACCTAAATTTGACCTAGGATAAATTAGAAAAGGAGAGTTTGGGTTCGGGGGCTTTATATTCAACTTATTTAGGGTTCAATTACTTTCATTACCCCTTAAAGTAGTTTTTCCTCTACTTATTTTAAAGTATTTTTACAGAAAGTTAAAGTGAAATTGAAATTACACAAACTAGGGTTTTGGAGGCAGAATTAGGTCAAATTTTGTTTCTGTCCGCAGCCACGGACCTAATGTCCGTACCCAGGGACGCTAATTAACCTATGTAAAATAAAAGTCGAATTAAAGAGAAAATGAAATTTTGAAAAGTCCGTGGGCCCAGAAATGTACCGTTAAAACCCTAAATTTTGAAAGTAAAACTATCCCGCCACCATCCGGGGGCGTCCCGGCTTACGCACAGGGCGTCCGGGACCCCGGACATAGCGTCCGTGGGTGCGGACCGCCCTCAGACGGCGGCGTTTGGGCGGTTCCCGGTGGGTGTTTTTGGCTCAAAATTTATGGGAAGATAGCCTGAAAGATTCTAAACACGTTAGTGATCGAAAGTTTTCAATTTGAAGTCGAATTAAACATGAACTTAGCAAACAAGTTATTGGGCAGAAGCGAAAACAAACGTTAATTAAGAAGCGGTAAAAAGTAAACTCAACTCCAAATTTTAACAAAGAGTAGTTAAGGTTAACAAAGTCAGAAAAATATGATTTCAACCTGTTTACCTTCGGATTTAATGAGACTTTTCACATCAAGGATCTTTTGGTGCTTCATTGATGCCGAATCTGGATTTACTTCGAATTGAGCTTTTGACTCCTTCTTCTTTATGTTGTTAAGGACGTGTTTCTTCTTTTGTGGTGTTTTTTGTGTTTTTGATGATTGGAAATCTGATTGGGATAGAAAGATTGTGTTTTCAGTGGTTTTGGGGAGATTTTAGCAGAGTTTCGGTATAGATTTGAGGGCCGGGAGTGCAAAAACATGGAGAGAAAGTTGGTGGCTGTGTTTTCTGACTATTGGGGTGTGCGCTTCTACATTAGTTCGTTTTAGAAGGTCCTTTTATAGAAAGAGCATGGTCAAATTGATAGAACAGGATCTTTATCTAAAACCCTAATTTTATGCTCTAAGGGAATATGATTTTTTAGAATATGCTCCAGGTCGATAAAAATTATGAAATTTTAACTGAAGGTAAAGAATGCTTTTTAGGAATATGGAGAGTTGGAATCGGTTTATTTTGATGAATAACCGATTAGATAAAAATCTCCCAATCTGGAATCTCCAATAACTCATAACTTATTATTAGAAAGTCAAAATAACAAACTTCCAGCGGCATTAGTCTCTAAAAATCATCCTCTATCTTGTATTAAAATTTCATGACATTTTGATTTGATTTCGGTATTTTCCAGAGGAGAGAGAAAATTGCAAAAATGATTGAATTTCTCTGTTTTAAATTTTGGGCTAAGGTTCCAAATAAAATAATTTCTGGTTTATGACTGTATGTAGTCATTATAACCATGTGACAATTTTATTTTAATTTTGGAAACATTTTTATTTCTTTTTTGAGGCTATTTCATGTGTTAATTATTAAAGAAATTAGCTTATAATATGAATTAAAAGCTAAATTTCCAGAATAAATATTATCAGAAAATGATGAAATACCTTTCATAATGACTATGATTTTGGAAGTGTTTGGAGATAGTGAACAAGTCATATGAAAATAGAAAATCCCAAGAATGTCCTTGGAAAATCTCGCATTGGTGCTTTTTGACCGTTTTGCCCTTTGAAATAGATAGAGACTATTCTGAGGGGGTTAAAATGTTGGGTATAACAGATTACCCCCCGTCAACTAGACTTTGGAATGGATATGAAAAGTCTAGTTGATGCTTGAGTGATACCCCAAAATTTTGGATCCTAAAAGACCCCGTATGCCATTTGAAATCCAGTGGATTGTGTCAAGCTATTCTAAGGCGCTGACTACCTAAAGAAGGAGATGTTGATGAACTATTCAAAGGCGTCAACTACTTGGAATGATGATATGTGGTCGAGCTGTTCTAAGGTGCTGACTACCTAAAGTGAAGTGAAGTGACGACAAGCTATTCTAAGACGTTGACTACCTAAAGGGATGAAAATGATGTCAAGCTATTCTAAGATGTTGACTACCTAAAGTGAAATGATGTGAAATCAAGCTATTCTAAGGCGTTGACTACCTAAAAGTGATTGAAAATCGGTGCGGGGTCAACTTCTTCCCCTCACGTGAGCTCGTCGACTCGGGTGAGTTCTTCTACTCTGGTGAGTTCTTCTACTCGGGTGAGTTCTTCTACTCTGGTAAGTTCTTCTACTCGGGTGAGTTCTTCTACTTTGGTGAGTTCTTCTACTCGGGCGAGTTCTTCTACTCAGGTGAGTTCTTCTACTCTGGTGAGTTCTTCTACTCTGGTGAGTTCTTCTACTCGGGTGAGTTCTTCTACTCTGGTGCTGGAAGGTGCAAGACTGTAGAGGTGATGGTCTTATGCAAATTATGAAAACTGATTACTAGAGTGCCAAACATGGAAATGATGATAAGGTGTATGCAATCAAAATGTATGAAAGATACCTGTTCAAAACAGGAAACTGTTGGAAAAGGTGCTAAACGTGGCAATGTTGAGGTGTTATGCAGAAGTTGTAAAGTGTTTGTTGGAAGCTTGTCCAAAACAAGGAACTGTTGAAAAATGTGACAAACATGGCAATGATGAGGATTGAAAATTGTCCAAAGCAGGGCATTGCTAGAATGTGTGCCAAACATGGCAATGTTTGAAGAAAAATTGTTCAAGACAATAAATTGCTGATGAAGGTGCCAAACGTGGCAATGTTTGAAGAGAAAATTGTTCAAGACAAGAAATTGCTGATGAAGGTGCCAAACGTGGCAGTGTTTGAAGAAAAATCTGTCTACTGAAAAGGAAAGTGAAATTATCATTTCCTGACTAAAGATTTCAGACTTGTAATTTATCTCCTAGGAGATGAACATGCTACCAGTGGGGTGTGGTGTTGAGGTGGAGATCTTTTGAGTGATGATCAAGGTATATATGTGGTGTATGATGTGAAGGTAAGGGCTTATACGGGCCTGTGTAGTGGTGGTGTGGAGGTAAGGGTTTATGTGAGCCTGTGTGGTGAAGTGGCGTTTATGTGGCTATGGTGCTTAAACTCCAAATTTCAGTTGGTGTTGTCATGGAAATTGTTGGAACAAACAATTGCCCCCAACATTCTTTCCTTGAGATAATTTGAGCTAGAGTTCATGGAAATCGATCGGGATGATCGATTGCCCCTAGTATTTCCTTTGATTAATCGTGCGAATGAGTCTCGTCCTTACAAGGTCAAGGCTTATGTTTTGATGTGATGCTTCCTAACCTACACTCAGCGTGTTTGGTGTTTGCACTTGTTTCCTGCTTACGGTCACAACTTTTAGACCATTGAATTTGACATTTGATGGATTTACGCATTCGATCTGTTACTTTCACATGATTAGATACACAACTACCAAGTTGGAAGTCTTGAAAGCTTATAACGTGGGCATGGGGTGTGATGAAAGACAACGGGATCATGGAGGGATATTTAAAGTACATGGAGCTAAAAGAGGTGACCAAAGCTACACCTTACGTCTTCTCTCAGATTCATCTTCCTTGTCTTGAAGTCGTCTAGCTGCTTATGTTGACGTTTTTTTTAGCTTCTGGACTTGGAATTTTGAAGTCATCCTTTGCCCCATTTCTCTTCTTTTTGTCATTTGGATTTCCTCGAGGGACTTCGAGTTTGCCTTTTTTTTATCCTTTCTTGACTTCACCTTCTTGGGGTTCTTGTGTTTCCCGGTTTTGAGTTTCAAGAGATATTTTGATGTGAGCTCTTTGGATCCTATGTCACTCTAGGACCATTTGTGGATCGCTTCGTCATGCTGATAGTGGCATTGCTTTTTTGGACTGATGAGAACGTTATCTGAGAGTCGGACTCCTCGCTTCCTTTGGTCACCGGATTGGACATTCATCATTGGCTGGGTTATTTTGTGGAGTTCATAATATCAAAAAGGGATATATGAAAGGCTCAACGGGGTACCTAGGGTTTAATGTCAGGGTTCACAAGCTTTTGGTTATGTGGTGCTGTATCTAGGTGCTTCGTCGTTCCTGATAGTTGTGTATCCGCTTTTTGTTACTTTTCGCAGGTCTAAGAGTAAATTTACAAATTATCTCCTTTGGTCAGAGTTAGTCGTTACCTCACCTTTGAATGTGGTCTCACCGAAGTCGTGTAAAAATGACACGCTCGTTCACTCATGGTTTTTCCACTCAAGACACTCTCGCGAGATTTTCACTCGGAAACTCGTTCGCACATTAAACAAAAGATATAAAAGATGACGAACTTAACTTAGATTGCCCCTAGTATTATCTAGGGTTTATGACAACATTTGACAAATGTAGACTTTGAACCGCTATGTGGTTTGTTTGGATGCTTAGGGGTGAGCTGTGGTGTTTGGTTAGACATGTTCATCCCTTTAGAAATGCAAGACAAATCGTTATGTTCCATAGTCGAGAAATGAATATTTCACGATCCTTTTCTTAAATGTAAATAATGCTCATTATTTTTTTTATTTATGAATGAATGCATGATTTTCACAGGAGAAATATGGACAAAAGGAAAACACCCCTTTATTGATAACCAAGAGAAATAACATTGATAACAAATAAAACCTACTTAAGGCTAAACAAAACAAAACAATTGTGAGACAAAATAAAAACATGAAGACTATTGGAAAGAGCAACTCCTAGTGGTTCTCTAATGTAAGATTCCCATAAATGCTTCTGTGCTCTGAGAAATAAAGCCCCTGGTCAACCAGATCCTGAATCCTGTGCTGCAGGGGCCTGCAATGGTCGGTGTCGTGACCGGGCAGCTTGTGGAAATGACAGAATTGGTTAAGATTTCTCCCTAACTGAGTAGCTCCTGGCCTCATAGCAAGTGGTCATAGCGGATATCTCCACCGAAGCTCTTCGAGTGCTTGACTTGGCGTTCGGCCGATGTGTGTACACTTCCTTTGACGAGAATTCTGTTGGGGTGGTTCTACCGCTTCAACGTCCTGAACAGGTCCTCCTGACTCCGATCAATGTTCACCTCATACTGCCTAGCCCTCTTAAGGGTGCAACTTTGGATGCAAGTTGCTGCTTCAGGTTGTCTAATCACTCTCCTGAGTTCTATAGCAATTTCTTAGACGTTCCCTTGTGGACCCTAGGCCCTGGTGGTGCCAGCCTTGATGCAGTCATAAATGGAATTGAGAAGCCTATCCACTAATTCATCCCAAGCTTGGCGTTCAACCTCTAGGGCAAGGGCCTTTGCTTTCAATTCTTCAATAAAGGCGATGTAGTTGGATTCCATGGCATTCAGGACAGCACGATGTCTCTGCTCCATGGCATCAATGGTGGCTATGTACTTTTGTTCCAAAGCAGCGAGCTAGGCCTCCATGCTGATTGGGTTTCCTCCCTCTGCCATACTTGAGATTCGGGCTTACCTATTTCCAAGGTGTCCATTGTTAGCGAACAAAAGGAAATGAGCTGAAAGGAACTATATGGACTGTGAATGGGCCGCTGGGCTGAGAGAGAAACTTCGAAGTCTAGGATTTGTTTGATGATCCTGTTGGGCCTTAAGGCCAGAAACTAGAATGAATGGGTTGCGCAAACTATCTAGGATTCGAATGGGCCAAAACCTAAACAAGCGGTTCTAATTGGACCTACAGATATGTCACTCGTAGGATTTTGGGCCAAAAACCGTATGAAAAGTTCATCTAAACTGGAATAGGTCTTGGACCGAAAAAAGTTTTCAACGAAAGGCTATTGATTTTCTAGTCTTGTGGACTACTTCGAGTTTGGGTGGATTTCTTTTATCATGGGCCTATAACTAAATGGATAATTCAAATTGGGCCAAAAGTGAAATCACCTAGATCTAAGGCTTTGGGCCAAAGCCCAAACAAACAGCTCACTCATTCAAATCAAACAGGGCCTTTGGGCCGTAAATAATTAAACTGCGAATTACAGGTTGGGATGGTTGATATAGGAAGAGTTCCTATCAATTTCTAGGCTGGTAGTGGGCCGATCATACAAGAAAACAAGGTTTCACACAAGTTCAACATGTCCTCACTAGACACTTCAACCAATTTGGGTATGGATCGATCCGAAGAGGTGCTTAGGGCATGGGCCCAGGTCGCCACAAAGGAATAGGGCTTGTACGCTATTCTCTTTGGGCTTCCCCACTCTTTTCACATCACCTGAAGGTGTGCGTCTATGGTCGGGTCTTTGAATGACCAAACATGGGTTGGTAAGGACACTGCCAGGAAAACGCTTGCGGTTAAAGCCCAGGTATTAAGGGGATGTGGTTAGACGACATCCTCCTCTTTTCTCCCGCTTATTCACATCACCTAAAAGGTGTGAGTCCCTGACAGGGGACCCTCAGACAGGTCTTGAGGTGAAATCGGTTTGCATGGACCCTCGCTCTCATATGATGCAAAGGTATAGAAAATTAAAGTGCGCACAAAAGTAAACAAACAATGTAATAAAAACTGTAAATAAATAATTTTCGGGTTAAGCCCTCTTTCTTAAAATTAAACAAGTTAATATTAAGAATTTTGTTTCCAGCAGAGTCGCCTGTCTATGAGCCTCAATTTTTAAACCCTATCCTATGTTGATTTATGTTGATTAGGATCTGATCGGATTCTAGGTCCACTTATAACCTAAGCTTAATAACTATGTCATATAACACTAGTTATTAAATCCTAAGTTAGCTCACTGGAACCTAATTAGAGTCACCACCTAATTTTGACCTAGGTTAAATTAGGAAAGGAGAGTTTGGGTTCGGGGGCTTGATATTCGACTTATTTAGGGTTCAATTACTTTCATTACCCCTCAAAGTCGTTTTTCCTCTACTTAGTTTAATTACGCCTTATTACGAGTTGTTTTAACCTAAGTGCGCAAACTTCTGATTTTTTTTTTTTTTAACGTTTTTTGAAGTTAAAGTGAAATTGAAATTACCTAAACTAGGGTTTCAGAGGCAGAATTAGGTCAAATTTTGTTTCTGTCCGCAGCCACGGACCTAATTAACCTATGTGAAAATAAAAGTCGAATTAAACAAAAAACGAAATTTTGAAAAGTTTGGGGCCATGGACAGGCTGTCCGTGGGCCCGGACATGTACCGTTAAAACCCTAAATTTTGAAAATAAAACTGTCCCGCCACCGTCCGGGGGCGTCCGGGCTTACGGACAGGGCGTCCGGGACCCCAGACATAGCATCCGTGGGTGCAGACCGCCCTCAAACGGTGGCGTTTGGGCGGTTCCTGACGGTGTTTTTAGCTCAAAATTTATGGGTAGATAGCCTGAAATTTTCTAAACACGTTAGTGATTGAAAGTTTTCAATTTGAAGTCGAATTAAACACGCTACTTAGCAAACAAGTTATTGGGCAGAAGCGAAAACAAACGTTAATTCAGAAGCGATAAATAGTCAATTCGACTCCAAATTTTAACACAGAGTAGTTAAGGTTGAACAAAGTTAGAAAAATATGATTTCAACCATTTTTACCTTTGGATATAATGAGACTCTTCATATCAAGGATCTTTTGGTGCTTCATTGATGCCGGATCTGGAGTGACTTCGAATTGAGCTTCTGACTCCTTCTTCTTTATGTTGTTAAGGACGTGTTTCTTCTATTTTTGTGGTGTTTTTGTATGTTTTTGATGCTTGGAAATCTGATTGGGATAGAAAGATTGTGTTTTCAGTGGTTTTAGGGAGATTTTAGCAGAGTTTCGATATAGATATGAGGGTCGGGAGTGCAAAAACATGGAGAGAAAGTTGGTGGCTGTGTTTTCTGACTATTGGGGTATTCTCTTCTTCCCTAGTTCATTTTTGGAAGGTCCTTTATAGAAACAGCATTGTCAAATTGATAGAACAAGATCTTTATCTAATACCCTGATTTTGTGCTCTAAGGGAATCTGAATTTTTAGAATATGCTGCAGGCCGAGAAAAATTATAAAATTTTAACTGAAAGTAAAGAATTATATTTAGGAATTTTGAGAGTTGGAATCGGGTATTTTGATGAATAACCAATTAGATAAAAATCTCACAATCTGGAACCTCCCATAATTCATAACTTATTATTGAAAAGTCAAAATAACGAAATTTCAACAGCATTAGTCTCTAAAAATCATCCTCTATCTTGTATTAAAATTTCATGACATTTTTATTTGATTTTGGTATTTTCCAGAGGAGAGAGAAAATTGCAAAAATGATTGAATTTCTCTTTTAAATTTTGGGCTAAGGTTCCAAATAAAATAATTTTAGGTTTATGACTGTATGTAGTCATGCTAACCATGTGACAATTTTATATTAATTTTGGAAACCTTTTTATTTCTATTTTGAGGCTATTTCATGTGTTAATTATTAAAGAAATTAGCTTATAATATGAATTAAAAGCTAAATTTCCAGAATAAATATTATCAGAAAATCATGTAATACCTTTCATAATGACTATGATTTTGGAAGTGTTTGGAGATAGTGAACAAGTCATATGAAAATAGAAAATCCCGAGAATGTCCTTGGAAAATCCCGCATTGGTGCTTTTTGCTGTTTTGTCCTTTGTAACACGTATGCCTTAGAGACTAATCCGAGGGGGTTAAAATTTTGGGTATAACAGTATGTGTTGGAAAACGTGTTGGGTTGAGATGAGAGAGAATTGTGATTTTTGCTTTATGCAATGGTGAATTGTTGTTGATTTAAGGGCCTTGGAGCCAAGTCATTTAAGATTATTGGATTATGTTGAGATTGATGAGATTTGGGTGAAATTGTGTGTTGATAGAATCCATTAAGGATTTGGTTAGTTGAAATTGATTTAGGTGAATATTATGGTGCATTTGGGTATGCTAGAATTGTAGGGGAACTATGGCAAACTTTCTGCAGAAATCAAGTGGTTAAGGTGATGTTATGAGTTTGAAGAACCTTAGATTATCTAGGAGTTAATGGGGATTAATATGGTTAGTTAATCACCCTAGAATGCTTGTTGAGGGATGGAAATGAGTTAAGCAAAAATCTGTAGCAAATATGATGTAGGATTGTCTTAGATTGCCTAGAGAAGAACTAGGGTGTATGACCTTAAAAGTAATGTGTGGACTTGGGTAATAGAGATGATGATGTCTAGGAAAGATTTGGTATGGTCAAAAATAGTGGAGAGTAGGATATAAATTGTCATGAGAATGTTTGGTAATGCACTAGTATGCATAAAGTGTAGAAAATGAGAAAGAAAATTGAATAATTGTTCAAGGATTGAGGGATGGGTTTGATCAACGTTTTAGGAAGGTTTGAAGTGTTATTATGGTATTATAATATGCTAGAAACACGGGGAAAGATTAGGAAAGAGTTGGGCAAGAAACAAGGTTAGAACAACAATTGAAAATGTCAAAATGTTGTAGAGTATAGCAGGGTCCGGGACTTACTCCTTGCAAAAGGGTCCCGGACCATCAGTAAAAAACTGCCGAAATTTGCCTGTAACATTGGTCCGGGACTTAAGTCTTGCATAAAGTCCCGTACCACCATTAAAATGCAGCCGAAATTGATGTACAAGACTGGTCCAAGACCTTGTCCCAATATGTAGTCCCTTACCATAGCTAAAAAGGTCCCGAAAATCACCAAATGAGTTGGTCCGGGAGTGTAGGTCCGGACCATGTCCCGGACCACACTCAAAACGCATCCGTGAGTGTTTAAATGCACCAAAATGGATGGGTATTGAATGGTAATGGTATTATAAGATGTTTAGGACTTGTTTGGTGACATGTGAAGGTCATTAGAAGTATAAACAAGTATGAGATTAAATGTGAAAGTTGAGAACTTAAGTTCACATGAGTAAAGTTAAGATTGACGGGACAACGAGGTTAATTACGGGCGCATCAGTCGTTTAAATTCCGTATTGCCTTGACGTTCATAGAAATGCTTTGAATGTTACTAGTTGTTCGAGAATTATTTGAGGAACGTGAGACAACATGCTAGAGTAATTCCTTAGTGAACAGTATGGTTTTCTTGCAATCTGTGTCCTACCGAGTTACACTCGGCTTGTGTGCTACTTGTTTATGTGTACCGACCTAACAAGATAAAAGAATGAAAATGTTTATTGCATCTGTTATATATCTCGATGCCTGCTGTATGTGCTAACCATCCTTGTTTGAGTTCGTGGTCTAATTGAGTGTTGTAGACCGATTCGTAATTGAATAATGTTTGGTTAGGGACTCGTAGAGAGATTCAATCCAAAAAATAATGAAACGTGGAAAAACACATAAGAATTCTCAATTAGAGAACAACGATAATTCAAACTTATGAACTTCTTCAAAATGAGAAAAGAAATATACGGGGCTATTGAACTCCCTTTTAATGATTAGTCGACCTCTTATATGAGATTCAACCCAATATGAGAAAATGACCAAAACTTCTAAGTATTGGTAATGTAGGGGCAACCCTTAAATCTGAGAATACAATGAATTAGGAAAATTCCCTAAGATTGTGAGATAACATAAGAGAGATGTTTCTAACTAATCTATATGATTACTGATCCTCAGAGTGGGTTAGGAGATTGTGAGTTACGCGTACAGGGAAGAGGAAACAAGAGAGAGTGTTTCTAATTTCGTGGTTGAACTCCCTTGTTAGGGGCCGTGAATCACATAGTTGTGCCTGTTGGGGCCGTGAGCCACATAGTGATGCCCATTGGAGTAAGACTGGCATAGCTTATCTATTTAAAGAGACAAGCTGGGTATTATGGTTAATGATGTGATTATAAAAGCCCGGGGTGAGATCTATATGTGTGTCTCTGCTCGGACGCCTGAGAGGCTTAACATAATAATTATTCAAGAGTAGAATAATTAAGAAAACGAGATCGAGGCGAGAGGGTGGCTAATGACATTGTACCACCCACCATTGTAGTTGGCTTTTCTGCTGCGAATGTAATGATGAACGAGACCGTTAGAAGTTAATGATGTGATTAGCGGTCGGGGTGTTACTGAAGATCAGTTGTCTCTCTATCTCGTCCCTCTCTACAATCTCTAATTTCTCATTTATAACATTAACGAGTTTGTTTTGTTATTTTTTAATATTCAAAACAAAAAACTGGAAAAGAGAAAAGATGATTTGTTATGATTTTAGATGACTCATCATCTCTTTTAGTTTTTATTGTTTTTTCATGTACAAATTATTTGTTAGAAATTTAGATGACTTGTCCTCCCACTTAGTTTTCATTTTCTTTTCATCTTTATCCCTCATTTTTCTCCCAGCTTATTTACTTATTTCATTGTTACAAAAAATAAAAAATAAAATAAAAAAGTCTTTCCTAATGTCTTATTTTCTTGTTACGATAGGAAGAAAAACATAAAGAAGTTGGAGTTTTTCCTTTTTTCTCTTTCATTCATTTATTTTTTTAATGATTATCCATTCCCTCATATTAGTTTTTATTTTCCATATGTTTATCCCTAATTTTTCTCAATTTATGTGTTTTGTTTTCAAAATTAAAATAACAATTGTTATAATTTTAGCGTATATCAAACTCCAACCAGTCTCTTTATAACGCGAATTCGAGCCTGGCGCTTAGTCCCCAGGTTGTAATATGGTGATGGGCTTTTTGGTCTTTTGCACTTATTTTGTCCTTTATGCTTTATACTTTTATAAAATGTAAAAATGTTGTAGTTTATTAAATATAAGTCCAAATAACATAAATTTTATACCAATGTTCATCATAATTCAAGCTCCTTAAAATAAGACCAAACATGAGCATGTTTTAATAAATTTTTATTTTTTGTATGTACATGTCATTGTGAATCTTAAGTTTACGAAAAGTGAATCAAAGGATGTTTAAAAGTGAATCGAAGGTTGTTAAAAAGCGAACCAGAGAGTTGCGTAAAAATGAATAAGAGGTTTTAAAAAAAGTGAATCTCATAAACAAATTGTTTAACTAAAGTGATTCTGATTGTTTGACTAGTGTGAATTAGAGGTTTTAGAAAAGTGAATCAAAGGTTGTTGAAAAGTGAATCACGAGTTGTTACAAAGTGAATCAGAGTAATAAGAAAAGTGAATCTCGTAAGCATAGATTGTTTAACTAAAGTGATTAAGAGGTTTAAAAAATGTGAATCAGAGGTTTTTATAAAGTGAATCACAAGTTTGAGAAAAGTGAATAAGAGGTTTAAGAAAAGTGATTCTCGCAAATAGAGATTGTTTAACTAAAGTGAATAAGAAGTTTAAGAAAAGTGAATTAGAAGTTTAAGAAAAGTCAATCAAAGGTTTTTTAATGGTGAATCAAAGATTTAAGAAAAATGAATATTTTATTTAATACTAGTAAAAGTTAATCCTACCACAAACTTATGCGAGTGTGGATTTTAAGGTGTTTGGGGGTAGGGGTAATCTTTTTGTTATTAGTCTACACTTTATATTGTCATTACTGATTTGACAGGTTTTTAGGGGTTGTGGTTAAGGTCTTGCACTACAAACCATAAAAATGCCTTTGACGTTTTTTACTTTCCTAGAGTGGTTTTTAGAGTGTTTGGGGTTATGATTCATTTTGTTAATGAATAAGGTTCATTTTATTATTAAAGATGATTCATTTTGCTAATGAATAAGATTCACTTTAAAAATTCCTAATATATTTTCATTCTAAAAATATAAAATTTTAAGTTTACCAAAACATATCCGTGATGCATCTTGTTTTGAAGAGCACGAAAAATGATGAACAATGGTATAATTTTTTTCATTTTTGTACTTTTATTTTGTAAGTTATACTAACATTTTGAAGAAAAAAATATTTCTTTCTCCTACCAATAAAACCACATACATCCCCATCAAAGACTAAGTACCACACGGGTGAGTATATTTGCTTGTCCTCTTCTTTTTTTTTTCTCATTTATTATCCAATAACTTGTTGACACGTGACAGAAGCCATCTTGTCTAACTGCTTTATAAACCATTCATCCAGAGGACATATCTAACTGCTTTATAAACCATTCATCCAGAGGACATAAGGAGACGACATACGAAGTAAGATACAACTGATGTCCGCCATTCTATTTAAGCATTTTATGCTCCATATTACCTAGCGTACTACACCTTCACCCGCTACAGCCTTGTTATTACCCATCATGACCCCATCCAACTAGGCCAACATACATCATTAATGTCATCTTCATCGTCACCTCCACACAATCCACTACCCACACCAAACTCGTAGTTGTATTGCATAACAACATCATCAATCCATTTCCCCATCATTTTTGTAATTGCATTGCTTGTGTTCGAAAGTTGTAGAAGAAGTAAAGATAGTATAGTATTATCGCACTTGACTACTCACTGTGTCATCATGCATTTTGAGTACACCATGGAAGAAGGGGGTAGCACCTGACTGTAGAAGAATAAGGTATTATCTTTCTTTTCATTTCATTTTTAATTTAAATGCATTTTACATAATGTGAAGTTTGTTTGTTTCATTTTTGTTAGCTTCCGCCCATCCAACAAAATAGAGTGAGTTAGCACATAATAAAAACATAATTACATTGTTAAACTTTTTCCGTTAGTCATTTTTGTCAGTTAATGAGATTAGTGATTTCTTCATATTTTGATCTTTTTTTAATAGTTGGCTAGCTTATTTATTTTGACTATGAAAGGAAATCACAGAAACAACATTAATGACATTTCCGAAACATAAAAATCTAATATGGTGCTGAAAATTATAGGATTATCATAAACGCTTAGTCTTAGAGTCAAAATGGTAAAGGAAATTTCAAAGGGTTAGTGAATAATCTAAACCCTTTTAGTAATTTTATACTAAACCTCCGGACTCATAGCTCTAATAGTAACAATATTTATTTTCCAAGTTTAAAAGGCTAAAACTTAGGTGAGATTTGTGTGGATCAGTTATAATAATTAAGCTTTATTTTTCTAAATTTCTTTTAATTATCCTAATTAAAAATGTAACTTTGAACCTTTAAACTAATAATTAAGGGATAAAAAAAATGGTAACAATGAGATTGAATGATTAAGCAGGAATAACGGAAGGTCATTCTCTAACGATTCATCGTAGCATCAGCTCAATTTCGGATTACAGGGCTTTACTTATAAAGAACTCAATCAGCCCAGTATATTTAATTGGTTACATTCATCCGCCTGGGACCATGTGATAATTTTGCATTGCCAGCACCTGCAACTGATAAAAAGAGAATTGGACCGCGACCAAAGATAACTTGCCTGAAAGAAACAAGCCGAATTCCATGCTATCCAGAAAAGTATGATTAATGAGTACTAGTAGTTAGTATAGTGTACCATTTAAAAAAAAAAAACTAGTCTACGATGTACCAAAATTATAACGGCAAAAACCTCAAATTGTGAATTTCACCAGTATCAATATTATTATTTCCTGAAACTTTAAGAGTACTCATTATAGTAATAAAGCCTCAAACACTCTGCAAACTAATTGTCAAGTGATTGACAGTGATGGGGATTGGAGTAGGAGACGGAAGGTTCTGAGTTCGAATCCTCTTACCACCCACTTTGGTAAGGGAAAGGAGTTTATTCTCTTATTACTCATTTTGGGGGAGTGGAGGAATGGAGTTTTCTCTCCGATTACCCAACCTGGTGGAGGAATGGAGTGACGTGTAGAACGGTCCCAAGGTGAGCATGACCGCCATATCGTCAAAGATGCAAGGAGGGTCCCCTCCAAGGAGAGGTCAAGGAAGGTTTATAGGACAAGATCTCTAGGCTTTAGTAAGATGTCCCGTGTAATGTCTGTGTAAGGTCGGGACTAGAAAGGTATGTAAGAGTTGAGTCGATGTTGTTTGATTTTCCCCCTTGCGGCACTCTAGACCAAGTGCCTATAATTATCAAAAAAAAAAACTCTGCAAACTAATTGCCAACAATACCTAGCAGAATGAAAATTCACTCACTTAATTTATCGTTGACTCAAGGACGAGAAATACAGGGCTAACTTAGCTCGGTGATATACATAGTAGATTGAAGAAAGTATAAGATTGTTACCTTTGAATATAGATGCCCACATTGGATCATATCATCCCTTGCACCAAACATCGCAAGGAGTGTCATGTACACTGAGGATCCTAAGGATATCTGGAACTGGCTTTGCAGGAGATTTGAGAAAAAGAACATGCCTACGCTTCACAGCATCAGGGCTCAAATCGCAAGTTTGCGATAAGGAGAAGACACGGTCACCGATTACTTAATGAAGTCAAGGGAGACCTGGGCAGAGTATGATTTGGCCAAACCTTTCGACTCTTGCGATTACTGTAGTTCTTGCACTTCTCTGGAGAATCAGTGCAAGAGACGTGAAGAAGAGGAGGCCATTCACTTCCTAATGGGATTGAACAAATCCTATTCTCATCTCCGCGGCCAGATCCTAGAAGCTACCGAACTTCCCAGTCTTGAGGACATCTTTGCGGTCATCGTCCAAGAGGAACAGACCAGGCAATCGACAGATTCAAGAGAAGAAGGCTACCAAGGGCTGGCCCTGGCGATTCGAACAGGAAACAATGGTCCCAGTGGAAAGGCGAAGAGCAACAATTCCATGCCTACCAACTATAGATCGGCTGTCAAGAAAACCCTAGCCAAGACCTCTAACGGCGGAAGAAAGAAGCTGCCAAGATGCCAGAACTGCGGCAAGACAGGCCATCAATGCAGTGAATGTTGGTGGTTAGTAGGGTTTCCATCGGGAGATTCAAAGCAACAAAAAGAAGCGGGGGTGAACTCTGTACAAACAACAAGCGATCAAGGAGGAAATCAAATTGTTTCTGACTCTCCAGTAAAAGGGTTCTCCGCGGAGCAATTCGAACAACTAGTCGTTTTTCTTCAACAACACAAGGATAACCCAGGAACAGCAAAGACAAGCGATTTTGGAGGTTTTGCAGGTAAACCCTATCTGACTGTAAACTCTTTACCTTACCTAACTTCTAATGCTAGTTCTGCACTGAATTGCTTGCAAGAAATGTGGATTCTAGATTCAGGCGGCATAGAACATATTAGTGGAAATATAAATTTGCTCTCTGATTGTGTGTTGTTGAATGAAAGAAAAGACATTACCTTGTCTGATGGGAACAGAAAATATGTAAATAAAATTGGTAGCTTAAGCGTAAATGGCTTACCCTTTCTAGAAGGGATTATGTATGTTGATAGCTTCGTGTTTAACATTATATCTGTGGCTAAATTAGTTCAGAAACATAATACCTCTATTGTTTTCAACAAACATTCTTGTGCTTTGAAGGACTTTGAAACAGGAAGGTTTCAAGAAATAGGAAAACTAGTTTGTGGATTATACAATGTGAACATGAGAATGCTGCGTGATTTTGTTTTCAGTAAAAGACACATTTTTGAGACTTGTATGAATCTGTATGCTGATGTTACTGCTATTGATAATGCAAATGATTACATTCTTTGGCACAACAGATTGGGACACGTCCCCTTACTTAAATTGAGTAAAATCATTGATCTGCACATTCCTAACAATGTAAATAATTGTGGTTTACCTTGTGCCATCTGTTATAAGGCAAAGGGAAAACACCATAAATTCCCCACATCTAGTATTAAAACTCTGAAACCTTTCGAATTAGTTCACATAGATGTATGTGGCCCGATGAAGACACAAGATATAAATGGTCACAAATATATTCTGACTATTGTAGATGATCATTCTAGGGCCACATGGATAACTCTCTTAAAACAAAAGTCCGAAGCCATGCAAAACATTAAAAACTTTGTCAATCTTGTTGAAAGGCAAATGAACCAAGTAGTGAAAACAATTAGGAGCGACAACGCAAAAGAGTTAGGAAAATCATTTGAAGGAATGACTTTCTATTCTCACAAGGGTATTATCCATCAAACCACATGCCCTCACACTCCGCAGCAAAACGGAGTCGTAGAACGAAAACAGGGTCACCTAATGGAGGTTGCTAGAGCTCTCTTGTTTCAATCGGGTTTAGAAGCCAAGTTTTGGGGTTATTGCGTAGAACATGTCGCTTACTTAATAAATAGAATAACAAGCAAACCAATTTCATGCCTAACCCCATATGAAAAACTTCACGGCATTAAACCTAACTATAATGAGATAAAGAGGTTGCCTTTGTTACATGACAAACCTTGACTCCAACAAGGGAAAGCTAGATCCCAGATCCTCCACATGTGTATACATTGGAAATTGCAAAAATACCAAAGGATACAAAGTCCTAACCCTTGAAGAAGGAAAAATCAAAGTCACACATGATCCTACCTTTTCTGAAAGCATATACCCCTTGGCTAACAACGATTGGAAAGTTAACCATCAAAAGAACCATCATGAAACCTACATTTTCGTCCAATCCCCATCTATCTTAGAGGATGAGCCTTGTACGTCTCAGCATTCTGAGATAAGAGAAGTGCCTACACCTCAAACCTTTATCACCAACCATGACCAAATCACCCCAGAAGTCCATGATGAGCCCACTACAAACCAAATAACACCAGAAGCCCATCATGAGCCCACCACAAATCCTCCACCTCTTCGAAGGTCCACACGAACACATACCTTCCCATCCAAATACGGGGATTATATTTGCTCCACTAATGTAGACACAAAAGATCTATTCTCTTCCATCCTGACAGAGAGACTCGAACATAACCATCCCACTTCACAATACCAAACCATTGTCAATACCCTAACCGACCACCTTCCTTCCACCACCATCCTTTCTTGCTCCATTCACCAAAACACAAATGAGATCATCGATCACATTAACAATCTTACAGAACCACCAAATTATCAAGAAGCCAAAAAGGACCCAAATTGGATATGAGCTATGGCCCAAGAATTCAATGCTCTTAAGCAAAACAATACATGGTCTATAATAGATTTGCCTAAAGGGAAGAAACCCATTAGTTGCAAATGGGTCTACAAAACAAAGCTCAAACCAGATGGCACCTTAAACAGGTTCAAAGCCCGGTTAGTTGTCAGAGGCTTCACACAAAAACAAGGTCTAGATTTCGATGAGACTTTTTCCCTCGTAATCAAACTCACAACCGTTAGAGCCCTCATAATAACAGCAGTGAAGAGAGGATGGATCTTAGACCAGCTAGACGTTAATAACACCTTCTTACATGGAGACCTCCATGAAGACGTTTACATGTCTATACCCCAAGGATTAGAAATTAAAGGAGAAAACAAGGTCTGCAAACTTCATAAATCCCTCTACGGCTTAAAGCAAGCCTCTCGACAATGGTATGAAAAACATACCACCTTCCTAAAAGAGCTCAACTTTGAACACTCTCAAACTGACTACTCCCTTTTTGTCAAGAAAAAGAAAAAATAGCATCACCCTTCTAGGAATTTATGTCGACGACATCTTAGTGGTTGGGAATGACACAAAGGAAATCAAACATCTAAAAACTCAGCTAGATAAGAAGTTCAAGATAAAAGACTTGGGAAGATTAAACTTTTTCTTAGGCATGGAATTCTTAGAAACCGATAATGGGATCATCATGTCCCAGCAACGTTACATCAGCCAAATCCTTCGTGATTTCGAGATGCAGGATTGCAAACCCACTCCCACTCAATCTCATACTATACAAGGACTCTGGTTCCAAACTACAAAATCCTACCACCTATAGATGTTTGGTAGGAAAGCTAAATTTCCTTACAAACACACGGCCTGACATAGCTTTCGCTATCCAATACCTAAGCCAATTCATGCAATCACCCACTTCGGAACACCTCAAGGCTGCCTACCACACTCTCTTATATTAATGGAACTTCGACCTTCGGGTTACTTTTCAATAAGAAACAAAACTTCCATATAGTAGCCTACTGCGATTTCGATTGGGCATCTTGCCCCATCACACACAAGTTGGTTTCCAGATACTACATACTCCTTGGGGACTCACCTTTGAGTTGGAAGTCAAAGAAAAAACATCAATTGCCTTGTCCTTCGCCGAAGCCAAATATAAGGCTATGCGTCAGGTTACAGGAGAATTGAGTTGGCTTACTAGACTTCTCAACAAAATTGGTATCCCCGACATAACTCTTATACCCTTAAAATGTGACAACCTAGCAGGTATTCACATAGCTAGAAATCTTGTATCACATGAACGAACAAAACATATAGAATTGGATTGCCATTTTGTTCGTGAGAAATTGCAGGGTGGCCTCATACAGGTTGAGTATGTTCCAAGCACACTACAGCTGGCCGATCTAATGACGAAACCATTGACGGGCAAGAGCTATCAGCATTCTTTCTCTCCACTTGGCATGTAACGATAGCGTCAACCACCTTGATGACATTTCTGCAGGAGCTCTACCTCATCCGCCTTTCAGCACACAGATTATCCAGTCAAAGAGCTCTTTCTTCATCATAAAGGAGTGCTCTTTGAGGGGGGATATCAGGATATTACATTACCATATTGTAATACTGCATCAGGTTATGTTTATTATGTTTACTTAGTTTGTATCTTAAGGATATATCTGTACTTTTCTAGTGTGCATTAGGACCACTTTACAAATGTAAATTGCATATGGTCTGCTTAGACCATTTTCCTTTAGTCTTAGTATATAAATCTGAGATAGTAATATACAATAGATTAATCTTTCTTCTACCTCCGTACTATAAAGATGTTTCTCTACTTCTCCCTCATCAATGAAATACAAATCAGTTTTCTTGAGATAAGTCAGGAATTAACACATAGTGTTGATGATTGCTATATGTCTGAACTCATGTAAATGGTGAACCCACAATCTTTTTTTATTATTATCTTTATATATTGCTATTTTAATTTACTTGAATATCTCTGGTTCATGTCAGCACTTGCATCTCTTGTTCTAATTGGATAACGACATATATACCTTCTTGTGAGATATTTTAAAAATGAAAGGATGATGATGTTAAAGTTACTATTATGTTGTCATGATCAATATTGCATTTAGAAATGAAGAGAAGTTTAGTGTACACAATGCAGTCCCTTCTTGCTATAATTTATACAAGGATGCCTTCATACTTGGGTTATAATATTACCATCAAATTGTTTATGTGTTTATTTGTAATTGGATTATCACTATGAAGTGCCATTGTATCATGATAAAACATTTTGGTATTGCATTTGAATTTGAAGTGAGAATTTAAATCTCTTGTTATTCATTTTTCTAGGTTGCATCTATCATTAGTTCTGCCAGTACTGCACGCTCATGTAAGCATAATCAGGATAAACATGCATCTCAAACTATAAATTCTAAACAAGTTTCAGTTAAATTTGCAACTTGCAGTACACATTTATACTATCTAAATGTAACCCCATGAAACTTGTATATACTACACAGTGAGACACATAAAGTCATAATTTATACCGTGTGGGGATTGGCTGTAGAATGTTGCTCTAAGTTTCAGCTTAGGTGTCTAACTCATCAATCCATGGTTAGCGGTACGTAACTAGCTAATTACACTACTTGCCAGACAATTATATGTTGTGTTTCATGAAGCAATCAGATGTGCCATCTTCTACGAGTCTTACATATTTTCATATTGAATTGCATTCAAATGGATTAGTATGCAAATAAAAGATTTAAATTAAAATGTTAACCACAAGTCTTAACGCGAGACACAATGCAGTCAAAACTTGAGCCACTGGGAGTGACAGAGTTGCAAGGCTATGGGTGATTCAAGTTAGCCTCTTCGTATTTTCTTCTTTTTATTCTCTAATGTAAAGATATTTAACATAACTAAGTGTTAAGTATTAGAGTTATGATTTGTTTTATACTAAGTGTTGTTCTGTTAGTAAGGTGAAACGCTATGTTTCATTAGTTTGGAAAGCATTTGTGAAACAGTGTTTTGCTGAGTGATTGTTGTGAGTCTGTAGTATAACGACCTATTAGGGTTAGTAAGCTGTTGTGGTTCTTTTCCTGGTTGAGCAAAGCTCTCAACTTCCTCTGGATGTTCTTCCAGTTTTGTTGAATGAAAGTGTTTCCTTCTATGTTCTTGATAGTTCTTTCATGGTATCAGAGCAAGATCACTGGGATCTAGCTCTTGTTATTCTTTTCTTCCTTAGAAATCTCTGGACTTTGATCCGTTCTTTCGTGATTTGGACATTTCTGTCATTGTTTTTCCTTTCGCATCACTCTTCCTCCCCATTGTGCTCTTCGGTTGTTTTTATTTTCTCCCCTCCTTACTCCTCTTTCTGATTCTACTTTCTCCCTGCTCTTCGCCTTATTCATCAATTTGTAAGGTTCCAAACTTTGTGTCGATGTCTAAAGAAGACGAAACCCTAACTTGGAAGACAAAGGAAAAAACGCTCCTGAAGGTGAGACAAACAATGGTGGTGCCACCCAGATCGAGAATGAAGACCCATTATATCTTGCAAGTTCTGAAAATCCAAGTCTGGCTCTTGCTACCAAATTCGATGAAGGGCCTGGTTTTCCCCGGTGGAAACACCAGGTTGAGATCGCTCTTGGTTCGAAGAACAAGCTTTGTTTTGTCGATGGTTCCTTCCAGAAGCCTCAAGATTGTGACGTCCATGCCCGAGCTTGGACCCGTGTGATAACATGGTCCGATCATGAGTACTGATGAGCTTGGAAAAATGCATCGCCGACACCATTCTGTTTCGTTCGTCAGTAGCCAAGATCTGGGAAGATCTTTGTGCTCGGTATGACCAGGTTGATGCGACGCGTATGTTTGACTTAGAAAGAAGGCTTGTTAATACTCTTCAAGGAGCTGAGACCGTCGGGGACTATTTTGCAAGACTGATTGGGCTTTGGGATGAAATAGACGCCACCACAATCCTGCCGACCCGCACCTGTGCAACAAATGATGCATTCAAAGATTACATCAAGAAACAACGTCTAATCAAATTCCTAATAGGGCTCAACGACAAGTACTTTACGGTTAGAGAGAAAATTTTGATTGTAACACCCCTGTTGATGAACACGTAATAATCCCTCACATAGCATAATTAAAAATGTCTCACATCGATAGTATAGACAATATTAACAATCCTCACTCGGGTATCACCTGCCATTACTTGTCCATGCGAGTAACGAAGCAGAAACCAAATATTATAACCAACGATACTAAAACGCAGTGATAACGAGATAAATACCTATACATCATACTAAGTCCATAACCATAACCGATGACAAGTGAGCATCTACCCATTCCTGAATGTATACAACCGTGCCTTCGTTCAACCCAAAGTCTAACATAATTATACAAGTAAATCCATGAGCGGTAATTAATAACAACAACCCTAACTACCCGGGTCCCGCACTTCGTCTTCAATGATAATCAGTAACCTGCAAAATGTCATGGAGGTTCAGCGATAAACGCTAAGTATCCTAGGTTTGCACTCAGACCCTATTGGTCACTTAGTGAAATACCCCAAACCTTAGTATGTTGTTTAAACATAAAATATGGTATTTAAGACTAAAAAGAGTCTTAGAAGCATTAGTAAACAATTTAAACCATAGAAAGCACAAATAAATACCTTAAAGTCAATAAGGGCTAAAATGTGCTCTAAGCTTGGGATAAGCTTGGTTAAGACCTAATGAGCTTACCAAGACCTTATTCATATATTAATGAACATATTAAACTAATTACCAAAGAAAACCAAGCTTGAAAACAAGTTAAAACACAAAATGTGCTTCAAGGAGTCTTAAAGCACATTTTTGAAAAATTGTCTTGTAAATCGGTTTTGAATGGCTAAATGTCCATCATTACTCTTTAATTAACATGTGTACTACTTAGTATCACATTAGGAAGTCTAAATCAATGGGAAATCAAAAATTTCACAATTATGTCCTTGTTTTATGAATAGTAACTAAAATAAGCTAGTTTACAACATAAGTCAATATAAGTAAGTTAAATGGTCAACAAAGACTAAAATACCCTTAGTAACATAAAGGGGGCCGGTTTTTATGGTAATGAGTCACCACTTATGCTAGCTTATTAAGTAAAGGAATAATGACAAAGCAAATCACTATTTACTTTAAGCATAAATATCTTACAAACTTAACTTATCTTCATTCTTCCTCATTCTTTCACACTCCCACCGTCTTCTACCTTCCTTCTTGCTCTCTTTCACGGTAAAGATACAGCACCACCACCATCCTTCATCTCCAATCTCTTATATCTCCTAGTCCATTTGCCAAATCAAAAACCAAGACCACCATTCTCTTTGTCTTGCCAAGCTCTTCAACTTCATCCTTTCAAAACTCCAAGAGCTCCATTTGGTGCCAAGAGGAATCTCCATGGGAGGAGCTTGAGCTAATCTTTTCACATATTATTGTTCTCCTTTGCTTCTAGGTAAGGAATCTCAAAGAAAAATAACATTTCCTCCATGTTTTTATGTTCACCGAAAATCACCTCTTCATGGTGTTTTCTTTTGCCTTGTTCTAGCTTCATTTGAATCTTCCAAGGGCTTGGTGGAGTCCTCTCTTGCTACATATCCAAACTCTCTTTCATATCCAAGGTAAAACAATCATCTAAATGTTCTAAGACAATATATGTATCTAGGGTTTACAATGAGATGAAGCATAAAGCTTGAATACTCATTTCATTGTTTGTATATTATTTAGAAGTTGACAAACAACTAAAAGCCTTGCCGATTTAGACAAGGAAACAAGAAAGAAGTTGTGAGGAAAAGAGGTAAATGTGCTAACCTAATGTAGTTTAATGTCTTAGGAGAAGTGAGCTTATATTGCTTATTAAAACTATTTAAGGAGCTAATGGTGAATGACTTAGTAAAATGCTCTCAAGGAGACTATTAAAGGGCATATGTGTTGTTGTATGTATTTGCAGCTCAAAGGCAATATATTGTGGGAAATTCAGTGTTTATGATTTATGCACTTTAAGGGCCTAAGAGCCATGTTATTTAAGGGCCTAAGTGCCAAGCAATTTAAATTATGCACTATATTGTGATGTAGTGTTAAATGAGTGAAGTTTTGTGTACAAGAATGTTCTTGATGGATTTTAGTGTTCTTGGATGTTTAATGGTGAAAACTATGTGCTTTTGTCTAACAAGATGTTAGTAGAACCCATGTCCAAAATTTGGTAATATATAAGAAGTTTTAAGTGTCTAAATGAGTTTAGGTGAACTAGGAAGTGTTAGAAGTGACTAGGTATATTACTAGGGAAAGAAAGTGTATTAAGGTGTTTTTAGAGTGCAAAAAGAACTTAGGCATTATCTTAGAGATTGTAGGAATCAAATGGGTGTTTTGGAATGCACCAAAGTCATTTTGGATTGTGGAGTGTGTAGAGATTTATGAAAATTTTGGTAAACTAGGAGAAAGTATGAACTTGTAAAGGGATTTCAAGAATGACATTAGGAAATTTGGGTTGTAAGGAAAGATGCTTGGGGGATGATGTCAAAGTGGTGAGGAAATACTTTGGTATAATGGTCGTTATAGGCATGAAACACTACTTAGAAACCTAAGGAGAAAACATTATAAGTGTTAGGAGTTTTGGTAAGAAATGAACAAGTGTCTAAGAGTATAGAAAATGAATTTTCCTACACGTCCGAACTTCCGTCCGAATTAGGAAGTCTGGACATGCCCTGTTGCGTTTAAGTTTTCTGAGTCTCGGTCAGTGTCTGAACTTCTGTCCGACCGTTGAAGTTCGGACACCGCCATCTCTTTTCCCTGATTTTTCCTCGACCTATGTCCGAACTTAGGAAGATCGACATACGTCTGGCTTCACCCATTGAGTCTCGACTTGCGTCTGAACTTGGGAAGCTCGGACACAAGTTCGGACATGCCACTGTGTTGATCAAAATTTTGTTTAAGGTTTAGATAATGATGTCTAATGATGGGGATTAGTTAGTAATGATGTTATAAGGTTGTCTAAGACATGTTAGGAGGGTTTAATGACAATTTAAAAGATGAAAATTTGTAACAAGTGTGAAAATAAAATAACTAGTTATGTGAAGTAATAAGTTAACAACGAACTAGTGCGATAATTAACAGACGTTACTAAATGTGTATAGGATTCTCCAACGGTGGAAACTAGTCGAAGCAAGGACCAAGGTATGGTTTTCTTGCAGTCTGTTGACTACCGGTTTACACCGGCTTGTGTGTTGTTTGTTTTTCTATGTGTTGATGACCTTGTAAGACATAAGTCATGTACAGTTGTTAATATTACTATGTTGTTAAGGTGTGACTCATTTCCCTTGTGTGTGTGTCTAACAAGACTTAACCACTTGTATGTGATTTGTTTATTGAGTTCGATGTTGAACTTCTAACAAGTGCTAACTAGGGAGTTGAGGAGTCCGTAGTTCCGGCCACGCGTGAGAGTATGGGAGTCGATGTCATAACCGGTTCGATTCTCTTTGTATGTTATGGTTGTTTTCCATATTTGTTTTCAACTTTCCCTTTAGCTTATCCAAGACTATTTTACTGACTCACGTCGGGCCACAGGGGCATACTATGTTTTGTTCGGTGTGCTTGGATTACTATATCCGACGCACCTTAGGGTTATGTTATCTGTTCAATCTAACAGGACGGTAACGAGTTATGTAACGAGCTTAGCATGAGTTTGGCAACATTCTCTAGGCTCTCCATGTGATCTAACTATGTTGGTTCGTTCCTAAAAGGAATCGTTCTTGTAATGTTGTGTGTTTTGTTGTGCTATGCAATATTCCTTGCTATGCTATGTATATATATATGTTGTTGTTTAAAATCAATGCCATGTTATCATGACAAATAGTTGCGCGTATCCCGGTAGCCGATGGGCTGCACGTTAACCATACCAGCCAAGGGATGCTGACCCCCTTGGGGGCTCCATATTTATATTGTAGGATGAGGATCGAGGAAGCGGAATGGCTTTAGATCTTAGGTTTTAAGTATTTTTGGTTATTTTTGGATGTTGAGCCCGGGATGCGCCTATGCTCCCGTGGCGTTATATTTTGGTACTGTTAACTTTGACAGTGGCAGTTGTTGGCAGTTACAGTGGCAGTTCACAGTTTATAGCTTACAGTGATGTTGTAATGTAAATACTCGGTATGGTTGGTAATGTATATATGTATGGATGTTAGTACCTAATGCTTGGGAGTCTGATCATCAGACCGATACACTTGTATTTATTCTGCCTTGTTAACCACGTGGGTGGTTAACAGCGTTGTAGCACCAAACCGTTTAGTTATTGTTTAGTTGTTATTTCCGCTGTGATTTCAATTATTGTTAAGTGCGTAGTAGGGGTGTTACAAAAAGTGGTATCAGAGCGATACTTCGCTCTGATGACTAGAACACTGAGCTTAGGAATATACCGAGTTAGGAAACCTAACCACAGTTACCTAAGTGAGCTGTTATGAAAAGGTTAACCACTAACTAAGTGTGGAGATACCTTGTTGTCGGGAAAACGTTACAACCGTTGGAACCGATAAGTGTGCAAGCATAATGCTAATGAATGTTCGTGTGAATTCAGATGTCAGGTAGACCAAGAGGTCGAGGCCGCGGGCGCGGCATTAGTGATACCGGGAACCAGGGGGAGAACCCTACGACACAAGTCATGGCCGACGCTGTTGCGGCCGCCGTAGCCCAGATGGTACCCAGTTAGTAGCTGCGATACAACAGCAGCAAGGCGGTGCGGGACAACAAGGGCCACAACCGCAACCACAGCCGCGCGAGACCAACTTGGTCAAGGCGTTGGCGGATTTGAGACCACCGTCATTTAGTGGGGAGACCAACCCTGGTAAGTTGGAGGCATGCATCTCTGAGATGGAGACCGCCTACGAGACCTTGAATGTGCCCGAGGAGGTCAAGGTCTGTCTTGCCGCTTACTACCTGAAAGGATCGACTCAGAGTTGGTGGAAGCTGGTAAGTGAGGGCAGAGTTGTTGATCCTACCTTCTAGTGGAGGGAGTACACGGCTCTGCTGCGAGCCAAGTATTACCCGATACTCGTGCAAGAGGCCAAGCGCCTAGAGTTGGACAACTTGAGACAAGGGGATAAGATGACGGTTGATGAGTACTACTCCGCTCATCGATCATCGGACTCATCCACCTGCTACCAGATCTGGGTTACTCAGACCAGATACTGGTGAACCGTTTCTACAACGGATTGTGCTACCGCCTACGCTACGGTATGGGGCCAAGCGGATATACTACCTTGCAGGTAAGGGAACTACAGTGTGATGAGAATAAGTGTGTGCAGTGTGTTAATGTAATTGTGAGTTTGATTTGCAGGGCATAACTGACACCCTAAATATAGGAGTGCTATCATGCCGCTGCTATTGTAGAGATCACCGTCCGTCTGAGGGACGAGGAGAATGCGCTCAAGCGCAAGGCCACGAGCGAGGGTCAAAGCACGCAAGGGCACAGGGGAGGGAAGAAGAAAAAGTCGTACCCCCAGTCCCCGAAAGGACAACAACAGGGTGGCAAAGGCCAAGCCCAGACCACCACAGCTGAGGAGCCTCTGCAGCTCACCTATGCATATTCGGCTAAGCCATTACGCATTTACCCGCCCAAGGGTAACTAATAAAATTCGAATACCGAATTCTAGTGTGTGTTGTTATTTTGTGAAGTGTGTACTGAATGTGTGACGTGTTAGCAGCTAGCATGGGCTCTGGACCGGAGCGCCACTATTACTGTAAGTGGTGCAACGGAGACCACCCCGGCAAGGACTGCAAGGGCAACGATGTGCAGAGCCGATTCTGCAAGAAGATGGGGCATCGTGACTACGAGTGCTTCCAGAACCTGAACGGTAGAAACTACAAGCCCAAGGGGCAGTGGAAGGGTAAGGCCACCGCGATCACCGATGGCCCGAAGACGGCTAATCAGCCACCCCCAGATCAGAGGTACACAAATTCCCAGAAGGGGAAGGGGACGAGATCCGGCAAGGCCGCCCTGAATGTGGTGGACCGGTCTGAGGCACCAGGGCCCTCTTCTAGACCAGGTACCTCCTAAACTGTTGAATGAAATAAGTGATTGCATACCACATTTCATGCATGTGTGTTAGTGTGGCTAAGTGTACCACAATGTGAGTAAAGAATTAAAGTATAATGTGAAAGTCACCTAATTAGGTAATTCTAAACATAAAGGAGCCTTCAATATTTGTTATCCAATCCCACCCACACCAAACCCTGAAGAAACCACCATCAGCATCACCGATTTCCTAATGGAGCAATGTCAGGTCATCCAACCAGGTAAGATACTCTTAAATGGATACCTGACACCCGAAGCACAAATCCACATTATCCGACGATGCGACGAACTGGGAGCAGCACCCGGAGGTTTCTACACACCCGAATACCCGAGCGGATCGAAGATGAAATTGAAGATGATGTGCATGGGTAAGGACTGGAACCCTTACACCAAGACATATCGGGATGTGCGAGCTGAAGATGGAGCAACCGTACCGATGATACCTGAGGAGTTCCTTGCGGTCATTAACCACGCCGTGGGAATTGCTCAGCAAGTTGAATCGGATTCAATACCAAGTGTTAAAGCAGATTTATGTATTGTGAACTTCTACCAGAAAGGTGGACGGTTAGGGTTACACCAAGATAAGGATGAGTCACCCGAGTCTCTAAGTAAGGGAGTACCCGTGGTGTCTTGGTCCATTGGTGATACCGCAGTGTTTGAGTACGGCGAGCAGAAGCGTGCTGAACTCGCAAAGAAGTTAGTGTTGAAATCAGGAGATGTATTAATCATGGGTGGGCAGTCAAGGATGCTATGTCATGGCATCAAGAAGATCAAACTGAATACCGCACCATCGACAGTGATCAATGCCACACACATGAAACCCGGACGTTTGAATTTGACCTTCAAGCAATTTTAAAGCCTTGTGTAATCATGTAGTGTGTTAAGCCAGTGTATATTAAGGATGTTATGTATGTGTTAGTTATGTCAGAAATGTAAACCAACTTATGTTGTATAGAGTGTGTTAATGAATAAAGTGGAGTTGTTTGAAGTATGTCAACCGAGTTATTACCAAATACTTATTAGTTGGCCAATGGATTACGCTGTGCACTCGGAACGGGGGGTATACTGAGTTTCTGCAATGAGGCAGAAGCCGGCAAGAGCAGCACAATCCTCACCGGTGCCTTTCCAGTCAATGATGTGGACGCTTCGATCTTGTTCGACTCCGGAGCCTCACATACATTCATCTCGCTATCTTTTGCGAAGAGGCTGAGGTTAGACGGTGATGAGATGCCAGACTTTCTAGTCACTCTCCCGTCGAAAGAGCGGATCAGGTTTACCCGCTACCACCGAGATGTTGATGTACGAATCAGAGGTGAAGAGTTTCCAATCGACTTGATAGAGTTCGAGGGACTTGGTTTTGATGTGACTATCGGGATGAACTGGTTGGAGCGGTACAAGGGCAGAATCCTATGTGCCGAGCATCGTCTGCTTCTTCGGAGTCCGTGTGAGGTTACTATATCCTACCGCCAGAGGCCTAGGAAGCCTTCGACTCAGATCATCACCGCCATGGCTATGTATCGTGAATTACGACGAGGGAATGATGTATACCTCTGCTATGTCCAGGACATAGGGAGAGACCTAGAGTTTAGCCCAGATGTGCCGGTAGTGTCGGAGTTTCCTGATGTATTTCCTAAGGAACTGCCGGGCATGCCGCCAACACGGGAAGTGGAGTTTGAGATTGATTTGGTTCCGGGCACCGGACCAATAGCGAAGGTGCCCTATCGTATGGCTCTAGGAGAGATGACAGAGCTCAAGAAGCAGCTGAGAGACCTACTCGATAAGGGATTTATCCGCCCTAGCGTTTCACCATGGGGAGCACCGGTCCTCTTCGTGAAGAAGAAGGACGGTAGCCTTCACCTCTACATCGACTATCAAGAGCTGAATGCAGTTACGGTAAAGAACCGTTATCCTTTACCACGCATCGACGACTTATTTGATCTGTTGAAAGGAGCATCAGTATTCTCCAAGATAGATCTACGATCCGGATACCATCAGATTGCCATCCGTGAGAGTGACATTGAGAAGACCGCATTCAGAACTAGATATGGACATTACGAGTTTACGGTTATGCCGTTTGGTTTATCCAATGCACCAGCTAAGTTCATGGACTTAATGAACCGCTTGTTCCAAGATCTGTTGACCAAGTTAGTGGTAGTCTTCATCGACGATATACTTGTGTATTCGAAATCCAAGGGTGAGGATGAAAGCCACCTGAGAAGTGAGTTGCAAACATTAAGAAAGAACCAGTTGTATGCTAAATTTTCAAAGTGTGAGTTTTGGTTGAACCAAGTATCCTTTCTTGGTCATGTGCTTTCTGAGGCCGGGATCGCTGTGGATCCGGCAAAGATAGATGCAGTACGCACTTGGCCTAGGCCGAAGACAGTTACCGACATTCAGAGTTTCCTCGGTCTGGCAGGATATTATAGGAGGTTTGTGAAGGACTTCTCCAGTGTCTCGAAGCCGATGACTTCCTTGATGAAGAAGGATGCACCATTCGAGTGGACAGTCGACTGCGAGAGTTCTTTCCAGAGTCTCAAGGATGCTCTGACATCTGCACCAGTCCTGACTACACCAGATGGTCCAGATGGTTTTGAGGTCTATTGCGACGCATCAGGCAGAGGTATGGGTTGTGTGTTGATGCAACACGGGAAGGTCGTAGCATATGCCTCCCGACAGCTGAAGAAGCATGAAGAGAACTGCCCTACCCACGACTTAGAATTGGGTGCCATTGTCTTCGCATTGAAGATATGGCGACATCATTTGTATGGGGTAAGAGTGACAATCTATTCTGACCACAAGAGTTTAAAATACTTGTTCACTCATAAGGAGTTGAACATGAGACAAAGAAGGTGGGTCGAGTTCTTAAACGACTACGACATCAATTTACAGTACAAGGAGGGTAAAGCAAATGTGGTAGCTAACGCACTGAGTCGCCGAGCACACTCTCTCCATTCGCTAGTCTCTCATTCTAGCTTGGTTGAAGAGGGGCGGAGTGCTCAGATGACGGATCAGTATATGTTAGAGATCAGGCAGAAGCTTATTGATGGCACATTCGAGGGTCAGAAGTACGACTTCCGGCTCCACGATGATGACCTGATTAGGCTTAATGGCCGACTGTGTATTCCGAGGAGTAGCGCTGAGCTGAAGGAGCGCATACTGAGTGAATCCCATTGTTCTACGACTTCGATTCACCTCGGAGCTTCAAAGATGTATAAAGGTATGAAAAGATATTTTTGGTGGACTGGTATGAAAAAGGATGTGAATAATTGTATATTGAGGTGTCTCACTTGTCAGAAGGTCAAGTTTGAGCACCGACGGCCTGGTGGTATGGTACAGCCAATGCCAGTGCCTGAGTGGAAGTTCCATGATATTTCTATGGACTTCGTAGTAGGGCTTCCGCCTACAAGGGGAGGTCTGAATATGATTTGGGTTGTTGTTGACCGACTGACAAGGTGGCTCGATTCATACCGATGAAGGACACCTGGAAAGTGGCAAAACTTGCAGAGCTCTTCGACAGAGAGATTGTTCGGCACCATGGGGTACCGAAGACTATCGTGTCTGACAGGGATACCAGATTCCTATCAAGGTATTGAAAATCCACACGGGAAGCGCTTGGTACCGAGCTGAAGCTAAGTACAGCGTTCCACCCATAGACAGATGGTCAGAGTGAGCGCACCATCCAGACATTCGAGGATATGTTACGTGCATGTGCACTTGAATTTCAAACCAGCTGGATTGATAAGTTACATCTGATCGAGTTTAGTTACAACAACAATTACCATGCTTCGATCAAGATGTCTCCCTTCCAGGCATTATACGGTAGACCATGCCGCACGCCATTATGCTGGGATGAGTCGAGTGAGACGGTCATTATAGGACCAGAGTATCTGGAGCAAGTTCAAGCAGAAGTACGACAGATCCGGGATAACATGAAGTCAGCTCAGGATAGGCAGAAATCATATGCCGATGTGCGCAGACGTGACCTGGAGTTCGCCGTGGGCGATCAGGTATTTCGTAGAGTATCCCCCATGAAGGGAGTGTTTCGTTTTGGCTAGAAAGGCAAGTTGAGCCCGAAATATGTAGGGCCTTATGCTGTGACGGAGCGGATCGGCCCGGTAGCTTACAAACTTGATTTACCCGCCGAGCTGGGCAAGGTACATGATGTATTTCATGTGTCCCAGTTAAAGAAATATATGTCTCATCCGTCTCATGTACTTCAGCCTGAAAGGCTAACCTTAGAGCTGACCATGTGATCAGTGGAGACTCCCGTACGGATTCTGGATATTAAGACTTGAGACACTCGCCATAAGTCTGTGAGACTGGTGAAGGTCCTCTGGTCTAACCAGGACGTCGAGGAGGCCACTTGGGAGCTGGAAGAAAAGATGAAGGTGAAGTACCTGTCGCTGTTTACTTCTTAGTTTTTGTATGTATAGGGTACGGGGCGCACCCCTTTTTAAGGGGGTAGAGCCGTTTCTGTTATGTGTGTACGACATGTATTTAAATACATTGTCTATGTTATGTTGTTGTGTTGTTACCTTATTACGTTATAGACCGTTGTGTCTGAATGATGTTTTTGATGTTTGGACCTTGTGTCCGATGCTATGTAAGTATGTTGTAATGTGGTTATGGGAGTATTGTTGTATAAGTGTTCCCCGTGTTTTTTATTTAGGATATGTGGGAAGTATGAACTTTGGGGACAAAGTTCTTTTAAGGGGGGTAGATTGAAATACCCCAAACCTTAGTATGTTGTTTAAACATTAAAATATGGTATGTTAAGACTAAAAAGTCTTAGAAACATTAGTAAACAATTTAAACCATAGAAAACACAAATACCTTAAAGTCAATAAGGGCTAAAATGTGCTCTAAGCTTAGGATAAGCTTTGTTAAGACCTAATGAGCTTACAAGACCTTATTTATATATTAATGAACATATTAAACCAATTACCAAAGAAAACCAAGCTTGAAAACAAGTTAAAACACAAAATGTGCTTTAAGGAGTCTTAAAGCACATTTTTGAAAAATTGTCTTGTAAATGGGTTTTGAATGGCTAAATGTCCATCATTACTCTTTAATTAACATGTGTACTACTTAGTATCACATTAGGAAGTCTAAATCAATGGGAAATCAAAAATTTCACAATTATGTGTCTTGTTTTGTGAATAGTAACTAAAATAAGCTAGTTTATAACATAAGTCAATATAAATAAGTTAAATGGTCAACAAAGACTAAAATACCCTTAGTAACATAAAGGGGGCCAGTTTTTATGGTAATGAGTCACCACTTATGCTAGCTTATTAAGTAAAGGAATAATGACAAAGCAAATCACTATTTACTTTAAGCATAAATATCTTACAAACTTAACTTATCTTCATTTTTCCTCATTCTTTCACACTCCCACCGTCTTCTACCTTCCTTCTTGCTCTCTTTCACGGTAAAGCTACAGCACCACCACCATCTTCATCTCCAATCTCTTATATCTCCTAGCTCCATTTGCCAAATCAAAAACCAAGACCACCATTCTCTTTGTCTTGCCAAGCTCTTCAACTTCATCCTTTCAAAACTCCAAGAGCTCCATTTTGGTGCCAAGAGGAATCTCCGTGGGAGGAGCTTGAGCTAATATTTTCACATATTATTGTTCTCCTTTGCTTCTAGGAAAGGAAACTCAAAGAAAAATAACATTTCCTCCATGTTTTTATGTTCACCGAAAATCACCTCTTCATGGTGTTTTCTTTTGCCTTGTTCTAGCTTCATTTTAATCTTCCAAGGGCTTGGTGGAGTCCTCTCTTGCTACATATCCAAACTCTCTTTCATATCCAAGGTAAAACAATCATCTAAATGTTCTAAGACAATATATGTATCTAGGGTTTACAATGAGATGAAGCATAAAGCTTGCATACTCATTTCATTGTTATTTAGAAGTTGACAAACAACTAAAAGCCTTGCCGATTTAGACAAGGAAACAAGAAAGAAGTTGTGAGGAAAAGAGGTAAATGTGCTAACCTAATGTAGTTTAATGTCTTAGGAGAAGTGAGCTTATATTGCTTTTTAAAACTATTTAAGGAGCTAATGGTGAATGACTTAGTAAAAAGCTCTCAAGGAGACTATTAAAGGGCATATGTGTTGTTGTATGTATTTGCAGGTCAAAGGCAATATATTGTGGGAAATTAAGTGTTTATGGTTTATGCACTTTAAGGGCCTAAGAGCCATGTTATTTAAGGGCCTAAGTGCCAAGCAATTTAAATTATGGACTATATTGTGATGTAGTGTTAAATGAGTGAAGTTTTGTGTACAAGAATGTTCTTGATGGATTTTAGTGTTCTTGGATGTTTAATGGTGAAAACTATGTGCTTTGGTGTAACAAGATGTTAGTAGAACCCATGCCAAAAATTAGGTAATATATAAGAAGTTTTAAGTGTCTAAATGAGTTTAGGTGAACTAGGAAGTGTTAGAAGTGACTAGGTATATTACTAGGGAAAGAAAGTGTATTAAGGTGTTTTCAGAGTGCAAAAAGAACTTAGGCATTATCTTAGAGATTGTAGGAATCAAATGGGTGTTTTGGAATGCACCAGAGTCATTTTGGAGTGTGTAGAGATTTATGCAAATTTTGGTAAACTAGGAGAAAGTATGAACTTGTAAATGGATTTCAAGAATGACATAAGGAAATTTGGGTTGTAAGGAAAGATGCTTGGGAGATGATGTCAAAGTGGTGAGGAAATACTTTGGTATAATGGTCGTTATAGGCATGAAACACCACTTAGAAACTAAGTAGAAAACATTATAAGGGTTAGGAGTTTTGGTAAGAAATGAACAAGTGTCTAAGAGTATAGAAAATGAATTTTCCTACAGTCCGAACTTCCGTCCGAATTAGGAAGTCCGGACATGCCCTGTTGCGTTTAAGTTTTCTGAGTCTCGGCCAGTGTCCGAACTTCTGTCCGACCCTTGAAGTTCGGACACCGCCATCTCTTTTCCCTGATTTTTCCTCGACCTATGTCCGAACTTAGGAAGATCGGACACAAGTTCGGACATACGTCTGGCTTCACCCTTTGAGTCTCGACTTGCTTCCGAACTTGGGAAGCTCGGACACATGTTCGGACATGCCACTGTGTTGATCAAAAATTTTGTTAAGGTTAGATAATGATGTCTAATGATGGGGATTAGTTAGTAATGATGTTATAAGGTTGTCTAAGACATGTTAGAAGTGTTATAATGACAATTTAAAAGGTGAAAAGTTGTAACAAGTGTGAAAATAAAATAACTAGTTATGTGAAGTAATAAGTTAACAACGAACTGTGATAATTAACCGACGTTACTAAATGTGTAAGGATTCTCCAACGGTGGAAACCAGTCGAAGCAAGGACCAAGGTATGGTTTTCTTGCAGTCTGTTGCCTACCGGTTTACACCGGCTTGTGTGTTGTTTGTTTTTCTATGTGTTTATGACCTTGTAAGACTTAAGTCATGTAATGAGTTTACAGTTGTTAATATTACTATGTTGTTAAGGTGTGACTCATTTCCCTTGTGTGTGTCTAACAATACTTAACCACTTGTATGTGATTTGTTTATTGAGTTCAATGTTGAACTTCTAACAAGTGCTAACTGGGGAGTGAGGAGTCCGGTAGTTCCGGCCACGCGTGTGAGTATGGGAGTCGATGTCATAACCGGTTCGATTCTCTTTGTATGTTATGGTTGTTTTCCATTTTGGTTTTCAACTTTCCCTTTAGCTTATACAAGGCTAATTTACTGACTCACGTCGGGCCACAGGGGCATACTATGTTTTGTTTGGTGTGCTTGGATTACTATATCCGACGCACCTTGGGGTTAAGTTATCCGTTCAATCTAACAGGACGGTAACGAGTTATGTAACGAGCTTAGCATGAGTTTGGCAACATTCTCTAGGCTCTCCATGTGATCTAACTATGTTGTTCGTTCCTAAAAGGAATCATTGTTGTAATGTGTTGTTTTGTTGTGATATAATATTCCTTGCTATGCTATGTATATATATATGTTGTTGTTTAAAATCAATGCCATGTTATCATGACAAATAGTTGCGTGTATCCCGGTAGCCGATGGGCTGCGCGTTAACCATACCAGCCAAGGGTTGCTGACCCCCCGGGGGCTCCATATTTATATTACAGGATGAGGATCAAGGAAGCGGAATGACTTTAGATCTTAGGTTTTAAGTACTTTTGGTTATTTTTGGATGTTGAGCCCGGGATGCGCCTGTGCTCCCGTGGCGTTATATTTTGGTACCGTTAACTTTGACAGTGGCGGTTGTTGGCAGTTACAGTGGCAGTTCACAGTTTACAGCTTACAGTGATGTTGTAATGTAAATACTCGGCATGGTTGGTAATGTATATATGTATGGATGTTAGTACCTAATGCTCGGGAGTCTGATCATCAGACCGGTACACTTGTATTTATTCTGCCTTGTTAACCACGTGGGTGGTTAACGGCGTTGTAGCACCGAACCGTTTAGTTATTGTTTAGTTGTTATTTCCGCTGCGATTTCAATTATTGTTAAGTGCGTAGTAGGGGTGTTACAAAAAGTGGTATCAGAGCGAAGTATCGCTCTAATGACTAGAACACCGAGCTTAGGAATATACCGAGTTAGGAAACCTAACCAGTTACCTAAGTGAGCAGTTATGAAAAGGTAAACCACTAACTAAGTGTGGAGATACCTTGTTGTCGGGAAAACGTTACAACCGTTGGAACCGATAAGTGTGCAAGCATAATGCTAATGAATGTTCGTGTGAATTCAGATGTCAGGTAGACCAAGAGGTCGAGGCCACGAGCGCGGCATTGGTCATACCGGGAACCAGGGGGAGAACCCTACAGCGCAAGTCATGGCCGACGCTGTTGCGGCCGCCGTAGCCCAGATGGTACCCCAGTTAGTAGCTGCGATGCAGCAGCAGCAAGGCGGTACGGGACAACAAGGGCCACAACCGCAACCACAGCCGCGCGGCCAACTGGGTCAAGGCGTTGGCGGATTTGAGACCACCGTCATTTAGTGGGGAGACCACACTGGTAAGTTGGAGGCGTACATCTCCGAGATGGAGACCGCCTACGAGACCTTGAATATGCCCGAGGAGGTCAAGGTCCATTTTGCCGCTTACTACCTGAAGGGATCGGCTCAGAGTTGGTGGATGCTGGTAAGGGAGGGCAGAGTTGTTGATCCTACCTTCCAGTGGAGGGAGTACACGGCTCTGCTGCGAGCCAAGTATTACCCGATACACGTGCAAGAGGCGAAGCGCCTAGAGTTGGACAACTTGAGACAAGGGATAAGATGACGGTTGATGAGTACTACTCCGCTTTCATTGGACTCATCCACATGCTACCAGATCTGGGTTACTCAGACCAGATACTGGTGAACCGTTTCTACAACGGATTGAGCTACCGCATACGCTACGGTATGGGGCCAAGCGGATGTACTACCTTGCAGGTAAGGGAACTACAATGTGATGTGAATAATTGTGTGCAATATGTTAATGTAATTGTGAGTTTGATTTGCGGGGCATAACTAACACCCTAAATATAGGAGCGCTATCATGCCGCTGCTATTGTAGAGATCACCGTCCGTCTGAGGGACAAGGAGAATGCGCTCAAGCGCAAGGCCACGAGCGAGGGTCAAAGTACGCAAGGGCACGGGGGAGGGAAGAATAAAAAGCCGTACCCCCAGTCCCAGAAAGGACAGCAACAGGGTGGCAAAGGCCAAGCCCATACCACCACTGCTGAGGAGCCTCTGCAGCTCACCTATGCATATGCTGCTAAGCCCTTACGCACTTACCCGCCCAAGGGTAACTAATAAAATTCAAATACCGAATTCTAGTGTGTGTTGTTATTTTGCGAAGTGTGTAATGAATGTGTGACGTGTTAGCAGCTAGCACGGGCTCTGGACCGGAGCGCCACTATTACTGTAAGTGGTGCAACGAAGACCACCCCGGCAAGGACTGCAAGGGCAACGATGTGCAGTGCCTTCTATATTTGTTATCCAATCCCACCCACACCAAACCCTGAAGAAACCACCATCAGCATCACCGACTTCCTAATGGAGCAATGTCAGGTCATCCAACCAGGTATGATAATCTTAAACGGATACCTGACACCCGAAGCACAAATCCACATTATCCGACGATGCGACGAACTGGGAGCAGCACCCGGAGGTTTCTACACACCCGAATACCCGAGCGGATTGAAGATGAAATTGAAGATGATGTGCATGGGTAAGGACTGGAACCCTTACACCAAGACATATCGTGATGTGCGAGCTAAAGATGGAGCAACCATACCGATGATACCTGAGGAGTTCCTTGCGATCGTTAACCACGCCGTGGGAATTGCTCAACAAGTTGAATCGGATTCATTACCAAGTGTTAAAGCAGATTTATGTATTATGAACTTCTACTAGAAAGGTGGACGGTTAGGGTTACACCAAGATAAGGACGAGTCACCCGAGTCTCTAAGTAAGGGAGTACCCGTGGTGTAGTGTTTGTGTACGGCGAGCAGAAGCGTGCTGATCTCGCAAAGAAGTTAGTGTTCAAATCAGGAGATGTATTAATCATGGGTGGGCAGTCAAGGATGCTATATCATGGCATCAAGAAGATCAAACTGAATACCGCACCATCGGCAGTGATCAATGCCACACACATGAAACCCGGACGTTTGAATTTGACCTTCAGGCAATTTTAAAGCCTTGTGTAATCATGTAATGTGTTAAGCCAGTGTATGTTAAGGATGTTATGTATGTGTTAGTTATGTCAGAAATGTAAACCAACTTATGTTGTAAAGAGTATGTTAATGAATAATGTGGAGTTGTTTGAAGTATGTCAACCGTGTTATTACCAAATACTTATTAGTTTGCTAATGGATTAGGCTGTGCACTCGGAACGAGGGGTATTACTGAGTGTCTGCAATGAGGCAGAAGCCGGCAAGAGCGGCACAATCCTCACTGGTACCTTTCCAGTCAATGGCGTGGACGCTTCGATCTTGTTCGACTCTGGAGCCTCACATACATTCATCTCGCTATCTTTTGCGAAGAGGCAGGGGTTAGACGGTGATGAGATGCCAGACTTTCTAGTCACTCTCCCGTCGAAAGAGCGGATCAGGTGTACCCGCTACCACCGAGATGTTGTTGTACGAATCAGAGGTGAAGAGTTTCCAATTGACTTGATAGAGTTCGAGGGACTTGATTTTGATGTGATTATCGGGATGAACTGGTTGGAGCGGTACAAGGGCAGAATCCTATGTGCCGAGCATCGTTTGCTTCTTCGGAGTCCGTCTGGGGTTACTATATCCTACCGCTAGAGGCCCAGGAAGCCTTCGACTCAGATCATCACCGCTATGGCTATGTATCGTGAATTACGATGAGGGAATGATGTATACCTCTGCTATGTCCAGGACATAGAGAGAGACCTAGAGTTTAGCCCAGATGTGCCGGTAGTGTCGGAGTTTCCTGATGTATTTCCTAAGGAACTGTCGGGCATGCCACCAGCACGGGAAGTGGAGTTTGAGATTGATTTGGTTCCGGGCACCGGACCAATAGCGAAGGCGCCCTATCGTATGGCTCCAGGAGAGATGACAGAGCTCAAGGAGTAGCTGAGAGACCTAATCGATAAGGGATTTATCCGCCCTAGCGTTTCACCATGGGGAGCACCGGTCCTCTTCGTGAAGAAGAAGGACGGTAGCCTCCGCCTCTACATCGACTATTGAGAGCTGAATGCAGTTACGGTGAAGAACTGTTATCCTTTACCACGCATCAACGACTTATTTGATCAGTTGAAAGGAGCATCAGTATTCTCCAAGATAGATCTACGATCCGGATACCATCAGATTGTCATCGGTGAGAGTGACATTGAGAATACCGCATTCAGAACCAGATATGGACATTACGAGTTTACGGTTATGCCGTTTGGTTTATCCAATGCACCAGCTAAGTTCATGGACTTAATTAACCGCTTGTTCCAAGATCAGTTGGACAAGTCAGTGGTAGTCTTCATCGACGATATACTTGTGTATTCGAAATCCAAGGGTGAGCATGAAAGCCACCTGAGTATGTTTCAAACATTGAGAGTACCAGTTGTATGCTAAATTTTCAAAGTGTGAGTTTTGGTTGAACCAAGTATCCTTTCTTGGTCATGTGATTTTTGAGGCCGAGATCGCTGTGGATCCGGCAAAGAAAGATGCAGTACGCACCTGGCCTAGGCCGAAGACCGTTACCGACATTTGAGTTTCCTCGTCTTGCAGGATATTATAGGAGGTTTTGTGAAGGACTTCTCCAGTTCCGAAGCGATGATTTTCCTTGATGAAGGGATGCACCATTCGAGTGACAGTTACTGTGAGAGTTCTTTTCTAGAGTCTCAGGATGCTCTAATATCTGCACCAGTCCTGACTATACCAGATGGTCCATATGGGAGCATATGACGAATAAATTCTATGATACATCCCCATCTCCAGGACACGACAGATGATTGCCGATCTGACGGCTTAAGACAGTTGGGTAGTGAGACAATATACAGGGCGTGGGACCGATTCAAAGAACTACTCCTTCAATGTCCTCACCACGGTCAGGATATCACCTCACTGGCTCAAGGATTCTTCCAAGGGCTAAAAGATGAAAAGATGAAGGCGAGGTGAGAGCTGCCTTAGGAGGGAACCTGCTAGCGAAAAGCTGGGAAGATTTCATGGCAGTAATGGAGTCCTACTGTGAAGAGCTTCGCCAATGGAGCAACAATGGGGGCAGAGTATTCTCAATAGGTCACAGTTCCACCCGAGCTCCGGACCCGATGATGGAACAGATAGCCACCGAGCAAGCGCAACTGAAAACCATGATGGGGAGTATGGCCAAAATGCTCGAACAGCTCACCATGGGGCCAACCCTTAGGCAAACTGCCATGAAGATCTCTACAAGTGCCAATGAAGTCTACTGCTCTCAGTGTGGGGACAAACATGAATATGAGGACTGCCCACTGGTAGCCGAGATGAAGCAAACTGATGAGGCCAATGTCATAGGACAATTCAATAACAGACAACCCTGGGTGCAGAATCAGCACCAAAACCTCAGGTACAGAAATCCGAACAACGCGCTGAACTCACATCAGATGCAGCCTCAGAGGACGAACCAGGGAGGACCACCCGGCTTTTCTAGGCCCTAGTATAATCAGTTTAGGCCACAGTAGGCTCAAGCTCAGCAACCATCATTGAGCTCAAATAATGCCAATCTGAAGGAGATGGTGGATAAGTTGATGGCTTCTCAGGAACAGCAAACTGTAATCAATCAGAGTCTGGCAGCTGGTCAGCAAAAATTAGAGAACGCCATGGTAGAGATGCAGGGAATGATGAGCCAGTTGACTCAGTTCCTCTTACAGCAGAGACCTTCTGGATCGCTGTCTTCCCAACCAGAAACCAATCCCAAGGAACAGTTGAAGGCAGTGTCGGTCTCAGAAGCAGTAGTGATTGAGGACTGGGAAGATTCTGGAGAGGTAGCAACAGTTACCCTAAGGAGTGGAAGGAACTTAATCAATGACAAAGTAGCAGGGAACCATACTGATGAGGAGACAGAGCTCCTTTCTAATACCGCCGGTGCACCATCAGGGCATCCTGCCCCTCCTGAGGTAGTTCATGCGGAGACCCAGGCTCCTATTCCTTCTTCCTCTCATTCAACTACTATTAAAAATACAAAAGGAAAGACATCTGCAAAAGAATTTCCTTTCCGAAACCGTCTCAAAGAGCGAGAGCTCGATGAGCAATTTGGAAAATTTTTAGATGTCTTTCGAAAGCTGGCTATCAATATTCCTCTTATTGATGCGATCAAACAGATGCCAAACTATGCTAAATTTGTGAAGGATTTGATTTCGAATAAGCGGAAGTATAAGGAGAAGGACACCATTCAGCTGACTGAGACCTGTTCAGCAGCGATCCTACAGAAGCTGCCTCCAAAGCGTGGTGATTCTGGTCAGCCCATTATTCCTTGCTCAATTGGAGATATGGATTGTGGATACGGTCTCTGCGATCTAGGAGTGAGCATTAACCTGATGCCATACATCATGTTCAAAAAGCTTCACGCGGGTGAGCTCGTTCCAATTCATTTCAAACTCCAATTAGCTGATAGATCGTCAATCACACCCAAAGGTATGGTAGAGAATGTGGTTGTTGGTGTAGGTAAGTTTTTCTTCCCAGCCGGTTTTGTGATCCTCGACATGGATGAGGATGTTGGCAGACCTTTCCTTAGAACTGCTAAGATTGTTATAGATATAGATAAAGGAAAAATTACCTTGAAATTTCATGATGAAGAATTAAGTTTTGATATTAATAAGATGATGCGGAAAAATACTTCTTCTCATGCTGTTTTCTTTGCTGATTTAATTGAGGATTTTTATGATCTTGAGGATGACTACACCTATAGGAGTACTGATACTTCTAACTCTTTGTTTGAGTGTTCTGACTTGTTAGAGCAGGTATTGAGCCTATCCATTGAAGATGACAAGGAAAGCTTTGAGATGGCCTCAGTCGTCCAGCAGCTCAATCAAGGGAGGTCATATTTTCACTCATCCACTCCTGTAGTAGAAAAGCTGGATCGACCCATCCAAATGCCTATTCCTTCAATAGAGAAGCCTCCTACTCTTGAACTCAAAACTCTCCCTTCTCACCTTAAATTATTTTTCTGGCAGAAGGTAGTACCTTGCCTGTTATTATCTGCATCTTTGTCTGTTTCGCAGGAAACTAGACTTCTGGAGGTGCTCAAGAGGCATAAAGGTGCCATGGGGTGGTCAGTTGCTGATATCAAAGGGATCAATCCTGGTTTCTGCACTCACCGGATCTATATGGAGGATAATTATAAGGCAGTGAGACAGCCCAGAGAAGATTAAATCCCAATCTGAAGGAGGTGGTCAAAGCTGAAGTGCTGAAGCTTCTTGATGCAGGCATTATCTACCCGATATGTGACAGCCAGTGGGTGTCTCCAGTCCAGGTTGTCCCAAAGAAAAGAGGGATCGTGGCAGTTCCCAATGAGAAGGGGGAGATGCTTCCGCAGAGGTAGACGACTGGATGGAGAATGTGTATTGACTACCGTCGCCTCAACAATGCCACAAGGAAGGACTACTTTCCGCTCCCATTCATCGATAAAATGCTGGAGCGGTTGGCTGGTCAGGAGTTCTACTGCTTCCTCGATAACTATAGTGGCTACTTCCAAATCTCTATTGCTCTAGAGGATCAAGAGAAGACGACCTTTACCTGTCCATATGGGACATTCGCATATAGGAGGATGCCTTTAGGCTTCTATAATGCTCCTGCGACGTTCCAGAGGTGTATGATGGTCATCTTCAATGACTTCATTGAGAAGAGCATTGAAGTTTTTATGGATGACTTTTCAGTCTATGGGTAGAGTTTCAAGGTGTGCCTGGAGCAGTTGGATAAGATATTGGGGAGATGTGATGAGACGAACCTTGTGCTGAACTGGGAGAAGTGCCATTTTATGGTACGGGAAGGTATTGTACTGGGTCACAAGGTTTCTAAGGAGGGCATCCAGGTCGATAAAGCCAAGGTGGAGGTGATAGAGAAGCTCCCCCCACCGACTAGAGTGAAGGATGTCAGATCGTTCCTTGGTCATGCAGGATTCTACAGGAGATTCATTCAGGACTTCTCAAAGATTGCTAAGCCCCTGTCTGACCTGCTTCAGAAAGATGTCAAGTTCCAGTTCACTAAGGAGTGTTTGACAGCCTTTCAGACCATCAAAGATAAGCTCTGCTCAGCCCAATTGTGGTCCCACCAGAGTGGTCAGAACCGTTTGAGATCATGACAGATGCGAGTGATAATGCTGTTGGCGCCACATTATGTCAGAAGAAGGATAAGATGCTGAGAGTAATCACCTATTCTTGCAAGACCTTGATAGACGCAAAAAAATTATACTACTACAGAGAAGGAGTTGCTAGTTGTGGTGTTCGCTCTAGATAAGTTTCGACCATATCTGCTAGGAAGCAAGGTGATTGTCCACACTGATCATACGGCCCTCAAGTATCTTTTCCAGAAAAATGAATCGAAGCCTAGACTTCTGAGATGGATTTTGCTTCTCCAAGAATTTAATTTGGAGGTTGTGGATAAAAAGGGAAAGCAGAACGGAGTTGCTGATCATCTGTCTAGAGTCGACCTTCCTGATGATGGAGTCCCAATCAATGAGTTCTTCCCTGATGAGACAGCATTTAAGATTGGAAAGTAAATGAACCATGGTACGCGGACATAGCAAATTATCTGGTTTCTGGTTTAATTCCACATGACTATAGTTATAACCAGAGGAATAAGTTCCTTTCAGAGACTGCCATATATGGAGGACCTTTATCAGTTTCGGGTCTGTGCTGATGGTCTGATGAGGCGCTGTCTCCCCGATGATGAGAATTTAAGTGTGCTAGAATTTTGTCATTCAAAGGAAGAAGGTGGACAATACGGTCCTACAAGGACGGCTGCCAAAATATTAGAGTGTGGTTTTTATTGGCCCACTATTCACAAGGATGTCCATCGCTTCTGCTCTCAATGCGATAAATGTCAAAGAATGAGTAATATATCAAGACGGCATGAGATGCCTCAAAAAGGAATTCTGGAGGTAGAGTTGTTCGATGTATGGGGAATAGACTTCATGGGCCCCTTCCCTTCATCCCATGGAAATCAGTATATCCTTGTTGCAGTAGATTATGTATCTAAATGGGTTGAAGCAATTGCTAGTCATGCTGTTGATGCTAAAACAGTAGTCAAGTTCCTGAAGAAGCATATCTTCACCAGGTTTGGTGTGCCTAGAGCGATCATCAGCGATGGAGGCTCACATTTCTACTACAAAGCCTTTGAATCTTTAATGACCAAGTACGGAGTGACCCATAAGGTAGCATTACCTTATCATCCGCAAACCAATGGTCAAGCAGAAGTGAGCAACCGTGAGCTTAAATGGATTCTGTAGAAAACTGTTACTGCTTCGAGAAAGGATTGGTCAATCAAGCTGGATGACGCCCTTTGGGCCTACCGTACTACATTTAAGACCCCTATAGGGATGTCTCCATTTAATTGTATATGGGAAAGCCTGTCATCTCCTAGTGGAGCTCGAACATAAAGCCTATTGGGCATTAAAAGCACTAAATTTTGACTTACATGCTGCAGGAGAGAAAAGGAGATTTCAGCTGTCTGAACTCGAAGAACTAAAAGAACAAGCTTATGAAAGTTCCAGAATTTATAAGGAGTGCACAAAAATTATCCATGATCAAATGATACAGAAGAGAGAATTTATAGTAGGGGATCTGGTGTTGCTCTACAATTCCAGGCTGCGTCTTTTTCCTAGCAAGTTGAAATCCCATTGGGCAGGTCCATTTAAAGTTGTGGGGATCACTACCTATGGTGCCTACGAGCTAGAATACAAGAGAGGAGAGGTATTCAAAGTGAATGGTGCTCGACTGAAGAAGTACCTAGGCATTACGTTTTCTCAGCCTCCTGCACCAGGTGTATCCTTGATTGAAAGTTCTTATTCCATTACTTCTGTTTCTGTTATTTGTATTGCAGCACCCCCTCCAAAATCATCAAAGAAGCCACGCTCGCAATGGTATTTCAGACTGAAGAAAGCTATTGCTAGCTGCTGTGGCGGCCCCCCTTGATACTAACTGTGAAGTCTAGCCAGAGACTTTAACTCCGGGCAGCTTGGTGGGAGGCAACCCACCGGTTTGTATCTCTTGTCATTTCCTTGGTTTAGTTATTTATTTTACTCTTTTGTATTAATTTTGTGGTGTGTTAATAGCTGTTGTGCATATTGCAAGAGCCTTGGCTCTCATTTCTCTACTAATAGTTCTGCCTGGTTCCACTTGAGTTCTCCTGGTTTTGCAGATTTAATCTTTCAGACACCTCACTTTGATGCTAAATTGAACTCAAGTGTGGGGGAATATCACGGCATTGTTCACCACGGATCAAGGAGTCCTTTAACACTCTTGCTATTTCATTTTTGCATTTCTTGTGTTTATTTTATTTTTGCTAGATTTAGTAATAGTTCCTTTTTATTTTTAAACCATGGAGGTGTTTTAGAGTAGTGGTTTTTAATTTAACATTAAAAAAGAGAAAGTTTCAACGTGTCCGGCTAAACTTAGCCGGACGCAAATCCGGTTGCGAAAACCTAACCTTGTCCGGATCCGGACGTTAAATCCCGACGTCATAAAATTCGCGCGCCAGTCTTATTTTATTTCTTTCTCTCTTTTTTTCTTTTCTCTTTCTTCTTTCTTCTTCCTCCGTCGAACACAACCTAGACAACTCCATTTTCTCCTTACTCCATTTTAGCCTCCACCAAACACACCCATCACCACTGTTCTTGCCCACCCCCGCTGGCAACACCGGAAGCGCCCCGACGCCACTGCACCACTACCGTCGCCCCATAATTCTTCACCCTTTCGAAATCCAAACCAGACCTAAACGCCTAAACGCACTAGGTTTCAACAGTTTTTTCTTAATTTTGCGATTTCAATTCAATTTCTGTCGATTGGAAGTAGATTAGGTAGTTATTAGGTTGTTTTTGATGTTAATTTGATGATTGCGCTGCAAAAACGTGGGATTTTGTGTGAAATTTGGGAATTTTTGGTTGCATTTGTGATGTCGACGCCGCTGCTGTTCGCGGCGATTTTTTTTTTAGGGTTCTTACTCACGTCCGGATCTGCGTTCGGCTAAGTTGACCCGGACGTAGATCCGGACATGTACAAATTTACCAATTTTTCTTTAATTGTCTTCTAGGTTTATGTTCTACTATTTAATGCTATTGTTTGCTATGTTTAGATGCTTTAATGCCTTGGTTATCATAGATTAACTATGTGCAAGAATTTGTTCAAATAGAACTTGTTGCTCGATCGGTTTCGGGTATTTGTGTGTCTTTTGCTTTCTCCCTTACTACTTCATGATTGTTTTGGTTTCTTAATGCCTTTGTTTATCATATAGATGGCTAGAGCGAGAGGAGGAGGTGCTATCCGCAAGGGATCCTCTTCGAGGGGCCCACGCCCCGACGATCGGTCCGAGCCAGCCTCTACCCCACTACGCCCTGATGATTTCATATCTGCTGCCGCCCGGACCTGGTACGAGCAGGGCGGAGCCTTTGTCATCGAGAGGCGCATCACCGCAGAGGCGTCCGATGCTGTCGGGCTTACAGATATTTTTGATGGTTTTGGCATCACCAGCATCTTGCGCATGGGCCAGGGCGTCTTCTCTCCGTCTCTAGTACGGGAATTCTATGCCAATGCTGTGGCATCAGACACGACAAACATGATCACATCCTACTTGCGCCAGATCCTAGTTGAGGTAACCCCTGAGACCTTTAGTGTTCTTTTATTCCTCTCGGATAATGAGGCGACCCATCTAGATTTTACGGAGGATGAGCTTAGGCAAAGTAAGTCTAGATGGTTATAAGAGGTCGGGAGTACTACTCGCCGACGGGGTGAGGAGCATAAGACCGTACTCCCCTATGCTCTCCTCCCCTCCCTTCCCCAGAGGACCGTTGTAGAGATCCTCAGTCATCAGAACCAGCCTCATGCCGGAAATGATGCTTCTGACGAGGATTGTGTTCTCCTCGACTACCTCCTGGCCGCACCACTTCCACCATCTCACCCCCATCTTCCCCATCTTTATCCAGCATCTTCTTGTCTCCACACTCCTCGAGATCTTCAACGGTCTCGAGATGAGGGAGGGAGAGACACCCAACTCCCTTGGGACCATCAAGAAATGGGGCTTCATATGTCTTGATGACGGCAGCTGGGTGAAGGGCAGCTCGGGTCTAGGGTCCACTGGCACATCTCCGAGCTCTAGCTCTACTTCGGCACCTACTGCTACTATGGCGCCTCCTATCCCCCCAGTGATGAGCATCCCACCCGAGATTCAGACTATGATGGACTCCATTCTCCAGCAGCAGTAGAGGATGGAGCAGCGATTTTGGGGTATGGAGCAGCGGTTTGGAGGTATGGAGCAGCAGGTCGGGGATGTAACAGCGCCAGGTGAGCATGGAGGGACACATAATGACATCCGCCAGACTCAGGAGCACCTCCACAGAGCAGACTTCTCTCCGTGACACCCAGACTCTGCTCACACAGCGCTTGGAGCGTAGCCTTTCAGAGACAGCTCTGTTGATGACAGAGGCAGCCCGCTCAGCAGGCCCCGAATAACCAGCTCATGCAGATGCTCATTGCCAGGATGGGCGCGGGACCACCGCCACCACCGCCGCCTCAGTGACAGCCATCCCCTTTTTATTGTTTTCTTTTATTTTATTTGTTTTTCTGAACTTTTCTTTTTCTTTGACTTGCTTTACTTTTGTGTGTTCAAACTAACGCTAACACGAAACTGACAGGTGAAATGGTAATGGTTATATTTGGCAGTATTTTAATTATGAAATGCTAAATTTCCTATTTCTCTGAGCAGTGCAGCGTTCATAAATGATTAATTTACATGACATCTCTACTGCGAAACAAACGACTATAAGTACAGGAAATGGAACCACACTACTTTCGAATGTCTGCTAAGCTTGAATTCTTGGGAGTATTCTTTCTCTAATATTACTCATATGATTTAAATATTCCCTGTCGTTCGAGTTAATGCACTTTATCGTGTGGTCGTACATGGCAGTGGAAACCTAGCAACTTTTATTCTGCACAACACGCCTATTGTCTGTGACTCAGTGAGGAATATCTCGACCCCTGCACAACCTCAAGTGTGAGGAAGGACATCTTTCTCAATCTATGACACCAGGGGAGTCTCAGTTCCTACTTTAACTTATTGATGTTCCACCTTTCTTGCGTTGCGGTTTAATTATTGCGCATGCATCTATTATGAGTATAGCATGTTTTGAAAGCTCTTTTACCCGCATTTCTTTTATGACCAATGAGGACATTGCTCCTCTTAAGTGTGGGGAAGGAAAGACCTTTCCCTGAAAACATGCTAGTTGTTCTTTAATGCCACACTTGCTTTTTGCTGCTCTAATGCCTGTGCACACCAATAAATACTATGAAATAATTACAGGAGCATTTGAAATTAAACCAAGTGACAACCGTAAGAATCGTTTTGCTTGATGAGGTTTGGATAAATACGTTTTATTTAAAAATACTCTATTTTCACTGAAACCAGGTAGATTAACTAGTTGTGGAAACCATATTATTTTAGCTTGGGATTTTGGAAATGAAGTTAATGTTTGGAATGAAAAGGGTAAGGCAAGGTACTCCGCTGGTCAAAATTTTTTCCTAACAATAGCAGACCTCATCTATCCGGTTATTAAGTCTTAAGGGTGCTTTAACACCTATCTACCTAAGGTCTCGGGATCTGGGATAGTTGGCCCAACACCATCTCAAGGACAGAGAGAAAAGTCTAGGTTACGGAATAACTCTACAAGATCTTAAATATTAGTTTGTTTTATACATAATTCTTGAAGACGAATGTTTTCACTTACAAAAGAGATCATTGCTGTTAAATTTATGCTTTTGATCATGAGTGCGTGGTGTTGAAAGGTATTGCGGAATAAGGCATTACTTCACACCCCTTGTCATCCAAAGGTTAGAGGAATGAAAATTGGTGGAAAGTCCCAAGCTAAGCAAACTTATTTTCTACAATCTAGTTTCTCTATGCTTTTAGAAACATTGTTCTTCCTTCACTGTTTATGAAAACCAACCTCTAAAGAGCAAGATTATTCTTTCATTTGTCACTTTGCTTGATTTCCCTCTGCACTACGGTTTTAGAGATATTCTTATTCCTTATTTGCTTGAGGACAAGCAAAAGCTTAAGTGTGAGGAAGTTGATAAGTGTGAAACATATAAGCTTTTTAGGGTCTAATTACCTTATAATCTGTAACAATTCAGGCAATGTTTCTTACTTATTATGTGTTTTTCCTAAGATTGATGATTTGATATGAACTGATGCATTTTATATGTTAAATATAGGAAAAACCCAGGGATATGAAGATTTTACGTCATAAGGATTACAACACAACAAACCGGGAACAAATCTGGAAAAAGAGGCAAAACTTGGCCACGTCCGGCCAAACATAGCCGGACGCAAATCCGGATGCCCATCAAAGGGCGCGTCCGGATCCGGACGCAAGCCGGACGTGACCCGAGAGTCAGATCCAAAAGTTCTGTGTCTTGTCTGGATCCAGACACAGATCCGGACGTAACCCGAGTTTCAGATCTAAAACCGCTGTCTCACGTCCGGATCCGGACACAGATCCAGATGTCACACAGAAACGAAAAATAAAAATGCATCGCGCTGATAATTAGGCTTTCGGCGCAATTATCAGCCGAAGCGCCAGTTTAGCCCATACCCCTTAAATTAAGACGATTCCCATCAATTACCCAACTCATCACTAACGAATGTTTTACTTCTAAGCCTATTTAAACCCTCCTTCAGCTTCCATTTCAATTCGTACTAGATGCTTCAGTGTAACTCATACTCTCCCTCTCTACTAATCCTTCCGTCCACGATAATCCCATCTGCATTCATCAATCTTCCTCCACAATCTTCATCGTTCACTCACAGACACAATCCATAATCATGCGGATCATTTAGCCACGTCCGGATCGCGTCCGGATCCGGACTGACCCATAACACCGCGTCCGGTTCTGTGTCCGACCCAACTTAGCCGGACGTCTCACAAACTTTCCCAGAATTTCCATTTTCACTCCATTTCATCAAGTTCACTTCATTGTCACCAATTCCAACCTCCAAACTAGCGTAGCGCAAGGACGAAGGGCGGAGCAAGCAAGAGGATCTTCGTAACAGATGATTTCTCCTAACTCTCTCTTATTTATGCTTTCAATTGCTATGTCTAGCTAAGAGGATTTACTCTGGGGGAAGGGAATGTTGTAATTAGTAAACTCTGCATTATTTTACTGCTTTATTGAGACTATTTGGATTGTTTAGGTTAATGCTTTTTAAGTGCTTTTAATAAACGTCATGAATTTATTATAAGCCTCCAAATCGTGTTATGATCAGATAAGGTGATGAGCATTGACGGTCCTATTAACCTGTTACCTGTGATAATTCTAAGCGGATAGACTACATTAGCAGTTAGGTGCTTTAGTCCAGTCCAAACCAGACTAGTAATTCTGTGCGATAAAACCATCTAGATATACCTGTTAATCTAGACTAGAACTACGTGTCCTGTCTAGATGAGCTATCTGGAATTAGGACTTAATACAGAATAGATAATTGAGAATTACAAGCCGATCCAAGTCTCCGTTTAAGTAGTAGAATATGCAGAACCTAGCTAGTGAAACAACTCCCTGAACCTAGAGTCCCGTTCATACTCCCTATCTATCGCTTTAATTTATCTGCTATTTATTTTTTTGTCTATTATTGATCCCAAAACAAAAACAACACCTCTTTAGTTACCCATTGCCTAAGGCTGGACTTATTTACCTCAAGTCCCGTGGATTGATACCTGGTTACTTCTTAATTGCCATACTACTGTGACCGGGATTTTTGCAACCCGACGGTCTGTTGATTTGTTATTTCTAGGATTATTTCTTAGCTTTTAATATATCAATTAAAACCGTTTGCAGTGTGATTTCTGCTACACTTTATAACACGGCTTGGTCTAGCCGTGTTATAAAATCAATAAAAACGATGTCGTTTCAATTTTATAAATTTTCTGCAAAAGAAAAAATAAAAAATTATTAGATCTTATAACACAGCTTTGTTTAACCGTGTTATAAAGTCCAGGAAAACGATGCCTTTTGAGAGCTAAAAATCCCGCCAAAAAGGAAAAGTCAAAATTAATTAAACTTTATAACACGGCTCCATTAAAGCGTGTTATAAGATCAAAAAATTGATGACATTTAAAGTCAAAATTATTTCGATCTTATAACACGGCTGATATTAGCTGTGTTATAAGGTCATGAAAAATGAGATCTTATAACACGATTACTTTGAGTCATGTTATAAAGTTACCAAACGTGGTCGTTTTATTTATGCTCACGAGTTTATAACACGGTTCCCTTTAGCCGTGTTATAATGTTTTTCTAGTTATCTTTTTTCTTCCTCCCTCATCCCTCTCCTCTCGCTATTTCCTTCCCGCTCTTGACAAATACCCGCGACAACTTCTTGCTGGAGATTCCATCACCTCGCCTCTTCGACCGCTGGATTCACCGTCGCCACTTCGACCGCTGGATTCACCGTCGCCTCTTCGACGCCGTAATCCCCACCACCACCGTTTTATCTGGGTAAAATCTGTTCCTCGCCTCCACCCTGCCGAATTCCACCAGTTTTTTTTCGACTCGACCGCCTTCGCCTGCAAAAGTTCTCCAGTTTCATTTCACCTTCGACCACTGCAACTGCTGTCTCAACCCCAGTTCAGCTCGCCTCAACACCAGTTCGGCTAGCATCAGTGGAAGGTAAAACAGTTGAAGTCGATTCCAACTCACAAGTTACCCCGGAACGATGAGTGAGACTGTCGGTTTCTGATAATCTTGAAATTCAGGTAATATATCATCCTAATCTCTAGCAAATGAAAAATATTGGAGTGATATACTTGTTCAAGTTGAATTGATTGCAATTTATGAGCCCAAAGCCACTATAATTGTGAAAACATGAAGATACGTATGCAACAAATTAATGTTGCTAAGCATGTTTATGAGAATGAGTGCTAGATATTGTTAATAATCTGTAGGACATTTTGCTTGTTGATGTGATTTTTTTTTGTTCGAAGAAGATTCTCAATTTTTGATGCGCCAGCTAGACCTTAATTGATGTCCGATCTCTTCCAGGCATACAACCTGAAAATGTGAATACAGCTTAACATTACTGTAAGCATGAGCATGTATACGAGGAGGGAGTCTTTTAAAAAAAATAAAAATATGAACTTCATGAATTAGCAGGTCCAGATTCATGAAGCTCTCTTGTTTCGCTCACGCTCTAGTTTCTTATTATTAATTTAGGCAGCCAAAGAGTCCTTAATAAGTTAATATCATCAACAAATATAGCTTCCAACAAACTTCTTTTTTACAAACAAGGAACAAGGAGAAAGTCACAACCATATTAAAATTTTTCTATTGAAGTATTTATTAGAAAGAAGATTAAAGTATTTATTGGATGGGTGCTTGCTCTGATTTTCTGAAGGTTTGTTATATTTTCAGAAATCTTTGAGACAGTTGGAAGGCTGCATGACATGATTTCCGTAGTTAATATCTTCAACAACAGATTTGTTTGAATTTCCCACTAGTTATGATTGTTCTCTAGTACATATAATGAAGTAAAAAATAAAAATAGGAGGATCTATGATCATGTGAAATCATTTACAAGATTAGAATTAATCTCTTTTGTTCATTCTGAAATGGTAATAATAGTGGCTACAAACCGAAATGGTATATCCAACAGCTTGATTGCTTAAAATTTGTTTCAGTATTCCTTTGCTTTATCTCAAGTTTCTATTCTATTTTGTTGTATGTCACATCATTTGGTATCGCTGCTGTCCAAAAGCGTCCAAATTTCTTTTTACAACAGCTCAAATCAGAATGGGTTACACGAACAAAAACAGTCCAGAAATTTATTTAAAGAAATCTGACCACTACAAGGAAAAGGTACGTGGGATGTTTTTTTTTTGTTCGTAACAGATGCATGCATAGTTAGAATGATTAAGAAATTAGCTCCTTATTAGTTAGGCTTTCTGTACACATCATTTGTTTAATTTTGGTGATTTTTAAAGTATATTGTCTCAACAAACAACAATTACAATATGGTTGGTGGTACATTAAAGAGCATTCTTTGGCAAAATAACTACAAAACTTCCTTATGAAATCAGAGTTTGTTAAAAGCTTCATTCTGAGATCGACTGTGATTTTTATTTCAAATACATTCCCTACTTTGGCCACAAAAATACACATACGAGCAGCCAGATTCTGGGCAACTTTGATATAGTTTTTTACTACTATCTTAAAGCTACTTAATTCAGTTATTATGCTTACGCTCAAAAAGCTATATATACCTCTTATCTGACTCTTTATTTATTTTTTGCTGTTTACTCTTCCAAAGTTGAGCATTATTGTTGCTGCTAAGCTGACTCTAACAGAGATACCCCTTGATTACCAACTTATGCTCATTTTCACCTCTGTTAAAATTCCAGCAGTTTTGGCAATACCTTTCAGATTATATTATTCTATAGTTTCAGCTTTTATTACTGAAGAGGTTTGATTTTTTCAACATAACTAAAACCTGTTTGAGTCTTCCTTGACAAGAGTTTATGGTCAGATTTTGTGTTGCTCTATGCATTATGACACTGGTAGCTTACCTCAATCTGAATCGAGTTTTTGCTCCTTTCTGCTCAGTTCGTTAAAATCCAAAATCTTGCTGAATAAGCCCTTACAAAGTAGGCAAAGCTAGGCAATTCTTTTGCTGCTATCAGCATTTGAATTATGTAGTTTTGCGTATGCTTAAAATTTTTTATGCCTTGTTGAACTCTGTTACAAAATATATGGTACAAAAAACCATGTTTAGTTCTTCAGTTTTTAAAACATAAGGCATTTGGTAAATCATGCATTTCAGCACGTGTCATTGTCTGCTTTAATCACTATCACCTTACCAAATTGCTAAAGTAAAATGCACTATTCATGTCCACAACTGAAAAGGAGGTATGAATTTTATTAGGAGTTGTGTATGAATAATTTTGCTCAATCGTTTTTCAATATTTTGGTTAAAATATGCTTCTGATTTTCCTCCTGTCGTTAATGCTAATCTTTGTGTTTATCATTCATTTTATATTGTTAATTATTTTTAAATTTTGATAAGGCACTTGTGTCGATGTGTTGAATCAGTTGGTGCAGAAAAAGGAGGCGGATCCAAAGGTAATGTTCGCTTAAAAGTCCTCGTTTGAAGTTTGTTTTCCTTCTTCAATGACCAGATTTTGAAGCCTAACATTGAAAGATTTGCTCTCAAATTACAAAACACATTAAAAGAGCTTCCAAGACGTAGCGAATTATACTTACTATTTTTTGTCGTATCCTATTGAGTGACAAAGCGTTCTTGTATTCTAATTGGACGAACCCCCCATCCTGCATCTTTCTGCTCTCTGATTTGTTTTTCCTCCTAGTATTGCATCTGTGAGTGTGAAGACTTGGAATTGGCTTGGGATGAGAGTCTGGGGGTGCCGCTAGTTGCTTTTCGAGTTTGTGGACTGGTTACATACTTGACAACTGTGCTTTTTTATGATCCATTTGAGGTAGCGACTTGACCTATCAATGGTTGAGTTTGAGTGGCTTTGGTAGACCACCTAAATGCATCTTTTGTTTTGGAATTTTGTTCTCTGGTGAACTTCTGTTCGGCTCTTGCTCTGTGATTTACTTTGGCCTTGATTGTAAATCTGTAACTGCAAAATTCTTGATAGTTTCTGGTTTTTTATTGTTACTTTTTTCCTTTTTCTATTTTATCAAAATTTGAAATTATACTCAGAGATAAGTGTTTGAAAAGAAATTGCTGGACAACAACCGCTATTTAGAATGTTTTGATTCCTTATATGCTCTTTTGATTTTAGGTTGTATATCCCTACATTTTTGCTTGTGCTTTCTAATAATTTCTCAACCATTTGTTTGTATTCATTTAGAAGGTATGTGGATTTGCTTTCTTTTGTGCTTCTTGGTTTTTTCTAGGTTCTCCATAATATTGTCTTTGCTGAGTCTTTTAGAGATGGTTGCTTGGAGCCGAAAAAATTTCTTCAAGCACTTGTCAGTATTAAGGTACGTGATTTGAACTTAAAAGGAAAGGTTCTTCATCTCTGGCCTTTATTGGTTGATGCAATCTGTTGTATTTGATAAGTCATACCCAGTCAAATTTAGAAGAGGTAGAAGACTTCGTGTAGATAGTCTAACAAACAGCTAGTGGATCATCCCTGAGCACAGGATTTCAGCATCATTATTAGCTCTGTATGTCCCCGTGCATGTGCATAACTTATATGGATCATAGGTTGGCTTTTACATACTATCAGTTTGCTCAACCTTGGATCAACATTAGATTGCTACTTGTAGTTAGTTGACTTGTCGATTGTAAAATCAAACCTCAACTGCTTCTGTTTGAACCCTGGTTTCTCTTGCAAAATATATTATGGTTCCTTTTATTCTTTGTAATAGCTTTTCTCATTCATTAGTTACATGTTGTGATGCCCGGGCTCTATGCACGTTTGAGGAACTTAGTAGTACTTGCAATGTTACCACTAATTGTGTAATGTGGAAGAATTATAAGTTTTTATTGCATTAGTTCTTAGTTCCTTCCCTGGAGCTGTTTTAATTTAGCTTATCATTCTGCACTAAGTTTTGTTATTTATTTTGGTTAATATTGTACAAGAAAAGGTACGAAGAACTGGCATGTGCATCTGGAGAGTAGCTAGGTACTACCTTGCTACCTGTTAATAGAACAGCCACTAGACCTAAACTTAATTCCATGGGACATCAAGATCCTGAGGCTAATATGGTATTCTCACATGAATCTGATGCATCCTTGACAACTCTAAACATGGTATAGGGTCTATTTTGTATCTCATTGTGCTCAATCAATGAATTAAGTGCTCTTATGTTTAGGTTGAGTATGATATTATTCTTGTTGTTTTCAGGCTATTGTCTTATATCATCTCACGACTACTCAAAAGTGATGTCCCTTTTGGACTCTTTGTTCCAGAATCTTGAACCGCTTGTTGAGGTACCCCTACTTGACAAGTATTGTTTCTGACTAAGGTTTTGTTTTGAATGATTGTCTGAAAGGAAAAATATGTAACCAGGTAACAACACTTCATGTTTGTCTGTTGCTGCTTGACCTCACTATATGTACTCGGGATGCGGTGAAGTTTGCAGTAAGTTCCGTTTCCAGGACTACTAATATTTTGTGTGTGAACTTTTCAGTCCAGATATTGTTCAATAAAGAATATTATACCTCTTTTTTTAATTCTTGAAATTGTAATCCCTTTCATTGTAATCGAATTTTAGTGAGTTGATTGTTGGCTTGTCTTTTATGGTCTTTAGGTCATTCCATATATTTCAACTCTACTCGTTGACTTGCTGCTGCGCTTGTCGTACCGATTTTTTTAAATTTTTAGTCTACTTTTTTCTAGGAACCTAAGTGGCTGTACTTCTGATTGATACAGTTAGGTTTCCTTTGTTGTAAAAATTGTAGGTATTCAGAATCAATCTTGTGTACTAGCGTTATTATTCCAAGACAAAGAAAAAAGATGAGAAGAGACTTTTAATTGTTGTTAAAGTTGCCTTTATTTAGTGAACCCTGGATTACCCTTGGAGGGCGATGGATATAATTTGATTAGAGAAATAGGATGTTAGGTGTTTGTCAACTCTGTGTCTCTGATTGCAAAAGGGATATGAAATGAATATTTTTGGTGTGACATGTGTTTCTAGAATCTTTGTGTTTAACATTTCTATATTGTTAATTATTTATAAATTTTGATTAGGCACTTGAGTGAGAAGCTATGTCAGAGGGAACTAGTAGACTAGTACAATTTCTTTGCCCTCAAATAACTTCTAGTGTTGAGGCAAAAAGGGATAGAAGAGGTTTTATGGATTATGTGGAAAGAGCACTCACCGTCACTATGACGAGAAAGAGTAAATTTGTGCGATTCCATACCATCAAATGTGAGTCATTTTAAGTATTCACACTTAGATATTAGTTATACTTTTAAATTTTCTAACTTTAATATGTCTTATAAATTTTTAGTAATCATTGGATCCTCCTTATGTCTCAATGCAAGAACCTGGTATGCTGGTGCTTGACCCTATAGGACAGTTATCTCATGAAATTGAGGTTCAAGACATGATCAAGAGGTAATGAAAGACATATTCATTGGTTATCTTTAAATCTTTTATCTAAATATATATATTGATATTAATAAATATAAAATTGTCCACAACTTATTTATTAACGCTCAACTTGGAAATGAAATAGAGCCTATTCCACCTCAAAATTGGAAAGTGTTTCATGTACCGGTAAGTGTCTCTAAAATTTTCAACCACACCACATGTTATTTTTATCAGTACTTATCTATAGTTATATTAACAGTGTCCTTTTAATTTAATAGGGCCCTATGCAGTTAGATTATAACACATGTGGCCATTACGTGTTGAAGTTTATGCATGATTTTTGTATTTCTCAAGTTGTTAGCATTTAATTAAGTGGCTCATAAATTTTGTTTCTTTTGTGTAGGAGTATCAATATTTTGACAACCAACCATCTACTTACATCAAGAAACAACTAGATTTTGTAAGAGAAGACTTGGCATTATTTTTACTCAAGCACTTGTAGGAATTGTATAAAATCTTTTGAATAGCAGTTAGGTTAACTTTTGATAAGCCTTATGGCTACTTATGATATGTGAACGAGTGTTGATATTGATATGAGTGTTGATAGTGTGGATATTGGAATGATGTGTTGATATTGGGTTTTGGTTAGACATTTTTGTAAATGCATGTAAATGTGTATTTTTTTTAGAATTACAAGGTATTTGACCTATGTGGATGGTCCAGTAATTGTGATATGACATTGGTATGTCTAATGTGAATATTATACAGGTTGTGATCTGTCAAATGTGTGGGAAAGAAGCAAAAACAAAAAAAATAAAAAAAAAACTGCAACTTTATAACACGGCTATGCATTAGGCGTGTTATAAAGTCCAGCATTTGATGGCCTTTTATGCCACGGCTTCTTATCAGTAGCCATGTTATAAAACATCCTTTTATGCCATGGCTGATAAGAAGCCGTGTTATAAAAGACAATAATTTTGACAGATTCAACCAACTTTATACCACGGCTTTGATTTTAGCGGTGTTATAAAACCGAATTATATAACACGGCTCGGGTGCAGCCGTGTTATAAAAGCAAAAAAATTTGGCGCGTAGAACCGGATTATATAACTCGGCTAGCCGTGTCTTACAGTCGACTTTATAACACGGCTATGAGCCGTGTTATAAGACTTACTTATATATGACGGTCGCATATAACACGGCCTTTAGCCGTGTTATAAGACCTTTTTTTAGCCGTGGTATAAAGTGTTTTTTCCACGAGTAGTTTTACGGAGAATACATTTTATTACTTAACTGCCCAGTGGGTCTTACGCATACCTAGAAATAATCTAGGTCGTATTCATGTTCGGGATCCATGCTCTAGAGACCGACATTGTCGTATCTCATTCCTGAGTGTTTTACTTAGGTTATTAATATACATAATCATAATACTAAGGGTATTATATTAAGTAACCACCATTTCTGTAACACCCCTACCGCTAGTACCGTCATTACTGTACAAATACTTACCTTCGCAGCGGATATTACTTACTCAACGGCGGGTGTACAATGCCGTTAGTCACCCACGTGACTAACAAGGCGGATTTCAATACTACATACTATCGGACTGATGATTATGAACATACCGAGTGCTCTACACAATACATTACTTTCCCTTGCATACCAATCCATAATTCGATACAACTCCAATACAATACTATACCGAGTATACTACAATCCTTAATTTTACCGATACAGTTTGGAATTCCAAATTTCCCAATACATTACAGGTTCCATCCCTTCCATACTACTACCCATGCTTACATAGCAGTCCCCGTCCTACTCTCTTGAACGGTGGCCAGCTTCGAGTACCTGCACTCTAAAAATGGTCCCCCGAGGGGGTCAGCTTACGCTGCATATGAAATCCGCATATACCGCGTGCTAACCGCGGTACGCCGACTACTTTGGGTCGGATATACATGGAGTTCATTTTACATGCATACATACATACTCATACTACAACAATACAATCAAAGATACCTACATAAATATACAAGTTCAATACTTACTAAGGAAGACAATTCAATAGTCAACCATTCGTCTTTATTATACATTCATTACTCTTCGTACTGTGTTCGATATTCGTTACTCTACTCATACTCGCTCCTTACTCTTGCATACTCATCGCTCCATGTTCAATACCTTACTCGTACATAATCCTTACTCTATACTCGTTACTATACTGGTGCATACTCACTACTCAATTCTCTATACTTACTCTTACATACTCGATACTCAATACTTACTCATACATACTCAATACTCGGTACTCATTACATACTCATACTGGCTTCTTACTCGATACTCATTGCTTGGCCTCTGGGCGAGTCATACACAAGACTCACCACCGGACCTACACTACGAGGGCTATACGCTTAGCTCCTCAAATACTCAAATGTCCGTACTACCGGACTACTCGAATTCCCAACACTCTTCTCTCAGAGTATATTACAATCTCGTGGATTAGCCTAGAAGTATCTCTCTTGATAACCTCTGTTAGCTTAGGGAATTACCACCGCCTAGTATCCTCAGATTTAAGGGTTTCCCCAACATATCGAATACTCTCTCGTTCGGGGCATACTTACATCAGTCGGGTCCTCGCATAATGGGTCGACTAATTACTAAGGGGTTTGGAGATCCCTCCTCATTCTTTGCTACTCTCATGGTTCATGTTTTGCACCAAGATTAATTCCTCTAATAGAGGTTACTTATATACTTCCACTACTTTTCGTTCGTGGATTATTCATTTCGTTTCTCCTACCGTTATCGGAAGGTTATTTGAAATACCCCAAACCTTGATATGTGGTTTAAATATCAAACTATGTTATATAAAGGCTAAAAAGTGCCTTAGAAACATCAGTGGACAATTTAAAATATAGTAAAGTGCAATAAAGCACTAAGACACAGTATGAGCAAAAACATGCTCTAAGCTATGAGTGAACTTGGTTAGGACCCAAAGAGCCTACCAAGACTTAATAACATTTAATTATGATTTTATAAGGCTAATTAAGTCCTTAGGAAACTTTGGTAGACAATGAAACCAAACAAAACACAAGGTAATACCTTAAAGTCAATATGAGCAAAAATGTGCTCTAAGCTTGGGATAAATTTGTATAAGACCTAATGGTCATACCTATACTTTATAAATATGTTAATGAACATATTAAATCAATTACCAAAGAAAACCAAGCTTGAAAACAAGTTAAAACACACAAATGTGCTTTAAGGAGTCTTAAAGCACGTTTTTGAAAAATTGTCTTGTAAATGAGTTTTGAATGGCTAAATGTCCATTCATTACTCTTTAATTAACATGGTACTATATAGTATCACATTTGGGTGGCTATATTAGTGGGAAATCAAAAATTTCACTTCTATGTGCCTTGTTTTAGTGAATAGTGATTTTTATAAGCTAGTTTGTAACATATGATGTTATAAGTAATTAAATTGACAAACAAAGACCAAAAAACACCCTTCTAATTATATGGGGGCCGGTTTTATCATGGGGACTCACCACTCACTTGTTAACTTGTTAAAGAAATAAAGATGACTAATATAGTACTATGCTGCTTTTTAAGTACAAATGATCTTCCAAAAAGTAAACTTATCTCATTTCTCTCATTCCTTTCTTCATTTCACACGGCTCCACTCTCTTCTTCCTCTCTTCTTCTCTTTCTCACGTTCATACAGCACCACACCATGGAAGTCACCTTTGAACCCTTGTAAAACTAGCTCACTTAACCAAATGAAAACAAACACCACCATTCTCTTCTCTCATCAAGCTCTTCATTTCTATCTTCTCAAAATTTGGAGATCACCATTTAGGTTGCCATGGAGTTCCACCATTGATGGAGCTTGAGCTTGTCTTTCCACATTTATTGATATCCTTTGCTCCTAGGTAGGAATCTCAAAGAAAAATCAAGTTCTCCATGTTTTGTGTGTGACCGAAAATATTCATTGATGGAGCTCTTGTGTTGCTTTGTTTTAGCTCCATTTGAATTTCAAGGACGTGGAGTCCTCTCTTCATAGATATTCAAACACCCTCCAAAGATTAAGGTAAAACAACTACATTAATGTTTTGAAATAATGTAAACCTAGGGTTACAATGAGATGGAGCTTAAAGCTTGAATACTCATTATGTTGTTTGTATAATGTTTAGTAGTTGGCAAGGAACCAAATACCTTATCGGTTTATAAGGAAACAAGAAAGAAGTTTGTGTGGGAAAGAGGTAAATATGCTATCTCAATGTGGTTTAATGCCTTAGGAGAAATAAGCTTATAATGCTTGTTAAAACTACCTAAAGAGCAAATGTGAATGACTAGTAAAGTGTTCTCAAGGATACTAGTAAAAGAACATATGTATTGGTGTATGTATTGCAGGTCAAAGGCATTACTTATGTGGGAAATTCAGTGTTTAGGTTTATGCAATTTAAGGGCCTAAGAGCCATGTTATTTAAGGGCCTAAGTGCCAAGCAATTTAAGTTATGCACTATATTGTGATGTAGTGCTAAATGTGTGAAGTCTTGTGTATAAAAATATGTTTGATGGATTTAGGTGTTTTGAATGAAATAAGGTAAAAACCTAAGTGGTTGGATGTGAGTATATACAAGAGAAGCTATGGCCAAATTTGGGAAAAATGTGTGAGAAGTTCTAAGTGTTTTAAATGGTCTTGGTGATCTAGGAAGTGTAAAGGTGAATAAATGTTTACTTGAGAAGAAAACATGTGTTAAGGTGATTAGAGTGATGCAAGGATTTAGGTGTTATCTTGGAAGTTCTAGGAATTCAATGTGAGTTTGAGGATGATTTAAGTCTAGGAGAAGTTTGTTTAGGTTTAGGAATGTTGATGTACAAGGAAGAAATGATGTTTAGGTGAGGTTTGGGAAGGAATTCAAGAAGTTGTGAAAAGAAGATTTGGTTAGTAAGAGAAGATGCTTGGAGATGATGTTAAGATGGTGAGGAAACACTTGGTATAAAGGTTATTAAGGATGAAACACCACTTGAAAAACTAGGAGAAAACATTGTAAGTGTTGGAAATTTTGTGAAGGTATAAGTAAAGGTTTAAGGAATTAGAAAAAGAGTTTTGTGAGTGTTTAAGGATATCTTAAGGTGTGTTTGAAGTGCCCAAATGAGGCTAGGGTATACTAGGGTATATGGGGTGAAGTTTGGAGTTGAATGTGAAAAGGAAAACAAGGATTTGGGGCAGACGGACTTGCGACCGGACTTGCAAGTTCGTGGGCCCAGTTTACCCTGCGAGAATTAGCTTCTGGAATGGACCGGACATAGGACCGGACTTGGCAAGTCCGGTCGGGCTAAATTTACAAAGGGAAGAAACTTTCTGGAATGGACCGGACATAGGACCGGACTTACAAGCCGGTCGGAGTAGAAAAATTTGTGACGAAAATGTGTTCTGGAATCGACCGGACTTGGGTAAGTCCGGTCGGCAAGTCCGGTCGGACCAAAAAAAAAAAAACATGGTTTAAGGTTATGAAATGATATGTAATGATGAGGATTGATAGGTAATGATGTTATAAGGTTGTTAAGGACATGTTAGGTGAGTTTAAATGGCAATTAAGTGGGTGAGAAGTTGTATCAAAATGTAAAAGTAAAACAAGTTAAAATGTAAAGTTATGTAACAAAGTTAACGGGGAAAGTTAAGCATTAGACATTAAATAATCAAGCAAACCCGATGTTAATAAAAACACATGTGATGTTAAACAGTGTTCGAGAATTGCTCGAGAACATAAGTGGACGTGGTAAAGGGACTCCGGTGACAGGTATGGTTTTCTGAAACCTATGTCCTACCGGATTACACCGGTTGTATGCCAATGTGTTTTCTGTATGTTTGCCACGTTGTAAGATAAAACATGTAATGAGTTACAGTAATTCATATATGTGGCGTGTTCAACTCGATGCCATTTACCTCGGAAGTGTTAACCTTAGTAACAGAGTCTAGGATCACATGAGAGTTCGGTATTCGGAGTAAACGACCCGAACCATGGGACGTACTAACCACGGCTATGCTGTGTGTTAAATGTGTGATGTGCATGTGAATGTAGGGATCTCCCTTGTGTGTTAACCCAGTTGTAATACTGTATTTGTGTAGATGTGATAGACTCCATAGCGGGGGTTCTAACTAATATCTAAAGTAAGTATGTACTAACAATAGTGAGGAATCCGGTTTGGCCGGGTCGCGCGTTGTTTGGGAGAGGGTATCCTTTTTAGCCTTACCCTTCTCTTGTTATGGTTGTTTCCCTCACGGGTTATGATCTCCCATTAGCTTACTCCAAAGCTTAGCTATTCTGACTTATGATCGGTTTAGGGGGAAACATGTGTTTGTGTGGTGTGTGCGGGCCTCCAAACCCGGACCGCCTTAACTTAAGTTACTCGTCCAACTATTAGGACGGGTGATGATGTGTTGTTATTGTATAACGAGCTTAACATGAGACTGGCAACATTCTCTAGGCTCACCAGTGTATAAACAATGTTTGGGTTGGTTCCTAAGAGAACCACTCCCGTTATGTTATGTATTTTTGGTTGTGATGCAATATCTATTACGGTATTATGTTGTGTACGTGAAAACGTGCAAAGTGTTGCTAAGTGTTGTATGTAGTGTATGTTATATGTTATGTAATGTGGAGTATGTGGATCATGGATATGATTCCCAGTTTGTGATAAGAGGCGTTTAAGGATAACCCGATTTAAGGGTATGTGTCGTCTATTAAGGAAGTAGCTCCATTAGAGGAGGAACACTCTAGGGATGATGAACACCATGAGTGACTTATTAAGTAAGGATATAGTATCCGTTTGTTGAGCCCGTTGAGGCAAATGTTATGTGATGTGCGTTCACTGTTATATGCATGATTTAAATATAATCAACCGCATGCTAAGACGACAAGTAGTTGTGCGTGGCCCGGTAGCATGTGGGCTGCGGGATTACCATACCAGCAAAGGTGCTGAGCCCCTTGGGGGCCACCCTTTCTCTTCTTTTCCTATTTCAGGTACGAAGTGCTGGAAGCCGTTCGAGAGTAGGACGGGATAGTCATTGTACATGGGTATTCATTTAAGTGTATATATACAGTAGGAGTAGTAAGACCGATATTGTTGTCGGCATCAGTTTGTAAATACTCGGTATAGTTGAAAGGTGTATGTTGTTGTAGTTGTTGTTAATGGAAAGGGATAATATTGTGTAGTTGCTCGGGAATTTAGCCCATCAGACCGGTACAATGTATGTGTATTAGCCTTGTTAGCCACGTGGGTGGCTAACGGCGTGTAACACCAGCGAGTTGAATTAATAGATGAGTTGTGTATTCCGCTGCAGATTGTTGTTATGTATTTGTTGTTGGACGGGGTGTTACAAAAAGTGGTATCAGAGCGAAGTATCGCTCTGATGACTGAATTACCGAGCTTAGGAAGTACCGAGTTAGGATTTAAGTACTTTGGGTTAAGGGTTGAGTGATAGCGTGAGAGATACGCTAGATAGGAACTACCAGTGACTACTGGACCTACAATATCCGTCCCCCCTCCACAATCCCTGTTTGATAACTTGGGAAAGAAACGCAGAGAGATGGACGTCCTCTCTTACTCGGGAATACCCGATCTGGCTTTATTATATACCTTTAGGTACGAGAACCGTCATACGGTAGATCCCGAAAACTTGGGAATCCCGAGACGGTCTCCATCTGAACAATTTACCGCATTTAATAGCAAAGAATGAAGAATCAGTGTTAAGAATAGAATCTCCGGCAACCTGGTCGACAATGCTGATCATCCGAGAAACCAGTTTGCAACTCCCCACCGTTGCCATGCAAGAAGTGATTAGTGGAACGAGACAAGTTTCTACGGGACCACAGTTGATAAACAATACACCAACGTATACTAACCGATAAGGGAACTACAACGCGGTGCCCAAATACGTGGAACGGGCTACAAAGGAATACAATACTAAGACCAGGGGTCTCCCAGAATGGGAAACACCCTAGTTGATGATCGTCATGTGAAGACAGTGAGAAGTCACCTAGAAGAGTTATTGTCAAGGCAGTAAGATCAGTGAGGGCCAACAAGGCCACTGTTGACAGTATGGGTAAAAACAATACCATAACCAGTATGTGTTAAAACGGACAGCCAGTTAGCATGGCGCACTTGCCATGGCAAGTGCTGCTATAACAGGGCCGTTCGGGAAATTTATAACCACTCAGTACTTAGTAAAGTACCACGAAGTTAAGTGTGAACATTATGACCATGAAGGGCTTAACAGCCTGACCTTGTAATTGGAAGTACACCAGTCAGCAAGATAGACTTGGTTATGACGAAATGTTGTGAAACCATGAAAATTTTTCTCTAAACCCAAATTTATTCAAACCCTTTTTCCTCAAAACCAGATTTTCTTCAAACCAACATTTGCGTTCCCCCAGCCTTCTTCTAAACCACCCTAAGAGCAGTTGATAAGATACGACAGTGGATGAACTTTCCTCGATTAAGTTCGGGAAGCATGGAATGAATATTGTCACGGGACAATATAAGGGAGTTGACAACAGAATACTTCACCTAGGCGTGTGACGGACACTACGAGTGTACCAATTGAATTGGGACGACCCACAGCCATAGGAGCTTGTGGCCTGACGACCTACTTATGGGTTAGTTGGGTAAGTAGTAATGTATCAGTATGATACCCCATATATGTATACGATGGAGTCCGAAACGGGAAGTAGTCGACTCCGTCTACGGTCAGCAGTATAAATCAACAAGAGCTAAGGATTACAAGGAATAGTTGAAGCTAAGGAACTCAGTTAAGTTAACAAGACAAAAGGATTAGTGAACTCCTTTCAAGGAAATGTTTAAGAGTCAGGAGGTGCGAAGTGCACTAACTGAATGTAAAGATATCGTATATGACTTAAAGATCCTCAGAGATAGACATGATAGCTGGAATGGTGACCCAGCTTGTACATGGCAAGTAGCTTAATGTGGACACATAATGTGCAATGAACGGGATGAAATTCCCAGAATAGACCTACACTATCAGGAAATGTTGATCTTCACAAAAGGAGATAATAAGCCCTTTAAGAACGCAAACCGGCGTGGCTAACAGAATATACCAATACGTGTGAGCCAAATGTAATGGCATAACTTACAACAACACCAGGAGCAATCCTTGAAGGTGTTCGCATCAACAATTGTTGACGAAATAACTGATGAAACACAAGAGTTGAAACTAACACCCAGTTTAGACATAAGTTGTCAGGAGACGGACGGACAAACCTAAGGAGCATCCCATGAAAGGAAACGTATGTAACGACCTTGTCATGGAGCTCGATATATATCCAAATCATGTAATGTTGTACAGAAAGTACATGTGGGTGGACAGCCTACAATGAGCGCAGCTCAAGGCAGTAAGGCTTTAAGCCACAAATAAAATGTGTTATGAAAAGTATTGACTGCAAAGTTTATGTTATATAAATGAATAAGTGGTAAACAAACCACTGCTTAGAAGTGGGGACACCTCTCGATATTCTGAAACCCCAGGAGCGGTAAGTTTGTGGATCAATTCAGAAATATGTTAAGGATGGACGATGTTATATTGAAAGAGAGCAGTTAGTTTAGTAGTATGTGTATAAAGTGAAACACCGAGCTGAATAATGCCGGCTTAGGCTCGAAGGATCGATGCTCAAGAGCATTCAGTAGCCATCAAATGAGTGATGAATCATTACGAATGATGTAGTTTATGTGTGGAAGTTGAGGTGACAGTAGATGCGATATAAGCTGATGTTATACAGGGAGTAAGAGCACGGTGCACAACACGACCGTTGTATAAATGTTGTTAAACGTATAATGTAACAGATAAGACCAGTTATAGTTAAACTCAGTGGAGATGCAAGATAATTGATATTAAATAGACTCGGCAGTAAGCCAGTAGCCAGTATTACGAGATCAGAATTTCAGTGAAACACAGTGTGAATTCCATGGCGAATCACATAAGGGATTTACTGTCAAGAGTTTACGCCTCTGCACTCTGTATGACTGAGTGTTTTGGTATGCACTTGCGCAGTAATGAACGAGTGGATAGCTAGGAATTAGAAACATGTTAATTGTGGAGCAATAATGTTATAATGGCCGATGCATAGGAAATGCAAGGCCGCACCAATAAAAGAGTACTTGTACAAAACCAAATGTGGAGACATAATTAACAGTAAGTGACTACAGTAGCACTAACTGCCAAATATCGGTATGAAATACACCCAAATGTTGTAAATAACTGGGAGAGCACTACACACTAGGTAGTAGCTCAATCCAACCGACATAAGTCGGAAGGGAACAAGTCAATCGTTGTGAAATACATAGTGGTATACACAGTAAATTGTTATGGAAGTGGATACAAAGTTTATAACTCACCGAATTCGCTAACGGTAAAAGATACCACACATCGGTTGAGAAACCATTATTACCAAGATAAGGTGATATTGGGGTGTACAATACAGTAAGAATAACAAATGGAGCAATTAGCTCTACAGTTATTAGAGTTTCGCAGCAGAAACTAGTGAACCAGTGATTCAAGTGTTGAATGTACATGGTGAATATGAGTGAATGGCTAATTAACCGCCTAGAAGCCTAACAGGCCATAATCGAAACCAACTAAGAGTTTAAACAACTCCAATGAGAATTCTTGTTTAGGAACTAAACCACCAATATGGTTAAGATCCTCTAATCAGAATCCATTGTGTAATAGACCGCGTGGAAGTTAAAACACTTCACGACGGCAGAACATTTAAGCCAATGTTTAGTGATTGAGTACGTGGGCTAATCCCTTTTAAGGGGGGTAGAACGCAAAACCACTTAGTGTATATACCGTACAAGTGACGTAGTGTATGTGACTTACATGTGCATAGCACAAAATTATATTATTGTTTGATGATTGGTGGTGTGTGTTTACGTAAACATACACATTCATTCATGGTTTAATTGTGGTATGCGCAACAGAAGATGCGAATACCATTGTGATAAGTGTGTTGATTATTAACAGTTGTGTGTGTAGTACAAGTGTGGGGAGTAGAGAAGCTCCCGGGGAACAAAAGCCCCGACAGTGTATAATGTAAAACCAGGTGTTGTATTTGATAAATATATGTGTATATATATATATATATACTTTATAGTGATGCATGAAGGGTATGAAACCGACATAGAACCTAGTGAGAATAAGATTCCCTAGGTAACGGGATTAAAGTGAATGAGGTAACTGATAGACGAAGTTCTATCCCTTGGAGATGTTATGATCATGACTAGAATGATTTAAAAGATAGAAAATTGGAAATGAGTGATTTATTCGATGCTTGAAAATGAAGTGGGGTGGAACTTGATTTGCATGTGATCAAGGATGAAGCCGAACACAATTGGAGTGGAAGGATAGTTCAACACTGATGCTGATCACATCAGGGTGGATGACTCTGAAACTCCCTATAAGTGGTCACAAATAACCACGCTAAGAAAAGAAGCAAAGAGATTAAGTTGGACTTGGAGTTGTGTGTGTTTTCAAAAGGATTTTAAATTGGTATTTATAAAACGTTGATGGATACCTTACATAATTAAAGTTCTCTTACTTAACCTCTCAAGGAAATTTTAAACTTAAGTGATTGTTTTAATCTCCCAAAGGCACGGGGACGGAAGGTGTCCATCGCGACCGGGTTCCGCGGGATCACAGTGTGTATGTAAAAGATATTTTTGATTGTTATACATGCTCTGACATGTTGTGTGGTATGTGTAATGAATGTTGTTTTGACTTGGATCTCCTAAAAGTGTATGCTATTGAGACCTATGAGTCTAAATGTGTTGTGTTACATAGACCTAAGTGTCTGAAGACTGTTATGTTATGGGGACCTATGTGTCCAATGTTGTGATGTTACCCAAGACCGGTGAGTCCAAGGGGTTGTTATGTATGTGTAAGTGTTGTTAAGATACCCGGACCATAGAGTCCGAGGTTATCATATGGATATGTTATGTTATGTGTGGATGTGAGTGTGTTGCCCGGACCATTAAGTCCGAGGTTGTGATGTAAAGTGTGTTTGGTTATGGAAGTTTATTTCCAAGTGATTCCTGCGTTCTAATCTAATGATGTGAGGAAAGTGTGAACTTCGAGGACGAAGTTCTTTTAAGGGGGGTAGATTGAAATACCCCAAACCTTGATATGTGGTTTAAATATCAAACTATGTTATATAAAGGCTAAAAAGTGCCTTAGAAACATCAGTGGACAATTTAAAATATAGTAAAGTGCAATAAAGCACTAAGACACAGTATGAGCAAAAACATGCTCTAAGCTATGAGTGAACTTGGTTAGGACCCAAAGAGCCTACCAAGACTTAATAACATTTAATTATGATTTTATAAGGCTAATTAAGTCCTTAGGAAACTTTGGTAGACAATGAAACCAAACAAAACACAAGGTAATACCTTAAAGTCAATATGAGCAAAAATGTGCTCTAAGCTTGGGATAAATTTGTATAAGACCTAATGGTCATACCTATACTTTATAAATATGTTAATGAACATATTAAATCAATTACCAAAGAAAAACCAAGCTTGAAAACAAGTTAAAACACAAAATGTGCTTTAAGGAGTCTTAAAGCACGTTTTTGAAAAATTGTCTTGTAAATGAGTTTTGAATGGCTAAATGTCCATCATTACTCTTTAATTAACATGTGTACTATATAGTATCACATTTGGGTGGCTATATTAGTGGGAAATCAAAAATTTCACTTCTATGTGCCTTGTTTTAGTGAATAGTGATTTTATAAGCTAGTTTGTAACATATGATGTTATAAGTAATTAAATTGACAAACAAAGACCAAAACACCCTTCTAATTATATGGGGGCCGGTTTTATCATGTGGTGACTCACCACTCACTTGTTAACTTGTTAAAGAAATAAAGATGACTAATATAGTTACTATTTGCTTTTTAAGTACAAATATCTTCCAAAAAGTAAACTTATCTCATTTCTCTCATTCCTTTCTTCATTTCACACGGCTCCACTCTCTTCTTCCTCTCTTCTTCTCTGTTCTCACGTTCATACAGCACCACCACCATGGAAGTCCACCTTTGAACCCTTGTAAAACCTAGCTCACTTAACCAAATCGAAAACAAACACCACCATTCTCTTCCTCTCATCAAGCTCTTCATTTCTATCTTCTCAAAATTTGGAGATCACCATTTCGGTGCCATGGAGTTCCACCATTGATGGAGCTTGAGCTTGTCTTTCCACATATTATTGATCTCCTTTGCTCCTAGGTAAGGAATCTCAAAGAAAAATCAAGTTTCCTCCATGTTTTGTGTGTGACCGAAAATATTCATTGATGGAGCTCCTTGTGTTGCTTTGTTTTAGCTCCATTTGAATCTTTCAAGGACTAGGTGGAGTCCTCTCTTCATAGATATTCAAACACCCTCCAAAGATTAAGGTAAAACAACTACATTAATGTTTTGAAATAATGTAAACCTAGGGTTTACAATGAGATGGAGCTTAAAGCTTGAATACTCATTATGTTGTTTGTATAATGTTTAGTAGTTGGCAAGGAACCAAATACCTTATCGGTTTTATAAGGAAACAAGAAAGAAGTTTGTGTGGGAAAGAGGTAAATATGCTATCTCAATGTGGTTTAATGCCTTAGGAGAAATAAGCTTATAATGCTTGTTAAAACTACCTAAAGAGCAAATGGTGAATGACCTAGTAAAGTGTTCTCAAGGATACTAGTAAAAGAACATATGTATGGTGTATGTATTTGCAGGTCAAAGGCATTACTTATGTGGGAAATTCAGTGTTTAAGGTTTATGCAATTTAAGGGCCTAAGAGCCATGTTATTTAAGGGCCTAAGTGCCAAGCAATTTAAGTTATGCACTATATTGTGATGTAGTGCTAAATGTGTGAAGTCTTGTGTATAAAAATATGTTTGATGGATTTTAGGTGTTTTGAATGAAATAAGGTAAAAACCTAAGTGGTTGGATGTGAGTATATACAAGAGAAGCTATGGCCAAATTTGGGAAAAATGTGTGAGAAGTTCTAAGTGTTTTAAATGGTCTTGGTGATCTAGGAAGTGTTAAAGGTGAATAAATGTTTACTTGAGAAGAAAACATGTGTTAAGGTGATTTAGAGTGATGCAAGGATTTAGGTGTTATCTTGGAAGTTCTAGGAATTCAATGTGAGTTTTGAGGATGTATTTAAGTCTAGGAGAAGTTTGTTTAAGGTTTAGGAATGTTGATGTACAAGGAAGAAATGATGTTTAGGTGAGGTTTGAGGAAGGAATTCAAGAAGTTGTGAAAAGAAGATTTGGTTAGTAAGAGAAGATGCTTGGGAGATGATGTTAAGATGGTGAGGAAACACTTTGGTATAAAGGTTATTAAGGATGAAACACCACTTGAAAAACTAGGAGAAAACATTGTAAGTGTTGGAAATTTTGTGAAGGTATAAGTAAAGGTTTAAGGAATTAGAAAAAGAGTTTTGTGAGTGTTTAAGGATATCTTAAGGTGTGTTTGAAGTGCCCAAATGAGGCTAGGGTATACTAGGGTATATGGGGTGAAGTTTGGAGTTGAATGTGAAAAGGAAAACAAGGATTTGGGGCAGACCGGACTTGCGACCGGACTTGCAAGTTCGGTCGGGCCCAGTTTACCCTGCGAGAATTAGCTTCTGGAATGGACCGGACATAGGACCGGACTTGGCAAGTCCGGTCGGGCTAAATTTACAAAGGGAAGAAACTTTCTGGAATGGACCGGACATAGGACCGGACTTACAAGTCCGGTCGGAGTAGAAAAATTTGTGACGAAAATGTGTTCTGGAATCGACCGGACTTGGGTAAGTCCGGTCGGCAAGTCCGGTCGGACCAAAAAAAAAAACATGGTTTAAGGTTATGAAATGATATGTAATGATGAGGATTGATAGGTAATGATGTTATAAGGTTGTTAAGGACATGTTAGGTGAGTTTAAATGGCAATTAAGTGGGTGAGAAGTTGTATCAAAATGTAAAAGTAAAACAAGTTAAAATGTAAAGTTATGTAACAAAGTTAACGGGAAAGTTAAGCATTAGACATTAAATAATCAAGCAAACCCCGATGTTAATAAAAACACATGTGATGTTAACAGTTGTTCGAGAATTGCTCGAGGAACATAAGTGGACGTGGTAAAGTGGACTCCGGTGACAGGTATGGTTTTCTTGCAACCTATGTCCTACCGGATTACACCGGCTTGTATGCCAATGTGTTTTTCTGTATGTTTGCCACGTTGTAAGATAAAACATGTAATGAGTTTACAGTAATTCATATATGTGGCGTGTTCAACTCCGATGCCATTTAACCTCGGAAGTGTTAACCTTAGTTAACAGAGTCTAGGATCACATGAGAGTTCGGTATTCGGAGTAAACGACCCGAACCATGGGACGTACTAACCACGGCTATGCGTGTGTTAAATGTGTGATATGTGCATGTGAATGTAGGGATCTCCCTTGTGTGTTTAACCCAGTTGTAATACTGTATTTGTGTAGATGTGATAGACTCCATAGCGGGGTTCTAACTAATATCTAAAGTAAGTATGTACTAACAATAGTGAGGAATCCGGTTTGGCCGGTCGCGCGTTGTTTGGGAGAGGGTATCCTTTTTAGCCTTACCCTTCTCTTTGTTATGGTTGTTTCCCTCACGGGTTATGATCTCCCATTAGCTTACTCCAAAGCTTAGCTATTCTGACTTATGATCGGTTTAGGGGGAACATGTGTTTGTGTGGTGTGTGCGGGCCTCCAAACCCGGACCGCCTTAACTTAAGTTACTCGTCCAACTATTAGGACGGTGATGAGTGTTGTTGTTATTGTATAACGAGCTTAACATGAGACTGGCAACATTCTCTAGGCTCACCAGTGTATAAACAATGTTTGGGTTGGTTCCTAAGAGAACCACTCCCGTTATGTTATGTATTTTTGGTTGTGATGCAATATCTATTACGGTATTATGTTGTGTACGTGAAAACGTGCAAAGTGTTGCTAAGTGTTGTATGTAGTGTATGTTATATGTTATGTAATGTGGAGTATGTGGATCATGGATATGATTCCCAGTTTGTGATAAGAGGCGTTTAAGGATAACCCGATTTAAGGGTATGTGTCGTCTATTAAGGAAGTAGCTCCATTAGAGGAGGAACACTCTAGGGATGATGAACACCATGAGTGACTTATTAAGTAAGGATATAGTATCCGTTTGTTGAGCCGTTGAGGCAAATGTTATGTGATGTGCGTTCACTGTTATATGCATGATTTAAATATAATCAACCGCATGCTAAGACGACAAGTAGTTGTGCGTGGCCCGGTAGCATGTGGGCTGCGGGATTACCATACCAGCAATGGTGCTGAGCCCCTTGGGGGCCACCCTTTTCTTCTTTTCCTATTTCAGGTACGAAGTGCTGGAAGCCGTTCGAGAGTAGGACGGGATAGTCATTGTACATGGGTATTCATTTAAGTGTATATACAGTAGGAGTAGTAAGACCGATATTGTTGTCGGCATCAGTTTGTAAATACTCGGTATAGTTGAAAGGTGTATGTGTTGTTGTAGTTGTTGTTAATGGAAAGGGATAATATTGTGTAGTTGCTCGGGAATTTAGCCATCAGACCGGTACAATGTATGTGTATTAGCCTTGTTAGCCACGTGGGTGGTTAACGGCGTGTAACACCAGCGAGTTGAGTTAATAGATGAGTTGTGTATTCCGCTGCAGATTGTTGTTATGTATTGTTGTTGGACGGGGTGTTACATTATTACTTCCGTACACTCTCTCACATTCTAGTGAGTTCATTGATTTACGTTATCGTTTATTGGTTCGTTGGTTAGTGCGTTGCTACGGTTCCATTGGTTCACGCAGGACTCTTACCACGAGTTAATACACAATAAGACTCATCTATGAGTCGGTCTGCGCACTAAGTGAGGCCACACAATCAATCAAGAAAGGTTAGCTCAATCAACATACAACAAGACATGCAACGAAAGGCAATAAACCGTTTTCATGCTTTAGTCTTGATTAGCCGGCATACAACACACAAATCAATGTAACTCGGTTAGCATACGGGGCATGAGGAAATCATACCTTTCACCGAAGTTAGCTCTACCATGTGTTCTCTTGTTCCTTGGTTCACACTTGTTCCACTGATAATGTTTCAACATTATTATTAATACTATACTCTTATGATACACAAATAATTACTACTCCCGTACTTACCCCGTTATCCCGGTGTACTTAATGTTCTTTTACTCTCAACTTGCTTAGTTACTTTTACACTTGTTTTCATACTCACATACTTACTTTCTTACCTTTATTATTTCAATTGTAGTGTACTACTACATATATGCATATATGTGTATAGGCATATATATATATATGTATATATATATATATATATACATATGATTATCATAATCATATAGTAAAAATATATATGTTTTTTTGACTCGACCGGACTTGCGACCGACCTTGCAAGTCCGGTCCGTTCCAGTAGCTACCAGTACGGGAAATTTTCTGACTCGACCGAACTTGCAAGTCCGGTCGCAAGTTCGGTCCATTCCAGTAGCTTGCATTACGGGAATTTTTCTGGCCGACCGAACTTGCAAGTCCGGTCGCAAGTTCGGTCCATTCCAGAAGGTTTCTGATGGGAGAATTTTCTGGTCCGACCGAACTTGCATGTCCGGCCGCAAGTCCGGTCGATTCCAGAAGGTTTCCCGTCTTTGTAAATCTGGGCTCGACCGAACTTGCAACTCCGGTCGCAAGTCCGGTCCGGCCCAGTACTTCAGTTTTAAAATTTGTTTTCAGTCCTCTCTTTTACCCATTACTTCCCCAATCTTCCTACATGTAATCCCACATGTTTAAACACTATCTAGTCCCTCCAAATTTCCTTTGTTCACCCAACAATTCCTTACTCTTTCTAAATCCTCATACACAATTTCTCCTCACTTCCTTTCAATTCTTACTATTGTTTTCTTTACTCTCATGCCACAGATTTTCATTTTACCCTTTACCATTCCATACTCCCTCTACCAATGCTACTCCTAGTATCCCAAATACATTTCCAAGCAAATACAATATCTATACCCAAGTCCAACATTCCTTTACCAATTCTTGCACATTAATTTCTCCTAACTTCTCCAATGTATTCTTATACACTTTGCTACAGATTTCACACTTCTTATTTCTCATACTACAATTACCATTCCAATGGTCATTAAACATCTCTACTATCCCCAATACATATCTTGGTTCTCCCATTCACCAATGGTACTTGAAATGCCATTCATCACCAGAACCGCAAGGTAGGACAACAAACTGAAAATACTCATACATGCCAGATGCTACCGCATAATCGGTAACACCCAGGAGCAATCCATAAAGGGTAGCAAGTCAACACAGTTGAACGAGATGTCGTGGTAAAAACACCACAATCGGAACGAGCAACCGGTTAGAACACCGACGAGATCCCACTTCATAGGGGATACCCCAAATTAATAAACGGTATCGATCAATACCAAGATACAAAAAAGGGTCTCCATAGACGGAAGCGTGATGTGATGATCTTGTCAGGGAGCCCAGTATCACCTCCAAATCCAGTGATGGTTTATGGGGAAATAACCACTTGGAAACAACCTATGATGAGCAGAGCTCTAGGCAACATGGCTAGTAGGCCATGAAACTATTACCACACAACCAACGGTTGCAAAACCAAGGTGAACAATATGAAAGGCTGTCAAGGACGGCACCGATGAAAGAGTAACAATCGATGAATGAGGACGCCCCTCATAAATGTGAAACCGCAAGGGCGGTGAACACGTGGATCCCAAGAATGGGATACCATCAGTAACTGTCGGGAAATATATTCCTTTTAGAACTACTAGTGTAGTCAAGCTTGAGCATACAACTATTGTCAAGCAATGTGAAATAAGCTTCAGCAGCAATTGTTGACAACCAAGGGATAACCGGTTATAAGACCAATGATGCTCAGGGAGCTCAGAAAAATAAAGGAATACCATATTCGGTATTGCCAAATACATGGGAAACCATTGTATAAATGCATGAGCTGAAGCTAGTAACAGTGGATGCCATGTAAACCAATACTATGGAATCTGTAAGAACATGGTGCACAACAGGCGACCAATGTATATGAGTAATCACTAATGCTATGGAAATTGTTAATTCGAGATAGTGGACAGACCGGGCAACAAGCCAGGAGTCCGCACGAAATGATGAAACACCACCTGAAGGAGTAACAATAATTCCTATTGCGATCTCATAAGAGAGTTACTGCCAAGTGTTTACGCCTCTGCACTCTGTAGGACTGAGTGTTTTGGTATTGCACTTGTGTAGTCAATGATCTAGTGGGATAGCTAAGGATATGGAGAACGTAAGTAGTGGTAAATTCTTCCTTTTACCAGTAAACACGGCGTAAGCCAGTTGAACAAAAGCTTGGAAACAAACCGTGCGGCCTAAGGCCAAAGAGCACGAAGGGTGTGAAACACACCAACAATCACAAGATGTGAATTCTATTGGAATAAAAGTGAAAGGAGACTTAAGGAAGTCACAAGGACCGACGCATGGAAAATGCAAGGTCATACAAGTAAAGAACACTTGTAATGAACCAGAGAAACTGGTGTAGCTCAGAAGCTACTAACGACAGAGGAAGCACTACAACTAAGTAGTGACTTAACCTCAACCGACAATAAGTCGGAGAAACCAAGTGAATGATCACTACAAACACAACAGTATGTATATACATTGCCAGAGAGCTGGTTATGAATCTACAACTCACTTAATTCGAGCACGGTAAGAGAACACCACACTTGGTCAATAAACCTTATTTCCGCAATAAGAAGGAAAAAAGGTGTTGTATAGCACATTTAAGATAACAAGAAGGGCGAATAACCCAAGTTATCAGGGTCGCGCAGCAGAAGCTAGTGGGCCAGAATTCTAAGTGAAGTACACCTAGTAAATAAAAGGTTAATCGTTAATGCCTTAAAGCCATTCAGGCTAGAACCAAACCCAGTTAAGAGTTAAATAAACTCCGATGGAAATTCTTGATGCAGGGACTAACCGACAGTACGGTTAAGACCCGTTGATCTAGGAACATTGTATAATAGACCGCATGGAAACTGAACCACTCCATGATGGCTGAATGCCTTCGACCAATGTCCAATGTTGACACATGGTAGATTATGTGGGCGTAATCCCTTTTAAGGGGGGTAGAGCGAAAACCGCGAAATGTATGTTTTACGTGATAGGTGCGTAAACTACAACGCGCATAGCGCAAGAGAATTCGTCTTGATGGCTGATACTCATGTTACATAAACATTTGTATTCACCCATCATGTAATTGTGGTAATTTAAGAAGTAAGTATAGGAAAAGGAGTAGTGAAACTCCAGGGGAATGAGAACCCAGATGGGTAATATTATGAAGAATGAGTATGTATGGGAGACTTGAGGAGTATAAGTCGGTATGGAACCAATGTATGTAATGAGTATAAATCGGCACGAAACTGAAGTATTTTATGAGTATGAATTTGGTATAGCAGATTAATGGGATATTATGCAGTAATAATTGATGAGATGATTAGTAAGAAAGTAAGTGAATCATATAAATTGGGAAATGTATGTGTATGATTATGAGTAGCAAGATTAAAAAGATAGGAAACGAAATAATGTTTGACAATCTGTCAGTTTGTATTGAGGTGGGAAGTGGAACTTGATTTGCTAGCGATCAAGGGAAGCCGAACACAAATTAGGGTGTAATGAGTATGTGTATTGGTATGGTGATTGATGGGTATTGATGTATTAAGATTGCTTAGTATGTGCGCTGGTAGGACCCTTGTGGTTTGGCTAGAATAGGAATGAATTTGATGGAAAAGTATGTGTGTGGAGAAGCTAGAATAGTAGGTGAACTATGGCAAAATTTTGGTATGAATATGTACATTTGTGGATGACTTGGTGAATGGGAGAACCAAGATATGTATTGGGGATAGTAGAGATGTTTAATGACCATTGGAATGGTAATTGTAGTATGAGAAATAAGAAGTGTAAAATCTGTAGCAAAGTGTATTGAATACATTGGAGAAGTTAGGAGAAATTAATGTGCAAGAATTGGTAAAGGAATGTTGGACTTGGGTATAGATATTGTATTTGCTTGGAAATGTATTTGGGATACTAGGAGTAGCATTGGTAGAGGGAGTATGGAATGGTAAAGGGTAAAATGAAAATCTGTGGCATGAGAGTAAAGAAAACAATAGTAAGAATTGAAAGGAAGTGAGGAGAAATTGTGTATGAGGATTTAGAAAGAGTAAGGAATTGTTGGGTGAACTAAGGAAATTTGGAGGGCCTAGATAGTGTTTAAACATGTGGGATTACATGTAGGAAGATTGGGGAAGTAATGGGTAAAAGAGAGGACTGAAAACAAATTTTAAAACTGAAGTACTGGGCCGGACCGGACTTGCGACCGGACTTGCAAGTTCGGTCGAGCCCAGATTTGCAAAGACGGGAAACCTTCTGGAATCGACCGGACTTGCGACCGGACATGCAAGTTCGGTCAGACCAGAAAATTCTCCCGTCAGAAACCTTCTAGAATGGACCGAACTTGCAAGTTCGGTCGGCCAGAAAAATTCCCGTAATGCAAGCTACTGGAATGGACCGAACTTGTGACCGGACTTGCAAGTCCGGTCGAGTCAGAAAATTTCCCGTACTGGTAGCTACTGGAACGGACCGGACTTGCAAGGTCGGTCGCAAGTCCAGTCGAGTCAAAAAAATATATATATATTTTTACTATATGATTATGATAATCATATGTATATTATATATATATATATATGCCTATACACATATATGCTATATGTAGTAGTACACTACAATGAAATAATAAAGTTAAGAAAGAAGTATGTGAGTATGAAAAAAGTGTAAAAGTAACTAGCAAGTTGAGAGTAAACATTAAGTACACTGGATAACGGGGTAATACGGGAGTAGTAATTTATTGTTTCATAGGAGTATAGTAGTAATAATAATGTTGAAACATTATCATGGAACAAGTGTGAACCAAGGACAAGAGAACACATGGTAGAGCTAACTTCGGTGTAAATGTATGATTTCCTCATGCCCCGTATGCTAACCGAGTTCGTTGATTTGTTGGGCTGTATGCCGGCTAATCAAGACTAAAGCATGAAAACGGTTTATTGCCTTTCGTTCATGTCTTGCGTATTTGATGAGCTAACCTTCTTTAAATACCCCAATTAAATATATTATTAAATCATTATTTATTGGAATATAATCCAAATATGAATCATTTCACGTACGCATGCAAACCCATGCAGAACGTTACGTAAAAATAGTCGTTTCTCCATAAACGCTAAAACGCCTTAGAAGCTATGGTCAAACATGACCTTGTATGACCCTCTAATATTCAACCAAATGGTCATACAATTATTATATGAATATACAAATATTTCCCTAAGCTAAATTCAGTCAAAAACGCAAAACGCTCGGGAGTGCTCACGCCGCTCCTTAAAGCACGAAAAGTCGGAGGAGTGCCGAGGTGGCACGAACTCCTATAAAATTAATTCCTTGAGTTCCTAACATCATTATTAACCATTATAAAGAGAACCCACGAAGTGGTTTCTCAAAATTCAGCAAAAACCACAGGAGGATTTCTTAGCGCTCCTTTTTGGCCCGGGAGTGTCCCGATGGCCCGTAAATTATGTCACGGGTTGATATAACCCCATATAACTCAATGTAACATCTTATATATGTTTATTTACTATAATAAGTGTTTACAAACACTTGGAACTCATAAAAACAATTGGTTTCCCAAAATTTCCTTAGAGCACAAAAACACACCTTCGGGTGTCACGAAAATGCGTTTTACGCAATTACCTTGTAGTTTTTGACATGCCACGAATTGGTAATCTTAAATAGGGTTAAAATGACCTTCTAAATAAGTTGGTGTGACTAGTCAACAAGGCTCTCTATAGGGGCCGATTTTGAGAGCAAAACTAGTATAAAATTTGCCTTTAAAGTTTAAAAAAGGCTTAAAACATAATGACTCATCATCCCATGTGCTATAATACTTAATGGAAAGAAATGTGTGACTCATTTGACCAGAGAGCTGTCGAAATTAGCTAGAGAACATGGCCAAGTTGGCTAGACAAAAACAAAATGCAAAAAGGTAAAAAGTAGATCTAATTTCCTTTCTTTTGCTTTCTTACAAACTAAGTAATCTTCCATGTTCTTCCTTGGCTATTCATGGCCGGTTTTTGAGCTCCATTCAGTCCCTAATTCGTGACTCTACATGAGAAGAAGACAACCAAACTTGAAAAATCAAAGAATACCTTACCTTTTCCTTGTCTTCTAGTTCACATTATTTCTTCTCAACTCTTGCCTTGTCACACTCCATGGCCGGTTTTCATGCTGGAAAGAGGTCATTTATTGAGCCAATCAACCATGAAATAAACTAAGAAAAAGTATAGTCATTTGACATTAAAAATTGACAAAACAAATCAATTCCAAATTGCAATTCCTTACATTTACGTGAGCTAGTCTCATTTCTCCTTGCCTTTCTCCACGGTTTGGTAAGCTCCTCCTCTCTCTTCTAGCTTCATCTTCTTCCTTTGAAGCTCTTAAGTCCATTAATGGAGTTTTAACTTCTATCTTCATCTTTAAGGTAATTTCCTAGCATTTCTTGGCAAGTCTTGAAGCAAAACTCTTCCTAGCATAACAAGGTGTGTTCGGCTCATTAGTTCTCCAAGGAGATTGTCCAAACCAACATTAAACCAAGGAGCATCTCAAGGTTATCTTAAGGTAGGTTTTAAAGCTTGAAAATCCTTAAACACATTTTTGTGTAACCAAGTTCTACTTCTTCTAAGTCTCTTTTCTTCTTCATTTTGATGAAGGAAAACTTGCTCTTCATCTACCTTTGGTGAGCCGAAATTATAAGAGAAAAAGTCTAAGGTAAAGTCTTGTAAAACTACTTACAAATCTACTTAAGATCTTTGTTGAAGATCTAACTCCTAAACACCTTCACCTCTTGCATAAAACCGAAGAGGAGCATCAAGTTTACCTAGGAGAAAGCTTGGAGATTCAAGAAGAAGTTCAAGCACTTAACCACCTTTGTTAAGAAGTAAGTTTACTAAGTAAATCTTTATGTTATAAGCTTTGTTAAGCTTCTAAAAATTGTACAAAAATTATGTACATCTCCTAGGCTAAATAATACCGAAACTATATGGTTTTATATGCCAAAAATATAATCTATAACATATATAGAAAATATTTACCTTAAGACACATTTTTGTGTCACAAAATTTATTTATGTTACAAATAAAATAAGGCCGAAATGTCTAGGGCAAAAATGTTTTATTTTGAGCTAAGAATCAATATAAGACTTACAATAATTTATACATGAGTTATATGACTCCTATGAATTTATGTATAATTATTATGACATATAAATCCACTTTTATATACTATATGGTCACTAAATATATGGCCGAATGCTCTAATTGATAAATGGTTTTAATGACCTACTTAGGTATATAAACTTATATATAAAGTTTGGTGAGTTAAAAATATTTTATTAGTGCTTAAATGGCTAATTAATTAAGTTATGTGGCTTAAATGTAATTTTTACAAAGTTTAGTGATTATTGTGAAAGCCGAGAGCTAAAGGGGTATTTGGTGTAATTATAATATAATATAAGGTTAGGAATTAAGTTTAGAATTTTAGATAATTTAAACAAGCCTTAAAATAACTTTTATAAAGTTTTGGGCTATTATGTAATTTATAAAAGTTTATGAAAGTTTAAATTATTAGTGGGCGAATTCATAATTAAGAGAATCATTAGTTCACTTTCGAAATTTTGAGGAATTAAATATTTAGACTTTAGATTATAAGTTATTAAGTACTATATAAAGTTTTGGGAGGTGAAAATGTAATTAAGGAAAATAAATGACAAGCCGAATTACTTTGGGGTTAGTTTGGTAATTTAAGAATTTATATATATATTCGGCATTTATGGAGAATTAAAATTAAAACTATAGTTTATAAGACATTATGTAAAGATTATAAGATTTTGTGGCTAAATTGCAATTATAGAAAGTATATAAATATATGCCGAGATTTGAGGGGCTAAGATGTAATTCTTGAAAGTTATAATATTTATAAGTTATGTCCAAAAGATTAGTGGTAGTTTTGTAATTTAATTAGATGAGGAATTAAAACTATGTTATATAAAGAGATTAGAATTTAAGTGTAAAGTTTATGAATTAATGTGGTTGTTTTGTAAATAACCGAAATACAAGTTTAAGAATTTAGATTTAAATAAATATAGGTCCTATATGGATATTTGGAGGATTTAGAAGAAAGAATTTTGATTAAAGGAATTATGGAATTAAAACTATGGCTTACATGGTTATAAGGAATTAAAAGATAAACAATAAATATTATTTATGGTTAAAAGGAGAATAATAAAACTATAAGAATTTATGTCTATGTATGACATATAAATATAGTTAAGAAATTATAAGTTGTTATGTCACCTAGACAAATAAAATAAACAACAAATGCAATAAACACATATAGTGCATTAAAGGATTATAAATAAATCAAAAGGAATAACAAATAAGTTATACATTAAATCATGAGGTAATTAAAAGAAATAAACCTCACATGAAATAACAAATACGAGATTTGTTAAATGATCCAATAGAATTATTATATAAGGGTAACATAAATTAACCCTCTCAGTCAATCCTATTCTAGGACTTGTTTGACCAGACGTTGACCGGGAATTAAACGAGTACAGTCTACGGTGAACGGTATGGGATTCTTGCAACCTGTTTTCTACGGATTACACCGGCTTGTGTGCTATCTGTTGTTTGAAATAACGACCAAGATAATTAATGTAAAATGTTGTTTTACTCTTGTGCACTGTGTTGTTATTTTATGTGCGTGAATGTTGCTGACTACAACGTGTATGTCCCACGCATACAAACACTACTATACCAGTGGATTAAATACCTGCGTTTCAGTATACCGAGGACTTGTACTCAAGTCTCTCACTAACTTCACTTTATAACAAACGTCATTATCCTAAACGTGATAATTGACAATACACATTGTGTTTTGTTTAACGTCTTTATATGACACTTAACAATATATACTTCGAGAATGAGGAGCCCAGTTGGATCTGGCCATGCATGCTACAGTTGTACCTGTCTCAGGTCGTCTCCTACTACGTCGCGACGGAACATTCAGTTGGGAGGAAGACTCTATTCCTTCCGGGATTCAAATGCCCATCAGTTCAGTTTGAGGAAGACTTTTCCTCTAGTGGGATTCATTTTCCCACGCCTCTCAGTTCAGGGTTTAACTACGTTATCTCCTGGGGTTTTTATACCCAACCTTTCTCTATAACGAGGTCACTATACCTCCACTATTTGATATAGTTATACCTGTCAGTCCCACTGTGTGGACCCGACATAAGAATTTCAGTTCAGCTAACTGACCTTCTGTGTCTTGTTCTATGTGACATTATTGTCCTTGTATGGATACTTGTTATCATCAGATTATGCTTGTTTACAGCTTTATAAAAATGAACTGCATGTGTTCGACAAAGTAGTTGGTGTGGCCCGGTAGACGATGGGCTGCACGTTTTCCATACCAGCATTGTTTGCTGAGCCCCTTTGGGGGCACCCCCATTTTTCAGGTACCTGAAGTTTAAGAAGATCACCACACTGAGTGTAGGTGGGGTAGACCAAGCTTGGGAGTCTACTATTAGTTAATTTTATTTCAGTATTTTACTTTGAGTTTGATTCCTAGTATCTCGGGTTGTATCTGTATTCCAGACCGTGACATTTGAGGATTGTATTTGGACTTAGCCTTGTTGGTCACAAGGGTGGCCAACGGCATTGTAATACCGCCCGGTTGTTGTATTTATTTCCGCTGCAGTTGTATTTTATTTGGGAGTGATCGCCGTTCAGTTTATTGGATTTCGGGTTGGGGTATTACAAAAATGGTATCAGAGCGTAGTTACGCTCTGGATACAAGGATACACCGAGATTAGGATATCTAAGACTTAGGTTAAGGGTTGAGAGATAGTATTGAAAGGAGTTTAAGTTAGTTTTACTTAGACTACTATCCAAGACCAAGATTTGACCACAGTGCCTAATATACCTCAACATCCTGCAGATGTCAGGAAGAGGAGGACGACGTGGACAGGCTGATGAGGAGCCAAACATCAGGCTGGCAGACATTGCACCTTAATTGCTCAGGCATTGCACAGGCGGGGGTTGACAGCAGCAGCAGCTACCTCCACCACCACCACCCAGGAGAGAGACTGGGTGAAGAGTTTGGCTGATCTGAGGCCAACTGCATTCAAGGGGCAGACTGACCCTGCTCACTTAGAGACCTACATCATGGAGATGGAGACAGCGTTCGAGACGCTTGCAGTCCCAGCTAGGGAAAAAGTAAGACTTGCTGCCTTTTATCTGAAGGATGCAGCTAGAGATTGGTGGAACATGGTGAAAGCCGACCACCTGGATGACCCAGCTTTTACTTGGGGACATTACACTGCACTACTTAGGGGCAAATACTACCCGGCCCACACCAGGATGGTGAAGACTAGGGAGTTTGACGCCTTGGAGCAGACGGGGAAGATGTCAGTGGATGAGTACTATGCGAAGTTACTTCGCTACTCCGACTATACCCGGCATAGGATACTCGGACCAGGTGTTGGTCGACCGGTTCTACGGGGGACTGAGCCCTCGACTTCAGTTTGGGATGGGACCAATCATCCCACCAGTTTGCAGGTAAAACAGGAAAGACATAAACCAGTTGAAATTTTATTACATACTATACCCCATCATGGGAGATTTGGAGATTAATACCTTGAGATTTCAGGAATGCTATCATGCTGCCTCCGTAGTGGAGATCACTTGTAAGAGAAGGGATGCTTTGAGCTCCCAAAAGAGGAAGGACGGACCTGGTGGCGAAGATGCCAAGCAGGGGAACTCCAACAAAAGAACAAACCCTATCAGAAAGGACAGGGGTCCTATCAAGGGAAGGGGAACCAAACTACTGGGAACCCCCAGTCAGGAACCTACGGAGCAGCAACTCACAGAAAACCTACCCATCTAAGGGTAGGCACTCTAATCAGACAGTTAGATTTGAAACTTTTGTGATTACTTCAGTACCTTTGGAATGTATAATTGACCTTGATTGTATTAGGTTCTGGATGGCTCAAACACGGGCCAGAAGTATCCGCCGTTTCAACTGTAAACAGTGTGGAAAGGATCACCCCGGCGTGGACTGCCAAGGGGAGAAAGTCATGTGCCGCTACTGTCAGATACTCGGGCATCGTGCCTTCGAGTGTATCCGAAACCCGGAGAGCAGGAACTACCGCCCGGGAGCAAAGCCAAACCCGGCCAAAGAATGGAGCTAGCGATACTCGCCCTCCACCAACAAACCAGGCTCAGGGGTATAAGGGCAAAGGCCCAGCATCGGGACCCGCCCTGCATGTCATGGACCGCTCAGATGAGGCTGGTCCTTCTACCAACCCAGGTATTTCTAAACCATGTGAACCTGTTATGAGCAATGGATGATGTGAATGAGTGCTTGCATGCCTTGATTGCCTAATTGAGTAGGAAAGAATTAGTAAGACTCACTAGTAAAATTTAAACCACGTAGGAAGCTATAAGATATGCTTTCCTATCCCCTCACCGCCCTCCCTGGAGGAAAACATTATCAAAGTACAAGAACCAGGGAACGAACAATGTAAGGTTATCCAACCAGGTTTGATATTACTCAAAGGATACCTAACACCGGAGACACAAATTGCAATCATCTAGAAAATGTCAAGAATTGGGAGCAGGACCAGGAGGGTTCTACACTCCAGAATTTCCAGGAGGATCAAAAATGAAGCTGAAAATGATGTGCTTAGGAAAGGATTGGAATCCTTACAAAAACCTACCAAGATACAAGAAATGGAGATGGAGCACAAGTACCAAAAATCCCAGAAGAATTTTTACCAATTGTGGAACAAGCAGTTAATACAGCTCAACAGCTAGAAGAAGATCCAGTTCCCAATCTAAGGGCTGATCTATGTATCAACTTCTATGAAGAAGGAGGCCGTTTAGGACTACACCAGGACAATGATGAAACAAAAGGGTCCCTTGAACAGGGAATACCAGTATTATCTTTGTCAATTGGAGATGACGCAGAGTTCCTTTATGGCGAGCAGAAGCGTGTGGACCTTGCAAAGAAAATCATATTGAGTTCAGGAGATGTTTTAATAATGGGTGGAAAGTCAAGGTTGCTATACCATGGAATTAAAAGGATTAACTAAACACAGCACCTTCGACAGTGATAAACACCACTCACATGAGACCAGGAAGATTAAGTTTGACTTTAGAAAGTATTAGTGTTGTAATTGTTTTGGACATCGAAAGGAGATCATCATCAGTGAAGCATTATTGTTATGAAAGTGAATGTCTTTAGACCCCATCATATCAAAGTACTTACTCAGATTCTGTTATTAGGTTGTGCTAAGGAGACGGAAGGTGCCTTAAGTATACTTACTGAGGAGGAGGCCAGCAAGGGCGGCGATCCTCACTGGTACCTTTCCGGTTAATGGAGTGGATGCATTAGTACTGTTCGACTCCGGAGCCTCACATACTTTCGTTTCGCCTACGCTTGCGGGGAAGTTGGGGCTAGACGCTGTAGAGTTACCTGATTTTAAGGTGGCACTCCCGTCTAAGGAGAAGATCAGTTGCACTCGTCTTTATAGAGGAGCCACTATCAGTATTAAGGAGGAGGAATTTCCTATTGACCTTATTGAGTTCAGAGGTCTAGGATTCGATGTTATAGCCGGGATGGACTGGCTGGGGCGGCACAGAGGCCGCATTCTTTGTGCAGAGCGCAGACTGTTGCTTAAGAGCCCATCAGGAGTGACAGTATCTTACCGTCAGAGCCCTAGGGCACCATCGATAAAAGTTATATCTGCTATGTCCATGTACAAGCACGTCAGGAAGCAGAAGGAGTATACTATGTTATGTTCAGGATGTAGAGCATGACCCTGATTTTGATCCAGCTATGCCAGTGGTGTCGGATTTCCAGATATTTTTCCAAAGGAACTTCCAGGCTTACCGCCATCCAGAGAGGTAGAGTTCTCCATCGAATTACTACCAGGTACCGGTCCCATAGCTAAGGCACCGTACCGTATGGCACCAGCAGAGATGGCTGAGCTGAAGGAGCAGCTGAAAGATTTATTGGACAAGGGATACATACGACCTAGCGTATCTCCTTGGGGAGCACCAGTCCTTTGTGAAGAAGAAGGATGGAAGCCTTCGTTTATGTATTGATTACAGAGAGCTTAATGCAGTATCGGTGAAGAACAAATATCCACTACCACGGATTGATGATTGTTTGATCAGTTGAGAGGAGCAAAAGTGTTTTCGAAGATCGATTTGAGATCAGGCTACCATCAGATACCCATCAGGGAGCAAGACATAGAAAAGACAGCATTCAGAACACGGTATGGCCACTATGAGTTTACGGTTATGCCTTTTGGCTTGTCAAATGCACCTGCAGTCTTCATGGATTTGATGAACAGATTATTCAGAGAGCAGTTGGATAAGACCGTGGTTGTATTCATCGATGACATCCTCATCTATTCAAAGTCTAAGGAAGAGCAGAGAGTCACCTCCGACATGTACTTGAGATCCTAAGGGAGAACCAGCTTTATGCTAAGTTCTCCAAATGTGAGTTTTGGTTAGACAGAGTTTCCTTTTAGGACATGTTATCTCTGATGCTGGGATCGCAGTGGATCCAGCAAAGATAGAAGCAGTTCGCACTTGGCCTAGGCCAAAGACCGTTACGGACATCAGGAGTTTCCTTGGTTTAGCAGGATACTACAGAAGGTTTGTCAGAGACTTCTCCAAAATAGCCAAACCTATGACCAGCTTAATGAAGAAGGACGCACCTTCACATGGACTACTGAATGTGAGACCTCATTCGAGCTTTTGAAGAATGCTTTGACATCAGCACCAGTTTTGACTATACCTGAAGGCACAGAGGGTTATGAAGTTTACTGTGATGCATCAGGCAGAGGATTAGGGTGTGTACTCATGCAGAATGGGAAGGTAGTCGCCTACGCTTCCCGACAGTTGAAGAAACATGAGGAAAATTATCCCACACATGACTTGGAGCTTGGAGCTATTGTTTTTGCATTGAAGATCTGGCGCCACTACCTGTATGGTGTCCAGATGACCGTATATTCGGATCACAAGAGTTTGAAGTATGTATTCACCCAGAAGGAGTTAAACATGAGACAAAGAAGATGGGTTGAATTTCTTAAGGACTATGACATTGATTTGCAGTACAAGGAAGGGAAAGCTAATGTGTAGCAGACGCATTGAGTCGACGAGCACATTCCTTAAATGCCATTGTGGCTAGCTCGAGTCTTATAGACGACATACGTAGCACAGCAGAGTGATCAGCGAATGATGGAGATCAGTCAGAAGTTGTCTGACGGTACATTTGAGGGTGGTAAGTATGAGTTTCAGCTACATGATGATGGACTCATCAGATTGAAGGGAAGATTGTGTATTCCCAGAGACAGCACAGATATAAGGAGCATATTCTTCGAGAGTCCCACACTTCTTCCACATCTGTCCATCCAGGAGCTTCTAAGATGTACAAGATCTAAAGAGGTATTTCTGGTGGAGTGGTATGAAGGGCGACGTGACAGAGTATGTGATTCGATGTCTCACTTGTCAGAAAGTGAAATTCGAACATAGACGACCAGGAGGTATGGTACAGTCTATGCCAGTTCCAATGGAAGTTTTATGATATTCTATGGACTTCGTGGTGGGACTACCACCTACGAGAGGAGGCCTTAATATGATTTGGGTTGTTGTTGATCGACTGACTAAGGTTGCTAGGTTTATTCCGATGAAAGACACTTGGAAAGTGCCAAAGTTAGCAGAAAATTTGAGCAGGAGATTATCAGACATCATGGAGTACCTAAGACTATTGTTTCAGATCGAGACACTAGATTTCTCTCACGATACTGGCGAGCTACTCGCGAGGCACTTGGCACTGAATTGAAGCTTAGCACAGCATTTCATCCTCAGACAGATGGACAATCAGAGAGGACTATTCAGACCTTAGAGGACATGCTACGAGCATGTGCCTTGGATTTCCAGGGCAGCTGGATAGATAGACTACATCTCATCGAGTTTGCATACAATAACAGCTATCACGCCTCTATACAGATGTCACCTTTCCAAGCCTTATATGGCAGACCATGTCGCACACCATTGTGCTGGGACGAGTCTAGTGAGACCGTCATCATTGGGCCTGAGTACTTAGAGCAAGTCCAGGCAGAAGTACAACAAATCAGAAGTAACATGAAAGCAGCACAAGACAGACAGAAATCATATGCTGATGAGAGGCGACGAGACCTTGAGTTCGCGGTTGGCGACCAGGTATTTCTACGAGTATCACCCATGAAGGGTGTATTCAGATTTGGACAGAAGGGCAAGCTAAGCCCGAAGTTTGTAGGACCCTACGCTATCATAGAGCGGGTTGGTCTTGTGGCATATCGACTTGATTTGCCAGCCGAGTTGGGCAAAGTACACAATGTTTTTCATGTGTCTCAGCTTAAGAAATACATGCCTCATCCTTCTCATGTTCTACAACCTGAGACTCTCTTTAGAACCAACAATGCGGTATGTGGAAACACCGCAACGAATCTTAGACAGAAAGACACGAGATACTCGAAACAAATCTGTGAGCTTAGTAAAGGTTCTTTGGTCAAACCACGATGTGGAAGAGGCCACATGGGAATTAGAAGCAGATATGCGAGCGAAATTTCCCTCATTATTTACCGACTAGACTTTAGTCTAGGGTACGGGGGCGTACCCCTCTTTTTTTGGGGGGTAGAGCCTTTTTCATTTGTGAGTTAGTATGCATTTGTTACATTTCAGTGAGTTCTTGTGTAACACTTTCAGTTTGTTGCACCTTGTTGCATTTCAGTGAGTGTTCTTGTGTAACACTATTCAGTATATTCAGTGACACTTGTCTTGTATGTGTTCTTGTGTAACACTGTTTGAATGTACTTGTACTTCTACTTGTTGTGTGTACTTTGTTACACTACAATGAAAAGTTTATGTGCACTACTCTGCACTATTAATATGAAAAGTGACTGTGTTATTACATTACACTATATTGTTCCAAAGTATTCCTTGTGTTTGATGTACACTGTGAACTTAGGAATATAGAGACTTGGGACTTGATCCCTAAAAACTAGATTGAGTTGTGGATACTTAGTGGAACTTGATTCCCCACAACCTTATAATTTAGATATGAGACTTCGGGGCGAAGTCCTTTTTAAGGGGGGTAGATTGAAATACCCCAAATCTAAATAATATTATTAAATCATTATTTATTGGAATATAATCCAAATATGAATCATTTCACGTACGCATGCAAACCCATGCATGAAACGTTACGTAAAAATAGTCGTTTCTCCATAAACGCTAAAACGCCTTAGAAGCATATGGTCAAACATGACCTTGTATGACCCTCTAATATTCAAACCAAATGGTCATACAATTATTATATGAATATACAAATATATTCCCTAAGCTAAATTCAGTCAAAAACGCAAAACGCTCGGGAGTGCTCACGCCGCTCCTTAAAGCACGAAAAGTCCGGAGGAGTGCCGAGGTGGCACGAACTCCTATAAAATTAATTCCTTGAGTTCCTAACATCATTATTAACCATTATAAAGAGAACCCACGAAGTGGTTTCTCAAAATTCAGCAAAAACCACAGGAGGATTTCTTAGCGCTCCTTTTTGGCCCGGGAGTGTCCCGATGGCCCGTAAATTATGTCACGGGTTGATATAACCCCATATAACTCAATGAAACATCTTAGTATATGATTTACTATAATAAGTGTTTACAAACACTTGGAACTCATAAAAACAATTGGTTTCCCAAAATTTCCTTAGAGCACAAAAACACACCTTCGGGTGTCACGAAAATGCGTTTTACGCAATTACCTTGTAGTTTTTGACATGCCACGAATTGGTAATCTTAAAAGGGTTAAAATGACCTTCTAAATAAGTTGGTGTGACTAGTCAACAAGGCTCTCTATAGGGGCCGATTTTGAGAGCAAAAACTAGTATAAAATTGCTTTAAAGTTTAAAAAGGCTTAAACATGATGACTCATCATCCCATGTGTTATATTACTTAATGCAAAGTATGTGTCTCATTTGACCAGAGCTGTCGAAATTGCTAGGAACAGGCCAGTGGCTGACAAAAAACAAATGCAAAAGCAAAAAGTAGATCTAGATTCCTTTCTTTTGCTTTCTTCAACTAAGTAACCTTCCATGTTCTTCCTTGGCTATTCATGGCCGGTTTTTGAGCTCCATTCAGCCCTAATTCGTGACTCTACATGAGGAAGAAGACAACCAACTTAGAAAAATCAAAAGAAATATTACCTTTTTCCTTGTCTTCTAGTTCACATTTCTTCCAACTCTTGCCTTGTCACACCACATGGCCGGTTTTCATGCTGGAAAGAGGCATTTATTGAGCCAATCAACCATGAAATAAACTAAGAAAAAGTAGTCATTTGACATTAAAAATTGACAAAACAAAATCAATTCCAATGCTTCTTCATTTACGTGAGCTAGTCTCATTTCTCCTTGCACTCTCTCCACGGTTTGGTAAGCTCCTCCTCTCTCTTCTAGCTTCATCTTCTTCCTTTGAAGCTCTTAAGTCCATTAATGGAGTTTTAACTTCTATCTTCATCTTTAAGGTAATTTCCTAGCATTTCTTGGCAAGTCTTGAAGCAAAACTCTTCCTAGCATAACAAGGTGTGTTCGGTCATTAGTTCTCCAAGGAGATTGTCCAAACCAACATTAAACCAAGGAGCATCTCAAGGTTATCTTAAGGTAGGTTTTAAAGCTTGAAAATCCTTAAAGCACATTTTTATGTGTAACCAAGTTCTACTTCTTCTAAGTCTCTTTTCTTCTTCATTTTGATGAAGGAAAACTTGTTCTTCATCTACCTTGGTGAGCCGAATTATAAGAAAAAGTCTAAGGTAAAGTCTTGTAAAACTACTTACAAATCTACTTAAGATCTTTGTTCAAGATCTAACTCCTAAACACCTTCACCTCTTGCATAAAACCGAAGAGGAGCATCAAGTTTACCTAGGAGAAAGCTTGGAGATTCAAGAAGAAGTTCAAGCACTTAACCACCTTTGTTAAGAAGTAAGTTTACTAAGTAAATCTTTATGTTATAAGCTTTGTTAAGCTTCTAAAAATTGTACAAAAATTATGTACATCTCCTAGGCTAAATAATACCGAAACTATATGGTTTTATATGCCAAAAATATAATCTATAACATATATAGAAAATATTTACCTTAAGACACATTTTTGTGTCACAAAATTTATTTATGTTACAAATAAATAAGGCCGAAAATGTCTAGGGCAAAAATGTTTTATTTTGAGCTAAGAATCAATATAAGACTTACAATAATTTATACATGAGTTATATGACTCCTATGAATTTATGTATAATTATTATGACATATAAATCCACTTTTATATACTATATGGTCACTAAATATATGGCCGAATGCTCTAATTGATAAATGGTTTAATGACCTACTTAGGTATATAAACTTATCTATAAAGTTTGGTGAGTTAAAAATATTTATTAGTGCTTAAATGGCTAATTAATTAAGTTATGTGGCTTAAATGTAATTTTTACAAAGTTTAGTGGTTATTGTGAAACCGAGAGCTAAAGGGGTATTTGGTGTATAATATAATATAAGGTTAGGAATTAAGTTTAGAATTTTAGATAATTTAAACAAGTTAAAATAACTTTTATAAAGTTTTGGGCTATTATGTAATTTATAAAAGTTGTTATGAAAGTTTTAAATTATTAGTGGGCGAATTCATAATTAAGAGAATATTAGGTTCACTTTCGAAATTTTGAAGGAATTAAATATTTAGACTTTATAAATTAAGATACTAATATAAAGTTTTGGGATGAAAAAATGTAATTAAGGAAAATAAATGACAGCCGAATTACTTTGGGGTTAGTTTGGTAATTTAAGAATTTATATATATATATATTCGGCATTTATGGAGAATTAAAATTAAAACTATAGTTTATAAGACATTATGTAAAGATTATAAGATTTTGTGGCTAAATTGCAATTATAGAAAGTATTAAATATATGCCGAGATTTGAGGGGCTAAGATGTAATTCTTGAAAGTTATAATATTTAAAGTTATGTCCAAAAGATTAGTGGTATTTTGTAATTTAATTAGATGAGGAAAAAACTATGTTATATAAAGAGATTAGAATTTAAGTGTAAAGTTTATGAATTAATGTGGTTGTTTTGTAAATAACCGAAATACAAGTTTAAGAATTTAGATTTAAATAAATATAGGTCCTATATGGATATTTGGAGGATTTAGAAGAAAGAATTTTGATTAAAGGAATTATGGAATTAAAACTATGGCTTACATGGTTATAAGGAATTAAAAGATAAACAATAAATTATTTATGGTTAAAAGGAGAATAATAAAACTATAAGAATTTTATGTCTATGTATGACATATAAATATAGTTAAGAAATTATAAGTTGTTATGTCACCTAGACAAATAAAATAAACAACAAATGCAATAAACACATATATGTGCATTAAAGGATTATAAATAAATCAAAAGGAATAACAAATAAGTTATACATTAAATCATGAGGTAATTAAAAGAAATAAACCTCACATGAAATAACAAATACGAGATTTGTTAAAGATCCAATAGAATTATTATATAAGGGTAACATAAATTAACCCTCTCAGTCAATCCTATTCTAGGACTTGTTTGACCAGACGTTGACCGGGAATTAAACGAGTACAGTCTACGGTGAACGGTATGGGATTCTTGCAACCTGTTTTCTAACGGATTACACCGGCTTGTGTGCTATCTGTTGTTTGAAATAACGACCAAGATAATTAATGTAAAATGTTGTTTTACTCTTGTGCACTGTGTTGTTATTTTATGTGCGTGAATGTTGCTGACTACAACGTGTATGTCCCACGCATACAAACACTACTATACCAGTGGATTAAATACCTGCGTTTCAGTATACCGAGGACTTGTACTCAAGTCTCTCACTAACTTCACTTTATAACAAACGTCATTATCCTAAACGTGATAATTGACAATACACATTGTGTTTGTTTAACGTCTTTATATGACACTTAACAATATATACTTCGAGAATGAGGAGCCCAGTTGGATCTGGCCATGCATGCTACAGGAGTTGTACCTGTCTCAGGTCGTCTCCTACTACGTCGCGACGGAACATTCAGTTGGGAGGAAGACTCTATTCCTTCCGGGATTCAAATGCCCATCAGTTCAGTTTGAGGAAGACTTCTTTCCTCTAGTGGGATTCATTTTCCCACGCCTCTCAGTTCAGGGTTTAACTACGTTATCTCCTGGGGTTTTTATACCCAACCTCTATAACGAGGTCACTATACCTCCACTATATTTATTCATATACCTGTCAGTCCCATTGTGGACCGACTCATCAGAATTTCAGTTCAGCTAACTGACCTTCTGTGTCTTGTTCTATGTGACATTATTGTCCTTGTATGGATACTTGTTATCATCAGATATGCTTGTTTACAGCTTTATAAAAATGAACTGCATGTGTTCGACAAAGTAGTTGGGTGGCCCGGTAGACGATGGGCTGCACGTTTTCCATACCAGCATTGTTTGCTGAGCCCCTTTGGGGGCACCCCCATTTTTCAGGTACCTGAAGTTTAAGAAGATCACCACACCGAGTGTAGCTGGGGTAGACCAAGCTTTGGGAGTCTACTATTAGTTAATTACTTTATTTCAGTATTTTACTTTGAGTTTGATTCCTAGCATCTCGGGTTGTATCTGTATTCCAGACCGTGACATTTGAGGATTGTATTTGGACTTAGCCTTGTTGGTCACAAGGGTGGCCAACGGCATTGTAATACCGCCCGGTTGTTGTATTTATTTCCGCTGCAGTTGTATTTTATTTGGGAGTGATCGCCGTTCAGTTTATTGGATTTCGGGTTAGGGTATTACATTCTTGATTGATTGTGTGGCCTCACTTAGTGCGCAGACCGACTCATAGATGAGTCTTATTGTGTATTAACTCGTGGTAAGAGTCCTGCGTGAACCAATGGAACCGTAGCAACACACTAACCAATGAACCAATAAAAGATAACATAAATCAATGAACTCACTAGAATGTGAGAGAGTGTACGGGAGTAATAACCTTCCGATAACGGTAGGAGAAATGAAATGAATAATCCACGAACGAAAAGTAGTGGAAGTATATAAGTAACCTCAATTAGAGGAATTAATCTTGGTGCAAAACATGAACCATGAGAGTAGCAAAGAATGAGGAGGGATCTCCAAACCCCTTAGTAATTAGTCGACCCATTATGAGAGGACCCGACTGATGTAAGTATGCCCCGAACAAGAGAGTATTCGATATGTTGGGGAAACCCTTAAATCTGAGGATACTAGGCGGTGGTAATTCCCTAAGCTAACAGAGGTTATCGAGAGAGATACTTCTAGGCTAATCCATGAGATTGTAATATACTCTGAGTGAAGAGTGTTGGGAATTCGAGTAGTCCGGTAGTACGGACAGTTGAGTATTTGAGGAGCTAAGCGTATAGCCCTCGTATTGTAGGTCCGGTGGTGAGTCTTGAGTATGACTCGCCCAGAGGCCAAGCAATGAGTATCGAGTAAGAAGCCAGTATGAGTATGTAATGAGTACCGAGTATTGAGTATGTATGAGTAAGTATTGAGTATCGAGTATGTAAGAGTAAGTATAGAGAATTGAGTAGTGAGTATGCACCAGTATAGTAACGAGTATAGAGTAAGGATTGTGTACGAGTAAGGTATTGAACATGGAGCGATGAGTATGCAAGAGTAAGGAGCGAGTATGAGTAGAGTAACGAATATCGAACACAGTACGAAGAGTAATGAATGTATAATAAAGACGAATGGTTAACTATTGAATTGTCTTCCTTAGTAAGTATTGAACTTGTATATTTATGTAGGTATCTTTGATTGTATTGTTGTAGTATGAGTATGTATGTATGCATGTAAAATGAACTCCATGTATATCCGACCCAAAGTAGTCGGCGTACCGCGGTTAGTACGCGGTATATGCGGATTTCATATGCAGCGTAAGCTGACCCCCTCGGGGACCGTTTTTAGTGTGCAGGTACTCGAAGCTGGCCACCGTTCGAGAGAGTAGGACGGGGACTGCTATGTAAGCATGGGTAGTAGTATGGAAGGGATGGAACCTGTAATGTATTGGGAAATTTGGAAGTCCAAACTGTATCGGTAAAATTAAGGATTGTAGTATACTCGGTATAGTATTGTATTGGAGTTGTATCGAATTATGGATTGGTATGCAAGGGAAAGTAATGTATTATGTAGAGCACTCGGTATGTTCATAATCATCAGACCGATAGTATGTAGTATTGTAATCCGCCTTGTTAGTCACGTGGGTGACTAACGACATTGTACACCCGCCGTTGAGTAAGTAATATCCGCTGCGAAGGTAAGTATTTGTACAGTAATGACGGTATTAGCGGTAGGGGTGTTAGAAAAAGTGGTATCAGAGCGAAGTATCGCTCTTGTGGATGAAATACCGAGTTAGGAAGTAGAGGCTTTGGGCTAAGGGTTGAGTGTTAGCGTGTGAGGTACGCTAGTTAGGAACTTCCGTATGAATCAGAAACCTACCACAACCATACCCGCCCTCCGCGTCCCCCGTGTAAGTTGGGACAAGAACGCCAGAGAGATGGAAAGACCTCTCACACTCGGGTAAAACCCGATCTGGCAGTACAAGACAAACCTTATTAGAAAGGAACCTGTCATACGGTAGAGTCCAAAACTGGAAGTCCCGAAGACGGTTTCCGTTGCATGACAAGGACCGCACTTAGTGGCGGGGGAATGAAGATCCTAAACACAAGGATGATGGAATTTATGGCACCATGGGGCGACATGCTTTGTAGTCGCGAGAACCATGTGCAGCCAGCAAGAAGAGAAGCACAATCGCGCAATAAAGCAAGGAAGATAGAGTAACGAACCCTAAACAAGAGAGTCTACGGACTGTAACCTCTAATGATACCAACAACGGTATACAAACCGACTAAGGAATTAGTCGAGGTTGGAGTAACACCAAACCTACATGCCAAGAGGCTGTAATAACCAAACAACATAGTTCATATAACTATGAAAGAAATCATAACACATACACCTATAGGACCACAACCTGGTTCCTAAGGATAAGTCAGGTCTTGTTAACCACACTGAAGGTGTGAGACACCCGGATGGACGACAACCACGTCAAGTACACTGAGAAGTGACTCAGGAGATCGATCACCAAGATCAAAAAATCAAATGAAGACCTAATAAAACCACCAATTATGGATGGAAACGATACCGCCACCGGTATGCGTTAACCGAAAAACAACCTACCCGCGCACTTGCCCAGGGCAAGTGCAGCAACTACAAGACGATTGGAATACTTTTAACAACCTCCAGATACTTGTCAAAGTACCGCTATGACGAATGGAGCAAATATAGGATCACCAATCCTAAGGATGTTAAATAATGAACCCTCGGGAAGGTCTAACGGCACGACCATTGTATTAAGGACATACCAATCAGCAAGAAGCTGAACTTGGTCAAGACCGCAAACATGGCAACGCCATGAATAATTCCTTTTAACACTGAACTGTTATTTCAAAACCCAAATTTTTCTTTCAAAATCACAAACTCTTCTTTTAAACCTTGGATTTAAAAACCAAATAGACGGAATTACGGTGAGTATCATAGAATGATACAAGAGGAGTTGACAATAGAACACTTCACCTAGGCGTGTGACGAACACTACGAGTGTACCCAAATACGGGATGTGGGACGACAGCACTCCGAAGGAGCTTGCGGGCCAGGCAGATAGTTAGGTAAGTGGTAACGTGCCAAGACGGTACCCCACGTATGTATACATGTAGTGTACGAAACACGGGAAGTAGTCAACTCTGTTCTATGGACCATTAGTGAATTTGAAACAGAACAGTTGGTTACCTCAACCGAACAAAGGAAACTCAGATAAGCTACAAGCTAAGGAGTTAGAAACTCACTTCAGGAGAACCATTAAGAGTTGAAAGTGCAAGAAGCACTAACAACGGGATAAGACATCGGATATGTCTCGAATATATCTAAGTAAAGCATGATAACTGGAAGGAATACCCAGTCTAAGCACAGTAAGGCAAATGCCTAACATTAACACATCAGTGCTCAATGAACGGGATAGAATTCCCAAATCAACGGAAGGGATATCAAATCCGTTATAACACAAGGAAAAAACACCAATGGTGAATGGGCATACATGCCTATAGTTGTCCTACCTTGCGATTCTGGTCATTAAACATCTCTACTATCCCCAATACATATCTTGTTGTCCTACCTTGCCATTCATCTGGCATGAACCTAGGCATATAACCTATAGTTGCATGTGTACATGCAATATTATCATATGGTATTATTATCCCACCATCCATTATAATACATTGTATTATTTAATCCATTAATTTTGTAATAATCTTCACCATTTATATTATATGGTTTCCAACCATACTAATCCATTAATCTTGTAATAATCTTCACCATTTATATTTGTATGATTTATAGAATTCTTCTAACAAAAGTTACATTTCCTTAATTAATATATATGAGATGATTATCCTCACTAGTTTGTATTATATAAAAAACATATTAAGATTCTTATCTTAAGATTATGTAACATCTATATTGTATAATTACAACTCCCAAGGTTTATTTAATATACACCTTAGTTTATAAACCTCATTTATTTATTGTTTATCTGTAACACCCCATCCAACATTAACACACTTACAACAACTGCAGCGGAAAAACATACTTCATCACATTACTTAACTCATTGGTGTTACACGCCGTCAACCACCCACGTGGCTAACAAGACTATTACATATACATTGTATCGGTCTGATGGACTAGATTCCCGAGCGACTACACATTGCTATCCCTTTTTCATTAACAATAAAACATACACATACCTTCCAACTGTACCGAGTATGCACAAACTAATGCCGATTACAATTTCGGTCTTACTACACCTACTGTACAAATATACCTAAAATGATTACCCATGTACAAACGACTACCCCGTCCTACTCTCGAACGGCTTCCAGCTCCTTGTACCTGAAATAGGAAAAAGAAGAGAAAAGGGTGGCCCCCCCAGGGGCTCAGCACCTTTACTGGTATGGTAATCCCGCAGCCCGCATGCTACCGGGCCACGCACAACTAATTGTCGTCTTAGCATGCGGTTGATTATATTTGAATCATGCATGTAAACTATAAACACACAACACATAACATTCCACCTCAATGGGCTCAACAAACAGATAACACATCCTTACTTGATAAGTCACTCATGGTGTTCATTACCCCTAGAGTGTTTCTCCTCTAATGGAGCTACTTCCTTAATAGACGACACTCACCCATTAATCGGGTTATCCTTAACCGCCTCTTATCACAAACTGGGATTCATATCCATGATCCACATCCTCCACATTTTACAACATATAACATACACTACATAACAACACTTTTCACGTTTCAACGTGCACATAACAACATCGCAATGGGAATTGCAGTACAACAACAACACATAACATAACGGAACGGTTCTCTTAGGAACCGACCCAAACATAGTTAATTCACTGGTGAGCCTAGAGAATGATGTCACCCTCATGATAAACTCGTTATACAACACTCATTACCGTCCTAATAGTCGGACGAGTAACTTAAGTTAAGATGGTTCGGATATGGTGACCCGAACACACCACATAAACACATGTTCCTCCTAAACCGATCATAAGTCAGAATAGCTAAGCTTTGGAGTAAGCTAATGGGAGATCGTAACCCGTGAGGGAAACAACCATAACAGAGAGGAGGGTAAGGCTAAAAAGGATACCTACTCCCAAACAACACGCGACCGGCCTAACCGGATTCCTCACCCCCGTTAGTACATATTTACTTGTAGATAAGTAGTTAGAGCCCCACTATGGAACCTATCACATCCACACACCAAGAAGGTATTTCGACTGGGTTAAACACACGAGGGAGGTCCATACATTCACACACAACATCACACAATTAACTCACGCATAGCCGTGGTTAGAACGTCCCACGGTCCAGGTCGTTAAATTCCGAATACCGATCTCTCATGTGATCCTAGACTCAGTTAGCTAAGTTTAACACTTTCGAGGTTAAATGGTATCGGAACTAGACACACCACATATATGAATTACTGTAAACTCATTACATGTTTTATCTTACAACGTGGCAAACATACAGAAAAACACATTGGCATACAAGCCGGTGTAATCCGGTAGGACACAGGTTGCAAGAAAACCATACCTGTCACCGGGGTTTCACTCTAACGTGCCATCACATGTTCCTCGTAACATCTTTGAACAACTGGTAACATTACATTTACTTATTAACATCGGGGTAACATGATTGTTTAAAGTCTAATGCTCATAACTTATCCCCGTTAACTAGTTAAATAACTTCACATTTTAACTTGTTTTACTTTTACATTTTAATACAACTTTTCCCCCACTAAATTGTCATTATAACTCACTTAACATGTCCTTAACAATCTTATAACATCATTACTTGATAATCCCCATCATCCTATACCCTTAAACAATGTTTTTGGTCCATACACCTGTTATACCCAAAATTTTGACCCCCTGGTTAGGGTCCACGAGGTCCTGGTGATGTGAGGGGCGTTTTAATCTAGTAGTGAGGGATTCCGGCTCGAGCGGCGCATCCCATGGCATGAGGAGCAGCTTCGTCATTTTCAGGGGCGTTTTGGTAATCTGAGACCTCCTATAAGCTTTCTCTCTCCTCCAAAGGATGCCCAAATCAGCTTTAAATGATTTGATATTTTAACCCATGATAGAGGATGACATTCTAAGCATAATGGCGTTGGAATTTTGATTTTTCGAGTTTCCAATAATTTTCTAGCAATTTCTGACTGAATCTGACAAGAAATTCAATTTAAAAATATTCCAACATTTAAAAAATCCGATTCCACTTCAGAAAATTCATAATTTCCATCCTTGACACGTGGTTAAAATTTCACAGCAAAATTCCTTTGGGAAGTCACTTAACTAAAATATCGAAAAATCTTACTTTTACTAGATTCTCTTTATCTTTAAGAAAGTCTATATAAGGGGATAGGTTTTTGGATAAAATCAGAACCTCACATGCTAAAGAACCCTAGAGAGTCAAAAGAGGCAGCCTCCTCTCTCTCTCTCACGTTTTCCAACACCCGGCCACCCAAATCATACCGAAAATCCCCCGAAATCACCATCTAAACACGTTTTCCAATTCCCAAAGCACCAATAATCATCAAAACCCCACAAAAACACCACCAAAACGTGAAGAACAGCAAGAACAACCAACCACCAGAAGCCCGGTTCGAAATCCTTTCGGGTCTGCCATCAACGAAGCGCTAGACGAATCCCGGTGTAAAGAAACGTTGTGAATCCGTAGGTAAAAAGTAGAAACTCCACTTCCCTAATTCTCTACGGGATTATCTGTCTTGCCTCAAAATTTGGGCTCAAACTAACCCCTCTATGCTTCTGTATTGATGTTTGTTTAAGCTTCTGTCCAATAACTTGTTTACCAAGTTTCGTGCATAATTCGAATTCAAATTGAGAACTTTCGACCACTAACGTATTGTACATCTTTCAGGCTACGCACCCATAAAATTTGAGCCGAAAACACCTTCGGGAACAGCCTCAAAGCCGCCGTCCGAGGGCTGTCGCACCCACGGACGTCGTGTCCGGGGTCCCGGACTCCATGTCCGTAAGCTCGGACACCCACGGACGGCGGCGGGATTTTTAAAATTTAAAAATTAGGTTTTTCTAATAATGTCCGGGCCCACGGACGGCCTGTCCGTGGCCCCGGACTTTACAATTTTCTGTTTTCTGCTTAATTCGACTTTTATTGTTATGTAGGTTAACTGGGGTCCGTGGCTTCGGACATTAGGTCCGTGGCTACGGACGGAAACAAAATTTGACCTAATTCTGCCTCGAAACCCTAGTTTAGGTAGCTTCCAATTTCACTTTAATTTTCTGTCAAAAAATGCTAAAAACACAAAAAAAAAACAGAAGCGCGCACTTAGGTTAAAAACGACTTTGTAGTAAGCCGTAAATAAACCAAGTAGAGGAAAAACGACCTAGGAAGGGTAATGAAAGTAATTGAACCCTAAATAAGTCGAATATCAAGCCCCCGAACACGAACTCTCCTTTCCTAATTTGATCTAGGTAAAAATTAGGTGGCGACTCATAATAGGTTCCAGTGAGCTAGCTTAGGTTTTAATAATTATTGTTTTATGACATAGTTATTAATCTTAGGTTATAAGAGGACCTAAAACCCGACTAGATCCCAATCAATTTAATCAACATAGGATAGGGTTTAAAATCGAGGCTCACAGACTGGCGACTCTGCTGGGGATAAATTCTTAATTTTAACTTGTTTAATTTTAAGAAAGAGGGCTTAACTTGAAAAATTGTTTATTTATGGCTTTGTTACTTTGTTGTTTACTTTCGTGCGCACTTTAAATTTTTGCACCCCTGCATCATATGAGAGCGAGGGTCCACCTAAACTGATTTCATCCCGGGACCCGTTTGAGGGTCCCCTGTCTGGGACTCACACCTTTTAGGTGATGTGAATAAGCGGGGGAAAAGAGGAGGATGTCGTCTAACCACATCCCCTTAATACCTGGGCTTTAGCCCCAAGCGTTTTCTTGGCAGTGTCCTTACCTAGCCCATTGCTTGGTCGGTCAAAGACCCGACCGTAGACGCACACCTTCAGGTGATGTGAAAAAGTGGGGAAGCCCAAAGAGAATAGCGTGCAAGCCCTATTCCTTTGTGGTGACCTGGGCCCATGCCCCAAGCACCTCTCCGGATCGATCCATACCCGGTTTGGTAAAAACATCTAGTGAGGACATGTTGAATTTGTGTGGGCCTTGTTTGCTTGTATGATCGGCCACTACCCAGCCTAGAGATTGATAGGAACTTCTCCTACATCAACCTAGCCCAACATGAATTGACAGCTCTTTTTGTTTGCGGCCCAGAGGCCCTGTTTGGTTTAACATGTGAGTCGCTCGGGCTTCGGCCCAAAAGCCTAGACTTAAGTGATTTCTCTTCTGGCCCAATTTGTATTATCCAATTAGTTCTTGGCCCATAAAAAAGGAATCCACTTGAACTTGAAATAACTCACAAGTCCTGAAAATAAAATCTTTTTTGGCTTAGCAACCATCCTCTCTGGCCCGAAGAAAGTTAGGCCCATTTGTGATTTAGGGACCATTCCAGCTCATGTGCTTTACTTCAGGCCCAAACACATTCTGGCCCAAGGGCTCATTCTAGTCCACGTAGACTTCTATCATGACCCTAACCCAAAACCCTAGATCTAGGTGTCATCTTTTAGGCCCAACCATGATCACTCAGCCCAAATTCCAGTTCACATATAGAGCAATCATTCTGGCTCAAATACCACAATCATGACTCATTCTATTTTGGGCCCATAGACCAATTCATAGTTTTGGCCCATAAGCTTCGCTGTCAATCCAGAAGTTCAGCCCATAGCACAAAACATTTGGATCCAAGATAGGTTGCGTAACTCATTCATTCCAGTTTCTAGCTTCAAGGCCCAACAAGAACGTCAAACGAATCCCATACCTCAAGGTTTTCCCTCTCGGCCCAGTGGCCCATTCACAGTTCGTGTGGCCTCCTTCAGCCCCTTTGCTTCACTTCTAGATTAAGGGTATTCAGGCCCGCAAATCTGTTCTATCCTAGGAGTCACTCTAGCTCTTGCACTTCACTCGCAGCTTGGAAAAGATTCAGACCCGGATTCCTCCTACATAACCCACAGGCATTCCTAGTTCAAACATTTTATGAGGCCTATTCGAAGTTCAGAAGGAAGGCAATCACGATCATCCCAAAGGCGTCCCGACGGCCCAGAGCTTGAGTCTTCAGTATGTTGGCATCAGACAGCCCAACATCACTACTTTAGAAGTTTTCTAGATTTAGTAATTTTCTTTTCCCAGTCGTTCTTCCAACTTTTATGGTAGCTAGCTTCCTTTATTATTTTAGGTAGTTTTCTTAAGATTACAATCTTTGATGTTGTCTTTCCATTCTTGAATTAGAGCATAGTTCCATTTTCATTATTTTTTGTGCAATTATTCACAAAACCAGAACACCAAAATAAATAAGTCATCACGTCATTTCACCCACATCCACTACCTTCATCACATACATCCCATGTGCGCAAGGAATATCTCACCACCTTGTTGGCTTCCACCACTCATCATCTCTCAATGGAAATTTCACCGTACACTGAAAGCATCCCACTACCATATTTTACTTTCATCACTACATCACTCCACCAAAACAGCTCGACCTCACCGCCACGTACCACCACACATACAGCCACCCTCCACAAATAATCTGGGTATTCAAAAGGCTTGTCAAGAAACCCCACAGCAATACTGGGGGCAATCTGAGTTAAGGAACGATAATGTTTATCTCTTTTGTTTAAATGTGCAAACAAGTCTCTGAGTGTACACTTCGCGAGAGTGCCTTGAGCGGTAAAACCAAGAGCGAAAGAGCGTGTCATTTTTACACGACTCCAGAAAGGTCACATTCAAAGGCAAGGTAAACGACATGACTCCGACCGAAGGAGATAATTTGTAAATTTACGATTAAACCTGTGAAAAGTAACAAAGAACGGATACACAACTATTAGGGATGACGAAGCACCTAGGAAACAGCACCACACAGCCAAAAGCTTGTGAACCCTGACATTACACCCTAGGCACCCCCGCTGAGCCTTTCATGTATGACCTCTTTTATAACACTACAAACTCCACAAACAAGCCAGCCAATGATGAATAACCGACCCGGTGACCAAAGGAAGCAAGGAGCCCGACTTCCGAACAGCAACTTCACAAGTCCAAAGAAGCAAAACTGCTACCAGCATGACGAAACGATCCACAAATGGTCCCAAAGTGACACAGGATCCAAATAAGCTAACATTAAAAACAGCTCTCGAAGTTCAAAACCGGGAAACACAAGAACCCCGAAGGAAAGGAGATTCAAAGAAGGGCAAACTTGAAAAGCCTCAAAGAAATCCAAAATCGGAAAAAAGAAAGAAGATGCAAGGAACGACCCAAAAAGTTCCAAGTCCCAAGCGAAGTCATCACGAAGTAGCCAAATGACTTCAAGGCAAAGAAACAAGTCCGAGAGACGGTGCAAGTTGCAGCTTTGGTCACCCTTAAAGCTCCACATATCTTAAACATCCCTCCATAACCCTGTTGTCATTCATCACACCCCATAGCCACGTTATAAGCTTAAAAGACTTCCGACCTAGTAGTTGTGTATCCAATCATGTGAAAGTAACAGGTTGAACGCGTAAATCTAACAAATGTCAAGTTCAATGGTCGAGATGTTTTGTCCAAAAGGAGAGCGTGAGTGCAAGCATTAAACACTTTGAGTGTAGGATAGAAAGCACCACAACAAGATAAACCTTGACCTTGTGAGAATGAGATTTGTTTTGCACAATTAATCAAAGAAAATACTGGGGGCAATCGATCGTTCCGATCGATTGCCAAAAATTCCAAAGAACTCAGATTGCCTTAAGGAAAAATACTGGGGGCAATTGTTGGTCCCAACAATTGCAACAATGACACCGATTGAGGCCCAAAAGCCAGAAACCCAAAGGATTCAAACCCTTCTCATACCACTCAGGCCCGTCCTAAGCCCTTTCTCCACATCAAATTCCCTCAGGCCCGTCCTCCACATCAAAATTCCTCAGGCCTGTCCTAAGCCCTACCTTCACACTCAAACATCCACAGGCCCGTCTTGAGCCCTACCATCTCCAGGTTTGACATAAACCCTAGTCCTTCTACATCCATTTAGACCCATCATACATTTTACTGACTTTCACCTAGATCCATCCTTTAGGCTCGTCATAAGACCTAGAACCATCCTTTAGGCTCGTCATAAGACCTAGATCCCACCTTAGGCTCGTCATAAGACCTAGATCCACCTTTAGGCTCGTCATAAGACCTAGAACCATCCTTTAGGCTTGTCATAAGACCTAGAACCATCCTTTAGGCTCGTCATAAGACCTAGATCCCACCTTTAGGCTCGTCATAAGACCTAGATCCCACCTTTAGGCTCGTCATAAGACCTAGAACCATCCTTTAGGCTCGTCGTAAGACCTAGTTGCATTCCCTTAGGCTCGTAGTAAGACCTAGCATTACCTTTTAGCTTACCCACTCTCATCAAACACATTGCATTCATCTCATTCGTATGGGCTCGTCATAAGACCCTAGCTACATTACCCAGGCGCGTCACAAGACCTGGCGACAGAAAGTTGGCGAGGTGATGGCAATAAATCCTCCTTTTGCGATGTCAACTTATTTTTGGGATCAACGAATGGTGGGCAAAGGCAATAAGTCCCCAGGGTTTTTACCAGGAGTTATCCCTGCACACCGGCTTGGGGGGCGATGGCAATAAGTCCACATTGGGTCCAGCCAGGAGCATCGGCACGGGTTTCGGTTCCCCCAGAAGCATCCGAGCATCATCAACATCATCAGCATCATCAACATCATCAAACATCATCAGCATCATCAACATTATCAGCATCATTAGCATCATCAACATCTCAGCATTCTTGCATTTGCATACCACCTAGTTATCACATTCTAGGTTGTCAACACCTTAGAATCGCTTGACACTATCTCATTTTCACACTTTAGGTTGTCAACGCCTTAGAATCGCTTGACACTATCTCATTTCACACTTTAGGTTGTCAACGCCTTAGAATCGCTTGACACTATCTCATTTCCACATTTTAGGTTGTCAACACCTTAGAAACGCTTGACATTATCTCATTTCCACATTTTAGGTTGTCAACGCCTTAGAATCGCATGACATTATTTCCACATTTTAGGTTGTCAACGCCTTAGAATCGCTTGACGCTGCTTCATTTCACTTTACTCGTAGGTAGTCAACACCTTAGAATAGCTTGACATCATCTCATTTGTCATAGGCAGTCAACACGTTAGAATAGTTTGACATCATATCATAGGTAGTCAACGCCTTAGAATTGCTTGACATTACTTCATTTTACTTATAGTAGTCAGCACCTTAGAATAGCTCGACACAACTTATCAGTTTTTGGTAACATGCAGGTTCTTGGAAGCATTTTAAATTTTGGGGTATCACTCAAGCATCAACTATCCTTCTCACTTTCGTTACAAAGTCTAGTTGACGGGGGGCAATCTGTTATACCCAAAATTTTGACCCCCCTGGTTAGGGTCCACGAGGTCCTGGTGATGTGAGGGGCGTTTTAATCTAGTAGTGAGGGATTCCGGCTCGAGCGGCACATCCCATGGCATGAGGAGCAGCTTCGTCATTTTCAGGGGCGTTTTGGTAATCTGAGACCTCCTATAAGCTTTCTCTCTCCTCCAAAGGATGCCCAAATCAGCTTGAAATGATTTGATATTTTAACCCATGATAGAGGATGACATTCTAAGCATAATGGCGTTGGAATTTTGATTTTTCGAGTTTCCAATAATTTTCTAGCAATTTCTGACTGAATCTGACAAGAAATTCAATTTAAAAATATTCCAACATTTAAAAAATCCGATTCCACTTCAGAAATTCATAATTTCCATCCTTGACACGTGGTTAAAATTTCACAGCAAAATTCCTTTGGGAAGTCACTTAACTAAAATATCGAAAAATCTTACTTTTACTAGATTCTCTTTATCTTTAAGAAAGTCTATATAAGGGGATAGGTTTTTGGATAAAATCGGGACCTCACATGCTAAAGAACCCTAGAGAGTCAAAAGAGGCAGCCTCTCTCTCTCTCTCTCACGTCTTCCAACACCCGGCCACCCAAATCATACCGAAAATCCCCCGAAAGCACCATCTAAACACGTTTTCCAATTCCCAAAGCACCAATAATCATCAAAACCCACAAAAACACCACCAAAACGTGAAGAACAGCAAGAACCCACCACCAGAAGCCCGGTTCGAAATCCTTTCGGGTCTGCCATCAACGAAGCGCTAGACGAATCCCGGTGTAAAGAAACGTTGTGAATCCGAAGGTAAAACAGGTAGAAACTCCACTTCCCTAATTCTCTACGGGATTATCTGTCTTGCCTCAAAATTTGGGCTCAAACTAACCCCTCTATGCTTCTGTATTATGTTGTTTAAGCTTCTGTCCAATAACTTGTTTACCAAGTTTCGTGCATAATTCGAATTCAAATTGAGAACTTTCGACCACTAACGTATTGTACATCTTTCAGGCTACGCACCCATAAAATTTGAGCCGAAAACACCTTCGGGAACAGCCTCAAAGCCGCCGTCCGAGGCTGTCCGCACCCACGGACGTCGTGTCCGGGGTCCCGGACTCCATGTCCGTAAGCTCGGACACCCACGGACGGCGGTGGGATTTTTAAAATTTAAAAATTAGGTTTTTCTAATAATGTCCGGGCTCACGGACAGCCTGTCCGTGGCCCCGGACTTTACAATTTTCTGTTTTCTGTTTAATTCGACTTTTATTGTTATGTAGGTTAACTGGGTCCGTGGCTTCGGACATTAGGTCCGTGGCTACGGACGGAAACAAAATTTGACCTAATTCTGCCTTCGAAACCCTAGTTTAGGTAGCTTCCAATTTCACTTTAATTTTCTCAAAAAATGCTAAAAACACAAAAAAAAACAGAAGCGCGCACTTAGGTTAAAAACGACTTTGTAGTAAGCCGTAAATAAACCAAGTAGAGGAAAAACGACCTAGGAAGGGTAATGAAAGTAATTGAACCCTAAATAAGTCGAATATCAAGCCCCTGAACCCGAACTCTCCTTTCCTAATTTGATCTAGGTAAAAATTAGGTGGCGACTCATAATAGGTTCCAGTGAGCTAGCTTAGGTTTTAATAATATTATTGTTTTATGACATAGTTATTAATCTTAGGTTATAAGAGGACCTAAAACCCGACTAGATCCCAATCAATTTAATCAACATAGGATAGGGTTTAAAATCGAGGCTCACAACACCCGCCTTGTCCGAACTTGTGTCCGGACTTCCCAAGTTTGGACACTGTTCGAGGCTCAAATGGGTGTAAATAGACGACTGTCCGAACATGCGTCCGAGCTTCCCAAGTTCGGACGTTGTTCGAGACCAAAACAGAATATATAGATAGGTGTGTCAGAACGTCCAAGTTCGGATGGTAGTTCGGACACTGGTCGAGGCTTTGAAAACTTACGCGCAACAGGGCATGTCCGAACGTCCACGTTCGGACGGTAGTTCGGACATGCCAAAACCTTCATTTTCTATACCTTTAAACACTTACTCATTTCTTGTCAAAATGCCCAACACTTATAGTATTTCCCCGTTAGGTTTATAGCATGTCCCCACACATTATTTAGCCCACCTAAATACTTTATCTCCTTCCAAGAATTTTCTTCACAAGTTCAAACATCTTCCTTACCTAAACATCATTTCCTCCTTGTACATCAACATTACCTAAACCTTAACAAACTCCTCCAAGACTTTAGTACATCCCAAAACACCCATTGGATTTCTAGAACTTCCAAGATAATGCCTAAATCCTTTTTGCCTTCTAAAACACCTTAATGCACATTTATTTCCCTAGTAAAACACTTAACCATTCTCAACACTTCCAAACTCACCAAACTCATTTTAAACACTTAAAACTTCTTATACATTACCCAAATTTTGCCATGGGTTCTCCTAGCACATTGTCATACCAAAACACATTGTTATTCACCATTTAACATTCAAGAACACCTAGATCCATCAAGAACTTTCTCATACACAACACTTCACCAAATCTACACTACATCACAATATAGTGCATAAACTTAAATTGCTTGGCACCTAGGCCCTTAAATAACATAAACCATAAACACTGAATTTCCCACATATATATTGCCTTTGACCTGCAAATACACTCAACATCACATATGCCCTTTTATAAACTCCTTGAGAGCATTTCTCTAGGTCATTTGCCATTGGCTCCTTAGGTATTTTATTAAGCAAATCAAGCTCATTTTTTTCCTAAGGCATTTTAAACCACATTGAGATAGTTTGTTTACCTCTTTTCTTCAAGATTTTTACTTGAACACTCTTGTTCTTCCTTGTTTGGAAATCGGAAAGAGTACTTGGCTACTTGTCAATGTTCTAATCAATACACAAGTAAAACCAATGAGCATTCAAGCTTCATGCTTAAACTCATTTACAAACCCTAGGTTATATATATTGTCTTGCACATTTGGATAGTTGTTTTACCTTGGAAACAAAAGAGAGCTTGAATAAGCATCAAGAGAGGACTCCTCCTTGTCCTTTGAAGATTGAAATGGAGCTATGAAAGAACAAGAGAAGACACCATCAAAGGTGATTCTCGGTTACACACAAAAACAAGAGGAAATGTTGTTTGTCTTTGATTTTCCTTACCTTGAAGCAAAGGAGAATGATAAGGCATGAAAATATGAGCTCAAGCTCCTTCAATGGTGAATCTTCATGGCACCGAAATGGAGTTCTTGAAGGTTTGAAAAGAGAGAAGTGTAGAGCTTGGCCTAACTAAGACAAATATGGTCTTAGAATTTGATTTGGTATATGGAGCTAGAAGATATAAGAGATTGAAGATGGTGGTGTGAGTGGTGCTGTAGCAAACCGAGAATGGAGAAGAGAAGGAGGTTGGAGACGGTGGAAGTGAGAGGGAAAGGGAGAAATGAAATAAGGTGTTGCTTTTATAAGATATTTACCTTATAAAGTAGCTTTCTTCTTTTTACTTACTTTTCCTTCCTTTCCTTAATTGATTTCTTTTACATGTTGGTGACTCACCATAATAAAAATTGGCCCCCTTACATTACTTAGGGGTGTTTTGGTCTTTGTTGACCAATTAACTTACTTATATTGACTTATGTCATAAACTAGCATATTTTAGTTACTATTCACCAAAAACAAGGCACATACTTGTGAAATTTTTTATTTCCCATTGATTTAAACTTCCAAATGTGATACTAAGTAGTACACATGTTAATTAAAGAGTAATTATGGACATTTAGCCATTCAAAACTCATTTACAAGACAATTTTTCAAAAATGTGCTTTAAGACTCCTTAAAGCACATTTTGTGTTTTAACTTGTTTTCAAGCTTGGTTTTCTTTGGTAATTGGTTTTATATATTCATTAACATATAATTAAGGTATAGGTATGACCTTTAGGTCTTATACAAATTTATCCCAAGCTTAGAGCACATTTTTTCTCATATTGACTTTAAGGTATTTATTTGTGTTTTGTTTGGTTTAATTGTCTAACAAGGTTTCCTAAGGACTTAATTAGCCTTATTAAATCATAATTGAATATCACTAAGTCTTGTTAGGCTCGTTGGGTCCCAAGCAAGTTCACTTCCAAGTTTAGAGCATGTTTTTGCTCAAACTGTATTTATGGTACTTTATTGTTCTCACCATGGTTTAAATTGTACACTGATGTTTCTAAGGCACTTTTTAGCCTTTAATATCATAGTTTAGTATTTAAACAACATATCAAGGTTTGGGGTATTTCAATCTACCCCCCTTAAAAGAACTTTGTCCTCGAAGTTCACACTTCCCACACATTATTTGGATTAAAACACCGGGATCACTTGGAAATAAACTTCCATAACCAAACATACTTTACATCACAACCCTTACTAGTCCGGGTACATATACACATCCATACATAACATAACTCACATGATAACCTCGGACTCAATGGTCCGGGTATCTTAGCAACATTTGCACATACATACAACCCTTAGACTCTTGGGTCTGGGTACCATAACAACATTTAGACCCATAGATCTTGATAACATAACAGCCTTTAGACACATAGGTCTATGTAACACAACAACATTTAGACTCATAGGTCTTGATAACATACACTTTTGGAAATCAAGGTCAAAATAACATTTATTACACATACCACACAACATGTCATAGCATGTATAACAATCAAAAATATCTTTGATATACACTGTGATCCTGCAGAACCCGGTCGCGATGGACACCTTCTGGTCCCCGTTCCTTTGGGAGATCAAAACATTCACTTAATTTTTAACATATGTACTTCTCATGTCGTCGGTCCGAAGACAAAGGCTCATACGTCCTCAGCTCGTGAGCAAGTACTACAAAAATATTCTTTACTAGGTTAAGTATAAGAGAATCCTTTATTCAAAATATTAATCGATTGTTTTGGAAATACCAATTGAAAATCCTTTTTGAAAACGCAACACAACTCCAAGTCCAACTTATGCTCTTTGCTTCTTTTCTTAGCGTGGTTTGTTGTGACCACTTAAGGGGAGCTTCAAGAATCATCCAACCCTGATATGATCAGCATCAGTGTCGAACTATCATTCCACCCCATTTTGTGTTCGGCTTCCCTTGATCGCATGCAAATCAAGTTCCACTTCCCACTTCATTTTCAAGCATCAAGTAATACACTCATTTCAAATTTCCTATCTTTTTAATCATTCTAATCATGATCATAACATCTCCAAGGGATAGAACTTCGTCTATCAGTTATTTCCATTCACTTTAATGTGGTTACCTAGAGAATCTTATTCTCACTAGGTTCTATGTCGGTTTCATACCCTTTCATGAATCAATATATAGTATATATACACACATATATTTTATCATAATACAACACACAGTTTCACACATTTAGTGTCATATGAACATATAATGTCAGGGTTTTAGTTCCCCGGGAGTTTCTCTACTCCCCACACTTGTACTATCACACCCAACTGTTAACAAATAAACACACTTATCACAACGGTATTCGCATCTTCTATGCGCAATTACCACAATTAAACCATGAATGAATGCGTATGTTTACGTAACACACACACCAATCATCAAAACAAATTATTTTGTGCTATGCACAACATAAGTCACGTACACTTGTACGGTAATACACACTAAGTGGTTTTGCGCTCTACCCCCCTTAAAATGGATTACGCCCACGTAATCAGTCACCAAACATTGGCTTAAAATGTTCTGCCGTCGTGAAGTGTTTTAACTTCCACGCGGTCTATTATACAATGCATCTTATTAGAGGATCTTAACTATATTGGCGGTTTAGTTCCTAAACCAAGAATTCTCATTGGAGTTTGCTTTAACTCTTAACTGGTTTCGATTCTGGCCTATGAGGCTTCTAGGCATTAATAATTAGCCATTCACTCATGTTCACTATGCACATTCAACACTTGAATCACTGGCTCACTAGTTTCTACTGCGCAACTCTAATAACTGTAGAGCTTAATTTGCCCCACTCGTTATTCTTACTGTATTGTACACCTCCCATTTATCACCTTTATCTTGGTAACAATGGTTTCTCAACCGACGCGTGGTATCTCTTACCGTTAGCAAACTCGGTGAGTTACAAAACTTTCCATCCACTTCTCTAATAACTTACTGCGTAAACTGCTACGTATTTCACAATGATTGACTTGTTTCCTTCCGACTTACTGTCGGTTGAGGTTGAGCTACTACCTTGTGTGTAGTGCTCTCTCAGCTATTTCCCACACTTGAGGTATATTCCATACCAATATTTGATATTTAGTGTTACCGTAGTCACTTATTCTTAATCCTGCCTCCACATTTGGTCCTGTACAAGTACTCTTTCATTGGTATGTCTTTGCATTTCCTATGCATCAGTCACTATGGCGTTATAAGCCGCTTTCTGTTTCCACCACAATTAACATTTCCCGAATCCTAGGTACCGCACTCGATCAATACTGTGCAAATGCAATACCAAAACACTCAGTCATACAGAGTGCAGAGGCATAAACTCTTGGCAGTAAATCTCTTATGCGATTGCAATAGGAATTTACACTATGTTTCACTGAGATTTTTATCTCACAGTACTAGCTACCGGCTTATTGCTCAGTCTGTTTATCATCACTTCCCTTGCATCTCCACTAAGTTTATCTGCCATATTATTATCTAACAACACTTATACAATGGTCGCTTTCTGCGCACCGTGTTCTTTCTTCTTGCACAACACTAACTTACATGGTATTCACTGTCATATTAGTTTTCACACATATACTTACATCGTTAGTATTTTGGTTCGTCCTTTGCTTGGATGACTATTGAATGTTCCTTGAGCGTTGATCATCCGAGTCACAAGCCGGCGTTATTAAGCTCAGTGCTTCACTTTATACCCACATGCTACTCAACTAACTGTTCTCTCACAACGACAACATGGTCAATCCCTAACATGTTTCTTGAACTTGGTTCACATAACTACCGCTGTTGCGGTCTCACAATATCGAGAGGTATCCACACTCTTAATGTAGTGGTTCGTTCTCCACTCTATTCACTTATACAACATAAACTTCTGCAATCAATCAAATTTACATAACATATCTTGCTTGTGGCTTATAAGCCTTATTTTCTTGAGCTGCGCTCATTGTAGGCTGTCCACACACATGTACTTCTCTGTACAACATTACATGGTTTGGATGTCATATTGGGCTCCATGACAAGGTCGTTGCATCACGTTTCCTTTCATGGGATGCCCCTTAGGATTGTCAGTCCGTCTCCTGACAACTTATGTCTAAACTGGGTGTTAGTTTCAACCCTTGTGTTTCTGTCACGTTATTTCGTTCAACTATCGTTGATGTGAACACCCTTCAAGGATCGCTTTTGGGTGTTGCTAAGTTATGCCATTACATCTGGCTTGCACTTATTGGTATATTCAGTTAGCCACGCCGTTTTGCGTTCTTGACTGGCTTATTATCTTCTTCTGTGAAGATCAACATCTCCTGGTAGTGTAGGTACTCATTCTGGGAGTTTCATCCCGTTCATTGCACATTAATGTGTCCACATTAAGCATTTGCCTCGTCATGTACAGGCTGGGTCACCATTCCAGCTATCATGTTTATCCCTGGGATCCTTAAGACATATGCTATGTCTTTACATTACAGTTAGTGCACTTCGCACCTCCTGACTCTTAAACATTTCCTTGAAAGGAATTCACTAATTCCTTTAGTCTCGTTAACTTAACTGAGTTCCTTTACTTCAACCATTCATGGTAATCCTTAGCTCTTGTTTGACTTACACTGCTGACCGTAGTACGGAGTCGACTACCTCCCGTGTTCCGGACTCTACTCGTATACATATGTGAGGTACCATGCTGATACATTGCTACTTACCCAACTAACCCATAAGTAGGTCTGTCAGGCCCACAAGCTCCTATCGGAGTGCGGTCGTCCCACATTTCAGTTGGTACACTCGTAGTGTCCGTCACACGCCTAGGTGAAGTATTCTGTTGTCAACTCCCTTATATTGTCCTGTGACAATATACATTCCGTGCTTCCCGAACTTAATCGAGGGAAAGTTTATCCACTATTGTATCTTTATCAACTGCCCTTGGTTTTACTGGTTTGGTTTAGAAGAAGGTTAGAAAGAAGTATTGGTTTGAAAGAAAATCTGGTTTTGAAAGAAAAGAGTTTGCAATAAATCTGAGTTGAAAGAAAAATTCTTATGGTTTTACAATGCCTTCTTCCCTTAACCAAATCTAGCTTCCTGCTGACTGGTGTATTTCCATTTACAGAGGTTAGGCTATCAAGCCCTTCCATGGTCGTGAGGATCTCACTTAACTTCATGGTACTTTACTAAGTACTTGTAGTTGTTAAAAATTTTCCCGAACAGCCCTGTTATAGCAGCACTTGCCATGACAAGTGCGCCATGCTAATTGGCTATCGGTTAATCACACACACCGGTTGCGGTATTGTTCTTACCCGCACTATTATCAGTGGCCTTGTTGGCCCTTACTCGACCTTACAGTCTTGACAATAACCCTCTGGGTAACTTCAACTTCTCACTGTCTTCACATGATAATCATTAACTAAGGTGTTTCCCATTCTTGGAGACCCCCTTTTCTTAGTATTGTTACCTCTTCGTAGCCCGTTCCACCCATTTGTCGTGGTTACTGAGACTTGTCTCTTGTTTGGGTACTACGTTGTAGTTCCTTTGTCGGTTGGTATACCGTTGGCGACATTATGTAATAATCGTGGTCCCGTAGACGCTCGTCTCGGGTTTCATTACTTCACTTCTTGCCTATTGCACGGTTGGTGCGTTGCAGCTGGTTGCTCTCGACTGCTCAGCATGTCGACCCAGGTTGCCGCAAATTCTATTCTCTTATACACAAAATTCTTCATCCTTCGCTATTAATGCGGTTAACATTGTTCAGATGGAAACCGTCTCTGGGATTCCCACTCTTCGGGATCTACCGTATGACTGGTTCTCCGTACTCACAGTGGTACTTAATAACAGCCAGATCGGGTATTCCCGAGTAAGAGAGGACCTTCATCTCTCTGGCGTTGTTTCCCCAAGTTATAAACAGGGACTATGGAGGGCGGGAAGGACATAACAGGTTTTCTGTGTTCACTGGTAATTCCCAACTAGCGTATCTCTCACGCTATCACTCAACCCTTAACCCAAAGTACTAAAATCCTAACTCGGTACTTCCTAAGCTCGGTAATTCAGTCATCAGAGCGATACTTCGCTCTGATACCACTTTTTGTAACACCACATCCAACATTAACACACTTACAACAACTGCAGCGGAAAAACATACTTCATCACATTACTTAACTCATTGGTGTTACACGCCGTCAACCACCCACGTGGCTAACAAGGCTATTACATATACATTGTATCGGTCTGATGGACTAGATTCCCGAGCGACTACACATTGCTATCCCTTTTTCATTAACAACAAAACATACACATACCTTCCAACTGTACCGAGTATTCACAAACAAATGCCGATTACAATTTCGGTCTTACTACACCTACTGTACAAATATACCTAAAATGATTACCCATGTACAAACGACTACCCCGTCCTACTCTCGAACGGCTTCCAGCTCCTTGTACCTGAAATAGGAAAAAGAAGAGAAAAGGGAGGCACCCACCAGGGGCTCAGCACCTTTGCTAGTATGGTAATCCCGCAGCCCGCATGCTACCGGGCCACGCACAACTAATTGTCGTCTTAGCATGCGGTTGATTATATTTGAATCATGCATGTAAACTATAAACACATAACACATAACATTCCACCTCAATGGGCTCAACAAACAGATAACACATCCTTACTTGATAAGTCACTCATGGTGTTCATTAACCCTAGAGTGTTTCTCCTCTAATGGAGCTACTTCCTTAATAGACGACACTCACCCATTAATCGAGTTATCCTTAACCGCCTCTTATCACAAACTGGGATTCATATCCATGATCCACATCCTCCACATTTTACAACATATAACATACACTACATAATAACACTTTTCACGTTTCAACGTGCACATAACAACATCGCAATGGGAATTGCAGTACAACAACAACACATAACATAACGGGAACGGTTCTCTTAGGAACCGACCCAAACATAGTTAATTCACTGGTGAGCCTAGAGAATGATGTCACCCTCATGATAAACTCGTTATACAACACTCATTACCGTCCTAATAGTCGGACGAGTAACTTAAGTTAAGATGGTTCGGATATGGTGACCCGAACACACCACATAAACACATGTTCCCCCTAAACCGATCATAAGTCAGAATAGCTAAGCTTTGGAGTAAGCTAATGGGAGATCGTAACCTGTGAGAGAAATAACCATAACAGAGAGGAGGGTAAGGTTAAAAAGGATACCCACTCCCAAACAACGCGCGACCGGCCTAACCGGATTCCTCACCCCCGTTAGTACATATTTACTTGTAGATAAATAGTTAGAGCCCCACTATGGAACCTATCACATCCACACACCAAGAAGGTATTTCGACTGGGTTAAACACACGAGGGAGGTCCATACATTCACACACAACATCAAACAATTAACTCACGCATAGCCGTGGTTAGAACGTCCCATGGTCCGGGTCGTTAAATTCTGAATACCGATCTCTCATGTGATCCTAGACTCAGTTAGCTAAGCTTAACACTTTCGAGGTTAAATGGTATCGGAACTAGACACGCCACATATATGAATTACTTTAAACTCATTACATGTTTTATCTTATAACGTGGCAATCATACAGAAAAACACATTGGCATACAAGCCGGTGTAATCTGGTAGGACACAGGTTGCAAGAAAACCATACCTGTCACCGAGGTTTCACTCTAACGGGCCATCACATGTTCCTCGTAACATCTTTGAACAACTGGTAACATTACATTTACTTTTATTAACATCGGGGTAACATGATTGTTTAAAGTCTAATGCTCATAACTTATCCCTGTTAACTAGTTAAATAACTTCACATTTTAACTTGTTTTACTTTTACATTTTAATACAACTTTTCCCCCACTAAATTGTCATTATAACTCACTTAACATGTCCTTAACAATCTTATAACGTCATTACTTGATTATAAAGCTCGGACTTCCCATGTTCGGACACTGTTCGAGGCTCAAATGGGTGTAAATAAACGAGTGTCCAAACATGCGTCCGAGCTTCCCAAGTTCGGACGTTGTTCGAGGCCAAAACAGAATATAGAGATAGGTGTGTCCGAACGTCCAAGTTCGGACGGTAGTTCGGACACTGGTCGAGGCTTTGAAAACTTACGCGCAACAGGGCATGTCCGAACGTCCACGTTCGGACGGTAGTTCGGACGTGCCAAAACCTTCATTTTCTATACCTTTAAACACTTACTCATTTCTTGTCAAAATGCCCAACACTTATAGTATTTCCCCCTTAGGTTTATAGCATGTCCCCACACATTATTTAGCCGACCTAAATACTTTATGTCCTTCCAAGAATTTTCTTCACAAGTTCAAACATCTTCCTTACCTAAACATCATTTCCTCCTTGTACATCAACATTACCTAAACCTTAACAAACTCCTCCAAGACTTTAGTACATCCCAAAACACCCATTGGATTTCTAGAACTTCCAAGATAATGCCTAAATCCTTTTTGCCTTCTAAAACACCTTAATGCACATTTTTTTCCCTAGTAAAACACTTAACCATTCTCAACACTTCCAAACTCACCAAACTCATTTTAAACACTTAAAACTTCTTATACATTACCCAAATTTTGCCATGGGTTCTCCTAGCACATTGTCATACCAAAACTCATTGTTTTTCACCATTTAACATTCAAGAACACCTAAATCCATCAAGAACTTTATCACACACAACACTTCACCAAATCTTCACTACATCACAATATAGTTCATAAACTTAAATTGATTGGCACCTAGGCCCTTAAATAACATAAACCATAAACACTGAATTTCCCACATATATATTGCCTTTGACCTACAAATACACTCAACATCACATATGCCCTTTTATAAACTCCTTGAGAGCATTTCTCTAGGTCATTTACCATTGGCTCCTTAGGTATTTTATTAAGCAAATCAAGCTCATTTTTTTCCTAAGGCATTTTAAAACACATTGAGATAGTTTGTTTACCTCTTTTCTTCAAGATTTTTACTTGAACACTCTTGTTCTTCCTTGTTTGGAAATCAGCAAGAGTACTTGGCTAATTGTCAATGTTCTAATCATACACAAGTAAAACCAATGAGCATTCAAGCTTCATGCTTAAACTCATTTACAAACCCTAGGTTATATATATTGTCTTGCACATTAGGATAGTTGTTTTACCTTGGAAACAAAAGAGAGCTTGAATAAGTATCAAGAGAGGACTCCTCCTTGTCCTTTGAAGATTGAAATGGAGCTATGAAAGAACAAGAGAAGTGTTATACCCAAAATTTCAACCCCCCGGAGTAGTCTCTAAGGCATACGTGCTACAAAGGGCAAAAGGGGTCAAAAAGCACCAAGGCGGGATTTTCCAAGGACATTATCGGGATTTTCTATTTTTATATGACTTGTTCATTATCTCCAAACACTTCCAAATATCATAGTCATTATGAAAGGTATTTCATGATTTTCTGATAATATTTATTCTGGAAATTTAGCTTTTAATTCATATTATAAGCTAATTTCTTAAATTAACACATGAAATAACCTCAAAATAGAAATAATAAAAGGTTTCCAAAATTAAAATAAAATTGTCACATGGTTAGAATGACTACATACAGTCATAAACCTGAAATTATTTTATTTGGAACCTTAACCCAAAATTTAAAAGAGAAATTCAATCATTTTTGCAATTTTCTCTCTCCTATGGAAAATAACGAAATCGAAACAAAACGTCATGAAATTTTAACACAAGATAGAGGATGATTATTAGAGACTTATGCCGTTGGAATTTCGCTATTTCGACTTTCCAATAATAAGTTATGAATTATGGGAGATTCCTGGTTGTGAGATTTTTATCTAATCGGTTATTTATCAAAATAACCCGATTCCAACTCTCAAAATTATTAAAAATCATCCTTTATCTTCAGTTAAAATTTCATAATTTTTATCGGCCTGAAACATATTTTAAAAAATCAGATTCCCTTAGAGCACAAAATCAGGGTTTTAGATAAAAATCTTGTTCTATCAACATGGCCTTGCTCTTTCTATAAAAGGACCTTCCAAAAACGACCTAGGGCAGAGAAGAACACCTCCAAAGTCAGAGAACACAGCCACAAACCTTCTTCCCACGTTTTTACACTTCCAAGCCTCAAATTAATACCGAAACACTACAGAAATCACCCCAAAATCACCAAAAACTCATCCTTTCTTCTCCTATTGAACTTCCAAGCACCAAAACATCACAAAAACAGAAGCAAACCGTCCTTAATCATACAAGGAAGAAGAAATCAGAACTCAGGTCGAAGCTGAACCGGATCAGCTACCAACGACGCGTTCGAAGTTTCCCGACGTGAAGGAACAACCAAATCCCGAAGCCAAAACAGGTTAGAATTCGAATTCTTTAACTCCACTGATCACAATATGCTTCTGGTTGAAATTCCTATTCGAACTGACTTTTCTTTGCTTCTGAATTAAGGTTTGTTTGCGTTTCTGTCCACTAACTTGTTCAATAAGTTTCGTCCTTAATTGTAGTCAAATTGAAAACTTTTGATCACTAACAGTTTAGAATCTTTCAGGCTACTTACCCATAAATTTGAGCCAAAAACACCGCCGGGAACAGCCTAACGCCGTCCGAGGTCGGTCCGCACCCACGGACGCTATCTGGGGTCCCGGACGCTCTGTCCGAAATCCGGACGCCCCCGGACGGTGGCGGGATATTTTTATTTTCAAAAGTTAGGGTTTTATAAAACATGTCCGGGCCCACGGACGTCCTGTCCGTGGCCCCGGACTTTTCAAAATCTCGTTTCTGTTTAAATTTGACTTTTTTGTGTAATTAGGTTAACTGGGGTCCGGGTTCGGACATTAGGTCCGTGGCCACGGACGGAATAAAAATTTGACCTAATTCTGCCTCCGAAACCCTAGTTTAGGTAACTTTCAATTTCACTTTAATTTTCTGTCAAAAAACGTTAAAAAATAAAAAAAAACAGAAGCGCGCACCTAGGTTAAAAACAACTTTGTAGAAAGCCGTAACGAACCAAGTAGAGGAAAAACGACTTAGGAAGGGTAATGAAAGTAATTTGAACCCTAATTAAGTCGAATATCAAGCCCCCGAACCCGAACTCTCCTTTCCTAATTTGATCTAGGTTAAAATTAGGTGGCGACTCATAATAGGTTCCAGTGAGCTGGCTTAGGTTTTAATAATTATTATTATATGACATAGTTATTAATCTTAGGCTATAAGTGGACCTAAAACCCGATTAGATCCAATCAAGTTAATCCACATAGGATAGGGTTTAAAATCGAGGCTCACAGACTGGCGACTCTGCTGGGGACAAACTCTTAATTTTAACTTGTTTAATTTTAAGAAAGAGGGCTTAACTCGAAAATGTTTATTTATGGCTTTATTACTTTGTTTGTTTACTTTTGTGCGCACTTTAATTTCTGCACCTTTGCATCATATGAGAGCGAGGGTCCACACAAACCGATTTCACCCGGGACCCGTTTGAGGGTCCCCTGTCAGGGACTCACACCTTTTAGGTGATGTGAAAAGGGGGGAAAAGAGGAGGATGTCGTCTAACCACATCCCCTTAATACCTGGGCTTTAGCCCCAAGCGTTTTCCTGGCAGTGCCCTTACCTAGCCCATTGTTTGGTCAGTCAAAGACCCGACCGTAGACGCACACCTTCAGGTGATGTGAAAAAAGTGGGGAAGCCCAAAGAGAATAGCGTGCAAGCCCTATTCCTTTGTGGCGACCTGGGCCCAGCCCCAAGCATCTCTCCGGATCGATCCATACCCGGTTTAATCTTAACATCTAGTGAGGACATGTTGAATTTGTGTGGGCCTTGTTTACCTGCATGATCGGCCCACTACCCAGCCTAAATTGATAGGAACTTCTCCTACATCAACTCAGCCCAACCCGATATCACGGCTTTATTGTTTGCGGCCCAAAGACCCTGCTTGATTTGAATGTGTGAGTTATTTGTTCAGGCTTCGGCCCAAAAGTTTAGATTTAGGTGATTTATCTTTCAGCCCAATTTAAATTACCAATTTAGTTTTAGGCCCATGGAAAACAAATCCACCTGAAGCAATCCATAAAAATCCATCAGGCCTTTCCATTTCAAGGCCCATTCTAGTCTAGGAAGACTTTTCACTCGGGTTTTGACCCAAGATCCAAGACACATGCATCATATTTTAGGACCAATCTGAATTACTTGGCACAGGTTCCAATTCACATCAAGAACATGGTTTAGGAATCAGTTTAGCCCGTATGCTTTACCTCTAGCCCAGACACATTCTGGCCCAAGCGCCCAATTCTCAAAATATTCTGGCCTAAGAGTCACATTCTTCAAACACTTCTAGGCGCCTCCCTTCCAACTTATTTTTGGCCTCAGTGTCTACCCACAATCTTCGAAACATTCCAGCTCATATGCTTTTCTTGCAGCCCAAACAAGTTTTCACCTAAAACTTCTTCGCGGTCCAGAATTTTAGCTCAATCCACTTTTGTTTTCCAACAGATAAGCCCGAATCCCAAGTATGGCAGACGGAGGAAACCCAATCAGCATGGTGGCCCAGCTTGCAGCCTTAGAGCAAAAGTACATGGCCGCCTTTGATGCCATGGAACAGAAACATAGGTCCACCACTAATGACATGGAGGCTAAGTATGTCACCATCATCGAAGAGCTGAAAAGAAAAATCAATTCTCTTGAGGTTGGTCATCAGGAAAACATTCCAAGGAGGATTGCCGACTCTGGGAACGAGCGCGACTACATCGAAATTAACTCCGTTGGGGTCCAGGATGCGCACAGATTTGTAGGGGAAGCTGCCCCAGACCACCAACTAACCGCAGAACTCAAGAAGGCTCTGAAAAGGATCGAGCGCATGGAAAAGGCTAGCAAGCCGGCTGCCCTCGATTACCTTTCCATGACGTCATATCCCGAGGTTGACCTTCCCCCAAAGCTGAAGCTACCTACACTCGCTTTGTACAAGGGTTCCTCGGATCCACAGATTCACTTGGCTATGTTCGACCGGGAAATGTCCATCTTGGGGCTCAATGACATGCAAAAAGCCAAAGTTTTCGCACGCTATCTAGACGAGACTCCTCAGCGTTGGTATCTCACTCAGAAGATGAATACCAAAACCTACGAGGAGGTTTGCGAGGCTTTCCTAAATCATTTCGAGTATGCTAAGAACCTCGAGGTCACCAGAATCGATCTGGCAGGAACTCGACAGAAAGATGGTGAGTCCATGTCTGACTTCATCAAGCGTTGGAGGAGAAAGGCTGCAGCCATGCCTACCAGAATGGACGAGCAGGAGCAAATCCGCATGATAATTGAGAACATGCGAAAAAACACAACCATGAGCTAAAATTTATGTACTTTCCGAGTTTGGACATGTTGATGGGACAAGTCGGTATTCTAGAGGAAAGGATTCATAAGGAAGGTTTGGAGCTCGAGTGCTCAAGAAACTCCGGCAGTGGCTCCAAATTATCTAAGCCAGGACCAGAAAAGGCTTATCTTCAGACAGTAGCTTGCGCTCAAAGCAGTTTCCCAGAAGTGAATATGGTTCAACGACCTAGATCTCCGCATCAAAACCTTAGGACAGTACCCTTACCACGCCGAGACTCATCGCAAAGGGAATTCACCAACATTGGCCGAGCACCAGGTCAGGCGTTTGAAGAGCTTCAGAAGAGAAACCTGCTACAGCCCCTGGCCCCTCGGCCAGGAACCACTCATTTGGGGAGGCATCTCAATCAATTCTGCCACTACCATCAGTTGCCTGGCCATTATGCTGACAATTGCCGAGCATTGAAGCACAAGATTCAAGACCTCCTCGAGCAAGGAGTCCAATTTTTCTAAGTGTGCAGATCGTTTTCTTGCATCTTCAAGTTTTCCTAGTAGCTTATTAGTTAGTTTTCGGTCACCTCAGATTGTAATCTTTACGTTTCTTTCATGATTCATAAATAAAATCATAGTTCCATTTTCACAATTCCTGTACAAACCATTTTTCATTCATCGAAAAAAACAAAATTGTTTTTTAAGAAAAAGGATCACGAAGCAATCATTTTCTGACTATGGAACGGCTTGTCTCTTGTTTCTAAAATTTGAACATGCCTAACCAAACACTACAACTCACCCCATAATATCCAAACAACCCACAAAGAGGTTCAAAGTCCACATCTATCGAATTGTTGTCGCAAGCCCCAAATCAATACTGGGGGCAATCTAAGTTTAAGTTCGTCATCTTTTATCTTTTGTTTAAATGTGTGAACGAGTTCCCAAGTGAAAATCTCGCGAGAGTGTCTTGAGCGGAAAAACCATGAGCGAACGAGCGTGTCATTTTTACACGACTCTGGTGAGACCACATTCAAAGGTGAGGTAAATGGCATAACTTTGACCGAAGGAGATAATTTGTAAATTTACTCTTAGACCTGCGAAAAGTAACAAGGAACGGATACACAACTATCAGGAATGACGAAGCACCTAGGTACAGCACCACATAGCCAAAAGCTTGTGAACCCCGATGTTAAACCCTAGGCACCCCCGCTGAGCCTTCCATATATCCCTTTTCGATATTGTGAACTCCACAAAATAACCCAGCCAGTGATGAATGTCCGACCCGGTGACCAAAGGAAGCGAGAAGCTCGAGACTCAGATAACATCTTCATTAGTTCAAAAAAGCAACACCGCTATCGACATGACGAAGCGATCCGTAAATGGTCCCAGAGTGACACAGGATCCAAAGAGCACACATCAAAATAGCTCTCGAAGCCCAAAACCGGGAAACACAAGAACCCCGAAGGCGAAGTCAAGAAAGGATCAAACAAAGAGGCAAAACCGAAGTGCCTCGAAGAAATCCAAAAGACGAAAAGAGAAATGGTGTAAAGGACAACTTCAGAAGTCCAAGTCCAGAAGCTAAAAACAACGTCAACATGAAGCAGTTAGACGACTTCAAGACAAGGAAGATGAATCCAAGAGAAGACGTAGTGTGCAGCTTTGGTCACCTCTTTTAGCTCCACATACCTCAAATATTCCTCCATGGTCCCGTTGTCCTTCATCACACCCCGTGGCCACGTTATAAGCTTTAAAGACTTCCGACTTGATAGTTGTGTGTCCAATCACGTGAAAGTAACAGATCAAATGCGTAAATCCATCAAATATCGAATTCAATGGTCTAGAAGTTATGATCATGAGCGAGAAATGAGTGCAAACACCAACCACGTCAAGTGTAGGTTAGGGAGCACCACATCAAAGCATAAGCCTCGACCCTGTGAGGGTGAGACTTGTTCGCATGTTTAATCAAAGAAAATACTGGGGGCAATCGATCGTCCCGATCGATTGCCATGAACTCTAGCTCAGATTGTCCTAAGGAAAAATACTGGGGGCAATTGTTGGTTCCAACAATTGCCATGTCAACACCAATTAAAACCCAAAGCTGAGCACCACCATCCCACCACAGGCACACATAAGTCCTTACCACCACACACACACTCTCAAGCCCGTCATTGGCCTTGACCTCCATCCAAAATCACAACCCAATCCCAGGTCTGTCACAAATCCTGAACACCGGCAAAAGCCTTCAGCACCACAACAAACACCACACACTTCCACCAATGACATGTTCATTTTTCAAGAAACAAATTGCGGATATAAAATTTTTAGTCAGGAAATGATCATTTCACTTTCCTTTTTCAGCAGAGTCTTTCTCAAGCATTGCCATGTTTGACATATTTTCAACAGTTTCTTGTTTTGGCAAGCTTCCAACAAACACTTTAGTTGCATTTTACAACTTTTGCATAACACCTCAACAATGCCAAGTTTGGCACCTTTTCCAACAGTTTCCTGTTTTGAACGAGTATCTTTCATATATTTTGATTACATACATTGCCATGATTGGCACTCCGGTAATCATTTTTCATCATTTGCATGAGACCATTATCTTTCTAACTCATTTATAGCTCGAGACCGATCATTTTCAAGACTTTAGTACGAGACATCTTTATTCAGTGCACGACCCAGAATTAGTGCGAAATCCAGTTTTTTTTCATCCGTTTAGTACGAGACTTCAGTGCGAGACCATGCATCTTCATCAGTGCGAGACCATGCATCTTCATCAGTGCGATACCATCACTTTCATCAGTGCGAGGCCTATCATCTTCATCAGTGCGAGACCTATCACCTTCATCAGTACGAGACCTATCACCTTCATCAGTGCGAGACCGAGCATCATCATCCAGTGCGAGACCAGTACGAGACCTAGTATCATCTTCAGTGCGAGACAAGTACGAGACAGAGCGTGATCTAAGTTGGCGGGGGGCAGAGGCAATAAGTCCCCATCTTTATGTCAACTTGCTTTGGGATCAACGAATGGTGGGCAAAGGCAATAAGTCCCCAGGGTTTTTACCAGGAGTTATCCCTGTACACCGGCTTGGGGGGCAATGGCAATAAGTCCACATTGGGTCCAGCCAGGAGCATCGGCACGGGTTTCGGTCCCCAGAAGCATCCTAGCATCATCAACATCATCAATATCATCAGCATCATCATCAACATCATCAATATCATTAGCATCGCTAGCATATCAGCATTCCTACATCTACACATTATTTAGCTTTCATCATCTTCAGGTAGTCAACACCTTAGAATAGCTTGACATCATTTCATTTTTAGGTAGTCAACGCCTTAGAATCGATTGACATTTATTTCATCATTTCATTTTTAGGTAGTCAACACCTTAGAATCGCTTGACGTCTTTTCATTTTCATTCTCACTCATAGGTAGTCAGCGCCTTAGAATAGCTCGACACAATCTACATGTAGGGTCTTTAAGATCCAAAATTTTGGGGTATCACTCAGGCATCAACTAGTCTTCTCATCTTCATTACAAAGCCTAGTTGACGGGGGGCAATCTGTTATACCCAAAATTTCAACCCCCCCCCCCCCCGGAGTAGTCTCTAAGGCATACGTGTTACAAGGGCAAAAGGGGTCAAAAAGCACCAACGGCGGGATTTTCCAAGGACATTATCGGGATTTTCTATTTTATATGACTTGTTCATTATCTCCAAACACTTCCAAATATCATAGTCATTATGAAAGGTATTTCATGATTTTCTGATAATATTTATTCTGGAAATTTAGCTTTTAATTCATATTATAAGCTAATTTCTTAAATTAACACATGAATAACCTCAAAATAGAAATAATAAAAGGTTTCCAAAATTAAAATAAAATTGTCACATGGTTAGAATGACTACATACAGTCATAAACCTTGAAATTATTTTATTTGGAACCTTAACCCAAAATTTAAAAGAGAAATTCAATCATTTTTGCAATTTTCTCTCTCCTATGGAAAATAACGAAATCGAAACAAAACGTCATGAAATTTTAACACAAGATAGAGGTTGATTATTAGAGACTAATGCCGTTGGAATTTCGTTATTTCGACTTTCCAATAATAAGTTATGAATTATGGGAAATTCCTGGTTGTGAGATTTTTATCTAATCGGTTATTTATCAAAATAACCCGATTCCAACTCTCAAAATTATTAAAAATCATCCTTTATCTTCAGTTAAAATTTCATAATTTTTATCGGCCTGAAACATATTTTAAAAAATCAGATTCCCTTAGAGCACAAAATCAGGGTTTTAGATAAAAATCTTGTCTATCACATGGCCTTGCTCTTTCTATAAAAGGACCTTCCAAAAACGACCTAGGGCAGAGAAGAACATCTCCAAAGTCAGAGAACACAGCCACAAACCTTCTTCCCACGTTTTTACACTTCCAAGCCTCAAATCAATACCGAAACACTGTAGAAATCACCCCAAAATCACCAAAAACTCATCCTTTCTTCTCCTATTGAACTTCCAAGCACCAAAACATCACAAAAACAGAAGCAAACCGTCTTAATCATACAAGGAAGAAGAAATCAGAAACTCGGGTCGAAGCTGAACCGGATCAGCTACCAACGACGCGTTCGAAGTTTCCCGACGTGAAGGAACAACCAAATCCTGAAGCCAAAAAAGGTTAGAATTTGAATTCTTTAACTCCACTGATCACAATATGCTTCTGGTTGAAATTCCTATTCGAACTGACTTTTCTTTGCTTCTGAATTAAGGTTTGTTTGCGTTTCTGTCCACTAACTTGTTCAATAAGTTTCATCCTTAATTCGTAGTCAAATTGAAAACTTTTGATCACTAACATGTTTAGAATCTTTCAGGCTACGTACCCATAAATTTTGAGCCAAAAACACCGCCGGGAACAGCCTTAACGCCGCCGTCCGAGGTCGGTCCGCACCCACGGACGCTATGTCCGGGGTCCCGGACGCTCTGTCCGAAAGCCGGACGCCCCCGGACGGTGGCAGGATATTTTTATTTTCAAAAGTTAGGGTTTTATAAAACATGTCCGGGCCCACGGACGTCCTGTCCGTGGCCCCGGACTTTTCAAAATCTCGTTTCTGTTTAAATTTGACTTTTTTGTGTAATTAGGTTAACTGGGGTCCGTGGGTTCGGACATTAGGTCCGTGGCCACAGACGGAATAAAAATTTGACCTAATTCTGCCTCCGAAACCCTAGTTTAGGTAACTTTCAATTTCACTTTAATTTTCTGTCAAAAAACGTTAAAAAATTAAAAAAAAACAGAAGCGCGCACCTAGGTTTAAAACAACTTTGTAGAAAGCCGTAAACGAACCAAGTAGAGGAAAAATGACTTAGGAAGGGTAATGAAAGTAATTTGAACCCTAATTAAGTCGAATATCAAGCCCCCGAACCCGAACTCTCCTTTCCTAATTTGATCTAGGTTAAAATTAGGTGGCGACTCATAATAAGTTCTAGTGAGCTAGCTTAGGTTTTAATAATTATTATTATATGACATAGTTATTAATCTTAGGTTATAAGTGGACCTAAAACCCGATTGGATCATAATCAACTTTAATCAACATAGGATAGGGTTTAAAATCGAGGCTCACAAGAAGACACCATCAAAGGTGATTCTCGGTTACACACAAAAACAAGAGGAAATGTTGTTTTTCTTTGATTTTCCTAACCTTGAAGCAAAGGAGAATGACAAGGCATGAAAATATGAGCTCAAGCTCCTTCAATGGTGAATCTCCATGGCACCGAAATGGAGTTCTTGAAGGTTTGAAAAGAGAGAAGTGTAGAGCTTGGCCTAACTAAGACAAATATGGTCTTAGAATTTGATTTGGTATATGGAGCTAGAAGATATCAGAGATTGAAGATGGTGGTGTGAGTGGTGCTGTAGCAAACCGAGAATGGAGAAGAGAGGGAGGTTGGAGACGGTGGAAGTGAGTGGGAAAGGGAGAAATGAAATGAGTTGTTGCTTTTATAAGATATTTACCTTATAAAGTAGCTTTCTTCTTTTTACTTACTTTCCCTTCCTTTCCTTAATTGATTTCTTTTACATGTTGGTGACTCACCATAATAAAAATCGCCCCCCTTACATTACTTAGGGGTGTTTTGGTCTTTGTTGACCAATTAACTTACTTATATTGACTTATGTCATAAACTAGCATATTTTAGTTACTATTCACCAAAAACAAGGCACATACTTGTGAAATTTTTGATTTCCCATTGATTTAGACTTCCAAATGTGATACTAAGTAGTACACGTGTTGATTAAAGAGTAATGATGGACATTTAGCCATTCAAAACTCATTTACAAGACAATTTTTCAAAAATGTGCTTTAAGACTCCTTAAAGCACATTTTGTGTTTTAACTTGTTTTCAAGTTTGGTTTTCTTTGGTAATTGGTTTTATATATTCATTAACATATAATTAAGGTATAGGTATGACCTTTACGTCTTATACAAATTTATCCCAAGCTTAGAGCACATTTTTGCTCATATTGACTTTAAGGCATTTATTTGTGTTTTGTTTGGTTTAATTGTCTACCAAGGTTTCCTAAGGACTTAATTAGCCTTATTAAATCATAATTGAATATCACTAAGTCATGGTAGGCTCGTTGGGTCCCAACCAAGTTTAGAGCATGTTTTTGCTCAAACTGTATTTATGGTACTTTATTGTTCTCACCATGGTTTAAATTGTACACTGATGTTTCTAAGACACTTTTTAGCTTTAAATATCATAGTTTAGTATTTAAACAACATGTCAAGGTTTGGGGTATTTCATTATCATATTATTTCATGTGAATAACCTTACTTTTATTAATTCCATTTAAATCACATTAATACCATATAATTGTTATAACATTATAGACCATAGTCTAAGATTCATTTTCCAAACCTCTTTATTTGCGCAACAGCACAATATTTCCTTTTAATTTCATTTTGACCCCATAACATTTATGTAATGTTATACCATATACTAATATCATATAATATGATATTTTTATCTCATTATAACTTATAACCTATAGTTTTTATACAAAACTATTATAATTGCCGAAAAGGCATAATTAATATAATCTAGTTTTATCAACTTCCCACATTTTTTTTATTTATTACAATATCACCCATAATTTATACTATGTATATATATATATATATATATATATATATATATATCATATATCATATATTATAACATTTTAAACCTTATAATAAGTTTAAACCATAGTTATAAATATTTTTAAATTGCCGAACAGACCCTATGGTCTGTTCTAAATTATTTTCCAGCACCTTTGACTTTCCATATTTACAAATTGACCACATATATTGAAATACCCCATAAATTAATTTAAATTAATTTAGGGGATTTCTTTTAGTAAACCCTAAATGATACTATTAAATATTAATTTATTATATGGTATTATGAATTTAATAGTGAGATTTATGAGTCAATAAATATTGGGAAAATTTCAAGACACTCCAATTATATTATAAAGATTTTAGAAATATTTCTAACATTGATTTAAGGCTTCAAAGTCAAAATAAAATCATGGAAACCTTAAAGCTTCGAAAGCCTTGCTAGGATTGACTTTTTGAGAATGGTCAAATCAGGCCATGAAAAGTATACCAATAAAAAGGTTATGGAAAACCAAGAAGATTGATAAAAAGAACGTTAAAAACGGATCATCCTAGCCAAAGTTATGGTAAATTGAAGTTTAGAGCCAAAATTTTGGAGGTTGCTGACGTGTCCAGGGCCAGCTGACTCAGCCGCGCGCCTGGGGACATGTGTCGTGCCCAGTCAGCGCCCGAGTTACTCAATCGGTTGATTTTCCAACGGTTTTGGCATGTCATGGGGCGATCTTTAGACACCTATATCTTTTTCCCTACTCCACCATTTGGTATGCCGTTTGTTTCATTCGATTCTCCTATCTTTCCTCTTTCCAACCATTACTCACACACCATCTAACTCCTTCTACAATGATCGGAAAGTTGATCCAAAGTTACCTCCTCGCGAGTTCGTAACCCAGAATTCCAGTTTTTTGAAATCGGGTAAACTTCGTCACGCCATAACTTCTTCATTTCATCCAAATTTCATGTTCTTTAGCTTGTATGAAGATCTCTAATCCCTCTATAACTTTCATGTTGATGGCCAAGGCTGATTCGCACTGGTTTGGGGGATAAATCTATCTAAAGTTGCCTACTCGATCACGGTGGTAATTCTGCCCAGTTCATCCCGAAACCAACTAGGTAAACACGGATCTTGTGAGATCTGTAACTTTCTCTAGTTCATCAAATTCAATGATTTTCCACTAACATCTAGAGTTACATGTCTAGTTTGGATTGTGATAGGTTCCATGAATCAAATCTCTCTCAGTTGGTGAGAGTTGATTCGAGAATAGGCATACCTGAACCGCACATAAAATACCGATTTCCAGAATTCCCGATTTGGTTTCATCCCTTAATGCAATTCCAGTAAGTTTCTGATCAAATTGCTCCGATGATGCCAATCGTGACTTCATTACCGGTCAAACCCACATGCCAATTTAGTCTATTGCATTACAATAGGAGAATTTGTCAAAATCGGATTCGAACTACACTAAGAACCCTAACTTCGAACTCATTTGAAACTACTCAATTCTGCATGATAATTGGGGAAATCAATACCATTAGAACCGGAATTTGATTTCGAATCGATAGGAACAAGAATCACCGAATTTCGTTCTATAGATTGTGAGATATCGAGTGATTAGTACTCGGGTGCGAATTCAGAAATCCTGAAGAACTCGCGAGTTCTGGGCCATCCGATCTCGGTTAATAAAGATGGACGACCGAGATTAGATCGTGGGGGTTTAAGTTGTAATAAGTTAATATGTTTTCCAGAATAAAGTCCTAACTTGCTAGATTTATTTAATGGCCTTCCCAAATGTATTTTGATTTGAGATTTTAACCATAGATTCCTTATAAAATCTAGTTTATTTGATGTAAATTAATATGGGTTTTGAGTTTTTAAACATAAGTTATGATTTTTGCAAGTTACGAGTATTATGGAATTATTTGGGTAATTTAAAAAGATATTTTTTATGAAATAAAAATTTTATAATATGTCTAAAATGTTATAGTTACTATATATTTAATTTGGGAATTTTTGGACAAGGGAAAATGGGTTTAAAAATTATGTTTATGGAATTTTCATAAGATAACTTATAATATATGGTTTTAATGTAACAAAAATTAAAGTATGGATTGTTAATAAGCTTCATGGGTTGGGAAAATGATTAAACCTAAATTAACACTTTATACCAGTATGTTTATAAATATTTTGGGTATTATCTTTAAGTGAAGTAAAAGTTGTTTACATATATATATATATACTTATGAGAAAAATAAAATAGGAACTTATATTGAAACAAGGTAGTAAGCTAAACTACTATTATTATTATGGAGGTTAATATGCTTAATTAAAGCTAGGGGACACACTTTATTTTATAAACCATATATCAGTTGTGGATATGTCTAAAAGATATTAGATATAATTAAATACAATAAGAATTCTTAAAGAATGTTTTGGATAAATCCTAAGGAAAATATAAGTGTATATATAAATACATTAGAAGTAAATAAATGAAGTAACATTCCTTATGGGAAACATATTAAGAGGGAAAATTGGGATAAACCTAATTCCTACGTGACAATTAAAAATATTAAATGTTAAGTGACATCTAGGTGGACTATTAGGGGAAATACACATCCTAAACCTTAAATAGGTGTCAAGTAAGTTAGCCAATCATAACCAAAGGGTTTAATTAAATTAAACCTATAATTCGGAGTGGTAAGTGGAATAAGTTAAGTTTACATTAAAGATTTAATTACGAGATCTAGCCAGATCCTTAGGAGGGAGTAACTGTAAAACAAAACTATAGACTAATAAGAATGGAGGATGTGTAGCATTATAGTGCCTTAACTAATCAATGCTTGGAATACTTTAATTATAGGTGATTAGTGGAAGTAGTTCGCATTTTCAAGTTTGGTTACTGCTTCTACATATACCAGGTACGATTTCGTACTCAGATACTTTTGACGAACTTTATGGAATGTTTTGGTGAAACGCTAACTGAGCTTGAATGAATCTCGTAAGGGAACTGTTGTGTGACTAACTCAGCTTGATGTGACTAACTGAGCCTTAATGTGCAATTCACATGATCATTGGTTCTTCTTATCTGGTTACCTCATTAGATATTAACTGCTGAGGGTTTACGCTTCTGCACTCTGTAGGACTGAGTGTTTTGGTATTGCACTGTGCAGTTATTAATCTAGTGGGAATATGGGAATGTTAATCTTGGTAAATTCTTCTTCGACTATGGATATCATTTCAACCATGAGCTGAGTCTTTGTTGTGATGTGCGCACATCTTCACCGGTAAACAGCGAGGGGCTGTATATCCCCTGTCCAACGGACGTGGTAAACAGCGAGGGGCTGTATATCCCCTGTCCAGTCGGATATTGTAAATAGCGAGGGGCTGTATATCCCCTGTCCTATCGACGTAGTCAACAACGAGTCATCTCTTCCAATTGGTTCATTCCACCCTTGAGTTGTTGGTTCTTGGATTTCTTCTTTCCTTTCCTAGTCCTTGTGACTACTTGGGTCTTTCTACTCTTACTGGAACTTAATCTAACTTAAGCATGGGATGTTCACTAACTCCTGGTGTGGTTTTAACTGACTAACTTTATCCTTATTGTTGACTATCTCTATTTCTTGCTTGTTGCTTTGACTTGGTGATTTTGAAGTGCCTTGTCCCTCTGTTTGGTTTTAAGAGTTTCTTTCCAAGTTTCTATATTGTTTAAAGATTATGTTTTAATTTCTGTTATGAGGATTGTACCAGTTCCATTCCAGGGAACTGACTCACCCCTCCCGGGGTGGGCTTCTTGGTTTTATCTTGCAGGTATGAGTTGTTATACAGGTGGCCACGAAGAGTCTGAGTGATTGGGGTGGGAATTAGGATTTGTGGAGCGTTATTTTTCTAATGTTAGGTTTATGTTATGTTTTCTCGAGTTCAGACCGTAGCGGGTATAATTTTATAAGTTGTAATTGGTGAGGTTTGGTGCCGGGTGCTTGGAACCCGATGATCTGTAATCGCCTTAGTATTTTACTTTCCGCTGCATTTATGTTAAATAGGGGTGTTACATATATAATAACATGTTATATATATATCATATATTATAACATATTAACCTTTATAATAAATATAACCTATGGTTATATAGATTTAAATTACCGAACAGACCTAATGGTTTATTCTAATTTATTCCTCAACCCACCAAATTCCTATATTTACAAATTGCCCCAGTTTTATAATATACTTTTAATATCATTAAAATATATATTATACACTTTTCTTAATATAGCCTTTTAGTATTCCAAAAATCACCAAATTTTACCAAAAGGTTATAAACTGTTATATTAACCATTTACCTAGAATTTTCTATATTACATTTCCACCCATATGTTATATAATTTTTACAATTCAATACATAACTTAATATATAGTTGGTAATTAATTTCATAAATCACCAAATTGGTTAAAGTCTCCTATGTGGTCAATGTTTGACCTCTAAACATAGTTTTGACCATAGTTTCTCGGTAATTACAATACTTACCCCAATTTTCCCTATGATTAAAACCCCAAAAACTTATAAAATCTTATAATTTTTATTTAAACCCCTAAGTTTCGGCTATATTATACTATAGCCCTCCAAACTTTATTAAATTATAGTTTCTACCCCAAAGTTTATAATAACTTTTATAATTAATCTAAATGTAAATAAAAAATTAAATAACTTTATAAAATGGCCTATGACATGGCCTTATTACAACCTTAATTTGTAACATAAAATTACACTTTAAATATCTTCAAAAATACCATAAACTCTCAGCCTTACCATATATTTTCCAATAATTACCAATCTTCCACATAAAGTCTTAATTTGACATTTATGTCAGTTAATTAGCCAAAGTTTTCTACACCATTTCCTAGTCATTTTTAAAGTAAAAATGACCATTTACTTATGTTCACTCACAGCACAGTATAACATAAGCTTATAAATCATATTAACATAATATTAAGGTGTTATACCTTGATTTAAATGCTCCTTAAGGATTGTTTGGCCACGGCAAGATGGGGGGAAATTTGGATAGCTTGATTAACATGTTTTACACAGCAAACAAGATATGATTACACTCCAAGCATGAGCTAATCATAGGAAGTGTTTTAGTACACAAATCTAAGGTAAAATTACCTTATAATAGCAAGGTTTCCAAGGGCTGTTGTCGGCCTATTTTTCCATAGTAAAAAAGAGTATCAAAAGACCTTCTAATTTCAAGCATAAAACCGTAGGAAGTCAAGCAAGAAGATGGCTAGGTTTTACCTTGATTAAGATGCCAAAAATGGTGTTTTGGCATGGATTTGGCTACTCCTTTAAGCTCTTGATATACCAACTGAACAAGCATGTTAAGAAGGAGAAAATAAGCCTAGGATGCTAAGGAATGCAACCGAAAATAGAGTAGAAGAAGAGTTACATGCTTAAAGCATGTTTTTACCTTAGAAATGTCTTAAGCTTTATTCCCCCTTAAATTTGAGTTTCAGCCGAGTTTGGACCTTCCCTTTGAACACCAACTCACACTAGATGAGTGGATTAAAGTGGTTGGAAGTTAGATCAATGGAAAGATGAAGGAAAGATGAAGAGAATGACATATAACATGTTTTGAATGTTTACCTTATGCCACGGGAGTTGGTCTTTGAATTTGGCTGTTTATTGCACTTAACAAGGCTGGAAGGTAGGTTTTATATGCTGAATAACTTGTTGCTACAGGGGGTAATGAAAGAGAAAGACTGATTTTGGCTTATAAGGAAAGATAAGGTTACTTTAATGCATAATAAGTGGTGACTCATACTTAGATATTTCCATTGCTGTATAAGGATGGTAGAAAGCTGTATTTACACTTTCCTTACTGATATTTTGGGGGTCAATGGTCAACATTGACCAACTTAGTCAATTAAGACTTAATTTGCATTATTTGGGTACTATTTACAAATTAGCCCACAAATTTCTGATTTTTTTGGAAAACTTTGAATTAGACATTATAATGTGATACATTATGTCACCTTAGTATATTTAAGGGAATAAAGGCCCTAAAACCAATCAAAACTCATTTTAAAGACAATCTCAGAAAAATGTGCTTTAAGGAGTTTTAAAGCACATTTTGTGTCTTAACGCGTTTTAGAGCTTTGTTTTCTTTGGTAATGGTTTTATTACATCCATTACATGATTATAAAGCTAGAACTCTACTTTGGACCCAAAAGGAGGTCACAAAACCTTTAAGGTTTCTTAGAGCACATTTTTGCCCTAAGTGACTTTTAAGCATGTTAGTGCTTGTTTCTGATGTTGAAGTGTTGTCCAATGTGTTAAAACATGATTTAACCATAATATATCATTTGTTTGTTTAGATCAAAATTTTTTAGTTAGGGGTATTTCATTGATGATCTCCCACTACCAACCATCGAACAAGCCTTTTCAATATTAATTCAACAAGAATGGAAAAAACGCTAGCCGCTTTGCCTAATATCAATTTGGATGCCCTTGTTTCCTTCTCACGAGTCAAGGAAGGAGGATTTTTGGTCGAGGCCAGATTAGCGGGGGAGAAAACACTGTGTGCTCTTATTGTAATAAACCTAGGCATTCAGAGGAGAGGTGTTTCCAGAAGAATGGTTTCCCCCCTAGGTGGCGAGGTTCAAAGGAAAAGAAACACTAGGCCAACACTTGTGCTGAACAAAAGAATGAGGATTGTAAGGACCCATTTGGAGGAACTTTGACCACGCAGCAAATCAACTAGTTGCTTAACTACATTAGTAAATTGCAAGCTGGAGGAAAGGAATCACAGAACAACTCCAAATCAAACTGTGGATTCGTTAGTAAGCCTCTTTGTCATAATCATATTAATTTAACTTATAGCATGCATAAAACCTTGAATGCTTCTTATTATGCTGATTACAATACAAGTGATTAGATTATAGATAGTGGAGCATCAGACCATATGTGTGGTAATTTATTCCTATTTCATGATATTGTTTTCTTAGATAGGACCCATACTGTAGGCATGCCAGATGGGCACCCTCAGATGGTTAGATTAATGGGAAAGGTTAAGGTTAATGAAATGATTACTCTGAAAGATGTGTTGATTATTCGTAGTTTCAGATTTGAATTAATTTCAGTTAGTAGAATGTTTGGTCAAATGAATGCTAAGTTGAGTTTTGATCCAACATGTTGCATTTACGAGGATTGTGAGACCAAGGAAGAAGTGGTGATTGGTCAAGTTCATAGAGGGCTGTATGTTTTTGACAGAAAATGTAACAAAAAACCCAAGAATAGCCTTTGTTTGCAAGCTAATAGGAAGGACCCTGAAGAATATGCCCATGAAATACCCCAAACTTAGATATGGTGTTTAAATGATAAGCTAAGATATAAGGAGGCTAAATAATGCCTTAGAGACATTAAGAAACATTTCTAATCAAAGAAAATATAAGGAAACACCAAAAGAGCAGTTTTAACAAAAACGTGCTCTAAGCTTGGAGAGACTTGGGACAGTACCCAAATATTGTTCTAAGACCTTAGTAATATCCTAATGGTCATTTTAAATCAATTACCAAAGAAAACCAAGCTTGAAAACAAGTCAAAACACAAAATGTGCTTTAAGGAGTCTTAAAGCACGTTTTTGAAAAATTGTCTTGTAAATGAGTTTTGAATGGCTAAATGCCCATCATTACTCTTTAATTAACATGTGTACTATATAGTATCACATTTGGAAGTCTATATCAATGGGAAATCAAAAATTTCACAACAATGTGCCTTGTTTTGGGTGAATAGTGAATTAATTAAGCTAGTTTATAACATAAGTCTATATAAGTGAGACATTTGGTCAACAAAGACTTAATTACCCTCATTACTAAAAGGGGGCCGGTTTCTTAGGAGGTGAGTCACCACCTTCATGACTCATTAAGTAATTAAGAAAGCAAATAAGTCTTATAAAGCATAAAGTACTATTTACCTTTTTACATAAATATCACATTTTACTTACCTCTCTCCTCATATCCTCATTTCTCCTTGTTGCACACGGTTTCTTGCTCTCTTTCTCTTCTCCATTAACGTGAAGCATACCTCCATGCTAGCTCCACCTTCTCTTGGTCACATCTTACTCATTTTAGCTCCAAATCCAAAACAAAACATTCTTCTTAGTTAGCTCAAGCTCCTCCTTTCTATCTTTTCAAAACTTCAAGAGCTTCATTTTGGTGCCAAGTCAAACCACCATTAGAGGAGGAAATTCAAGTTTGGAGACTCCATTGGCATCTCCATTCTCTTAAGGTAAAGAAAGTGTAAGAAAATCTAGGTTTCCACCATTTTCTTCACATGTCCGAAAATATATACTCATGGAACTCCATGTTTATGCTTTGTTCTAGCTTGTTTCTACTCTTCAAAGGAGAGAGGAGGTCCTTCTTGCTTCATATCCAAGCTTGTCTTGAGGAACTAAGGTAAAACAATCAATTTAAAACCTTAAAACACATTTTAACCTAGGTTTTATTCCTTAAGGTAAATGTGTTGTTTAGTGCTCATTAGAGTTATTGGACATTGTTTAGAACATTGGCAAGGAGATACACATTGGTGACCGAGATTGAACAAAGAAAAACCTAAGGAGGAAAGCTTTTAAGCTTGTGAGAGAACAAGGTAAAATACTTACCTTAAGATGTCTTGTTGTTTAGGGGAATGGGATTTAGATATGTGATGAGTTTAGTGTAGAGTTTATATTGGGAAGGTATTAGGAAACCTAGGAGGAACAATGAGCATATTTGTGAACTTGTGACTAAAGAGCAAATGAGAAGAAGAGATAGTTAAAACAATGTGGAGATGAATTACAAGAAGCATTTTATTTCAATGGGAGCCTTGTTGTGTGTATTCACAGGTTGAAGGCAAATATATGTGGAAATTCAGTGGTTAAGATTATTGTCATTTAAGGGCCTAAGTGCCAAGCATTCTAAGTTTAAGCACTATGTGATGATGTGGTGAAGTTTTAGTGTAAATTGTGTAGTAAGGTGTTGTGATGAGAATTTGGGTGATGTAGGTTGTTTGATGGAGAAAAACCATGTGTTAAGAAGTACTAGGAATGTTCTATAGGTTGTCTTGACGAAAAAGGGTGAAGTTAAGGTGTTTTAATGACTTATAATGACTTGGGTATCACCATGGAAGATTTAGGAATCAAGAGAATGTATTTGAGTGTTTAGGACTTAGGTAAATGTTGGTGCACAACTAGGAAGGAAATAATGTGTTGATGATGGAAGTTTAAACTTGTTAAGGAACTTTAAGTAAATGCTTAAGAGAGTTTTAGATAGTGAAAGACGCTTGGGAGATGATGTTATAGTGGTGAAGAAAACATTTGGCATAGTGGTTACATTAGGTATGAACCACCACCTAGAAACCTAGAGGAAAGCATTACAAGTGTGGCATTATTACAAGGAAAATATATAATGATTAAGGTGGAACTTGGTGAATGATTTAATGTGTTTGGAGGATGCTCTAAGGTGGGTTTAAGGGTCTAAATGATGTTAGGACATATTGGATGGCTTGAGGAAAGGTTTAGAAAAGATTTGGCAAAGTTTGGGCATGATTTAGTGGCGTCCGACCCAGGGGTCCGACCCAACTTTGGGTCGGACGGCCTCTGTTTAACGCCGGGAAAAGTTTCTGGAATGGTCCGACCCAGAAGGTTGGGTCGGACATGGGTCGGACGGGTGATTTTCAAAGGACAAATAAGATTCTCGAATGGTCCGACCCAGAAGGTTGGGTCGGATGTGGGTCGGACATGAGAGGTTTTAGAAGATGGAAAGTTTCTGTAATGGTCCACCCAGTTGGTTGGGTCGGACATGGGTCGGACATGTAGGGTTTTCCAAACCCGAAAGTTACTGGAATGGTCCGACACAGAGGGTGGGTCGGACGGTGGGTCGGACGGCCCTTAACACTTAAAAAAAAAAAATTTTAAATTCTAAGAAGGGTACTAGGTAATAAGGTATACCTTTAGGGTGGTAATGATTGGGACACTAAGAACTTAAGGAATTAAGTTAAGATTAAGTATAAGCTTTAATGTTTAAAAATATGTTTGTAAGCTAAGTGACAAAGATTTGAGAGGTTATTGAATGGGAGTCCTTAGGGACTAAGTGAGTTAAGTAAGGTGCAAATAACTAATAACCTAAAAATGAATTAATGTTTTAGGTTTGTGAATTGGGACCCCGAAGAAGGTTAAACAAGCAACGATCGACGGTGAACGGTACAGTCCTTCTTGTGACCTGCTTGCTAACGAGGTGTCCCTCGGCTTGTGTGCTATCTGTTTACTTGCTATGACTTAAATAAGATAAAGCATGCAACCGGTTATATTTATTCTCGTTGTGTATGTGTTATCCTTACACTAACCCGCGAGATTTGAGATGGTTACTAACCAAGTTTAGTACTTACTGAGTTAAGATTAAAAGTTAAGTTTGATGGTTGTTGGTTAATGTCCGTTAAGGCTTAGCTAGCACATGGTGTCTAAGATGTCTACTAACTACAACTTGAGTGAGGAAACCCGGGACCGATCTCCGGTCATTCATGCTAAGGAAAAAGGGGGACGGTATCTGAATCAGATCCGCCCTCCGCTTAAGGACTTGTCTTCGGACTTGTAGCCTAGGGCCGGTTGCGGCTCAGCTACGCTGGACTCCCGTCCAGAGTAGGTGGCATTAAGATGGTGCGGTGGGATCACCTAAATCCCAGGTTCGAATTAAGCTACAACCAATCCCTTCCAGGAAAGGTTTGTATACTGAGATTAAGATTAAGATTGAGGTTAAGATTAAGGTAAGGTAAGGAACTGAGACTAAGGAAATGAGGACTAAGGAGGGGGTTACTAACCCACTTGATAAGGGAACGCTTGAGTCGTTCATTGTTTGTGAACTATATATGTTCATCTGTGGTTGTTGTTATTGCACTTCATATTATGCTTGTGTATGTAATCAATTTCCATGCTATCGACAATTAGTCGTCGTAGCCCCGTTAGCTTGGGGGCCATGAGAGGGTGTACCAGCATTCGTGCTGACCCCCTCGGGGGCTATTTTTACACTTGCAGGTAAGAGGCCCATGAGGACGCACTACGAGAGTAGGAGCGGTTAGTCTTAGGGTGGGACATTTATTTTGAGTTCGGGTTGCGCCTGTGCACCCGACTGTTTATATTAAACTGATGTAAGTTGAGTTTATGTTTGAGATACTAGTACTCGGTTGGTTGTGGGATTGTGTATGTTGATGTTTGAGCTGGGTAAGCATTTTTGGATAAGTATTGTAAGCATTTAAGCCGGTATGTATTCTAACGATCAGACCGTGGCAAGGTCCAGGAGTTGTTTATTTCCGCTGCGACGTATTCAATTAAGTGTTCAGATTGCGATAACCATGATAGGCTTTGGATGGGGTGTTACAAAAAGTGGTATCAGAGCGTAGTTACGCTCTGATCAAGAAATACCGGACTTGAGTAACCACCGAGTTAGGATATAAGTTAAGGAATAAGTGTTGGGTTAAGGGTGTGAGAAGTTAGGGTGAGTAGAGTTAGATGACCACTAATAAGTGTGGATTGTCTTTACCGTCTACGGACGTTATAAATTTACTAACCAAACAGTGGTGAGTACGAATCTAATGTGAGTTATGCTTGTTCAGATGGCAGGACGCCCTAGAGGAGGCCGAGGTCGCGGCCGGGGAGAGGATACTTCAGGGATACCTGGAGGGCAGACGATCGCAGAGATCATAGCTGCCGCTTTAGGGCATATGGGCTATCAGCCTGGTGTGGGTGCACCACCTCCACCGCCACAACCTAGGGAACCAAATTGGGTGAAGAGTCTTGCAGACCTTCGACCCGCGCATTTTAAGGGGGAGACCGATCCCACCAAGCTTGAGGCGTACATCTCCGAGCTGGAGACCGCCTTCGAGACCCTTGATGTCCCCGCTGGGATCAAGGTGCACCTAGCTGCTTTCTATCTGAAGGGGGCGGCAGGCGATTGGTGGAAGCTGGTGAGGGCCGAGCATGTGGCCAATCCAGAGTTCGGCTGGGAGCAGTACACCGCCTTGCTGCGAGCAAAGTACTACCCCGCCCATGTCCAGACGAAGAAGCGCTTACAGTTGATGCGCTTAAGCAGTCGGACAAGATGACAGTGGACGAGTATTACTCAGAGTTCACTGCCTTGCTCCGTCTTCTGCCAGGTCTAGGGTATTCTGACCAGATCTTGGTGGACCGCTTCTATGGCGGGCTTAGCCATCGACTCCGCTACGGCATGGGGCCGACGAGTTACACTACCTTGCAGGTAATAAGAATGATTGAGATTTGAGTAAGTGATGAATAAGATTTAGATTATGAGAAATAAGTGTGACTAATACTATGGAAAAGCAGGAGTGCTATCATGCCGCTGCTAAGGTTGAGATTACCGTCCAGCTGAGGGACGAGGAGAATGCTAAGAGGAAGAGTGTGGTAAAAGCTCAGAGAGTCAAGGGCAAGGAGGGTACAAGAAACAAAAGTACCAGCCTCAGGCCCAGAAAAATTAGAACCCGAAGGGGAAGGAGGAAAAAGAGAAGGCTTCGGAAGAGCCATTGAAGCTGACATATGCTATTGCAGCTACACCCCTGCGCTCTAAGGCGCCAAAGGGTGATGAAATTGATATTGAATGAGATAAGAAATAAATTAGTAACCGTTTGAGATATGGAATTGACAATATGAATTATCAGGATCTGAGACTGAGAGGGGAGCCGGTGGTGGCTACCAGCGACGCTTCATTTGTAGGTGGTGTCACAAGGACCACCCCGGGCTCGACTGTAAGGGGAACAAGGTGGAGTGCAACTTCTGTGGAGTGTATGGACATCGGGCATACGAGTGTTACCGGAACCCTGCTAGCAGAGCCTATAGGCGATACCAGGGGCAAGGGCAAGACCGATCAGGGAGCTGGATCTGACGGTCAGAGGAAGTGCAGCAGCCGGCGGACAAGAACCCACGGGTGACCCAGAAGACGGGACCCACTTTGCACTTGGTGGACCGGGACGATGAGCCTGAGCCCTCATCGAGGCCAGGTACCACTATAACCATTTAGTAATAAAACTACCTGCTTACCGCATTATCATGCATGTTTGGTGAATATATGAGTTAAGTAAGAATAAGATGAGATTAGAACCTAAGTAAGACATAACCTACTACCACTTTAGGAAGATTCAACATTTGCTACCCAATACCATCCACATCTAACCCGGAGCACACCGACATCGAAACCGTACACTTTCCAACCGAACAATGTCAGGTCATCCGCCCAGGTATGATTTTATTAAGGGGATACCTGACACCCGAAGCACAAATAGCCATCATCAGGAGATGCAATCAACTAGGAATGGGACCGGGAGGTTTTTACACACCGGAGTACCCAGGGGGAGCAAGGATGAAATTAAAGATGATGAGCTTGGGCAAGGATTGGAATCCGTATGCCAAGAATTACCAAACCATGAGGGAGCAAGATGGAGTCTCACCACCGGGAATACCCGAAGAGTTCCGTCCAGTTATTACACAAGTCGTGGAAATCGCTCAGCAGTTGGAGGCTGAACCGATTCCAGACATCAAGCAGACATTTGTATTGTAAACTTCTACGAGAAAGATGGGAAACTGGGACTACACCAGGATAAGGACGAGACAACGGAGTCTCTCGAAAGAGGGATACCCGTAGTGTCTTGGTCCATTGGAGATGATGCGGAGTTTTTATACGGCGAGCAGAAGCGTGCGGACCGTGCAGATAAGATAGTACTTAAGTCAGGTGATGTATTAATTTTGGGAGGAGAATCAAGGATGTTATACCATGGGATTAAGAGAATCAAGCTGAATACAGCACCGTCAGCAGTAATCAACGCGACGCATATGAGACCAGGAAGATTAAACCTAACCTTTAGACAATATTAGCCATGTAATGTTAGAATGAGATGAGAAATGAGATGTAAGATTGAAGCACATGTTGTAAACAGGATGGTCATGAATAAAATAACAGTGTTGTTCATATAAATTGATTACGACTCTTGTTATACCATCAATACTCATGGAGCTTGTGAACACAATTAGGTCATGGACTCGGTACGGAAGGTGCACTAAGCATACTTACAGAGGCACAGGCCGACGCCAGCGGTACTATCCTCACCGGCACCTTTCCGATCAATGGGATTGAGGCATCAGTTCTCTTCGACTCAGGGGCCTCGCATACCTTTGTCTCAGCACATTCGCGAGCAGGTTGGGGCTAGACGCTGATGAGCTACCCGACTTCACGGTTACGCTCCCGTCTAAGGAGAAGGTTCGTTGCACTCGTTACTACCGAGGAGCCACCATCAGAATTAAGGGGGAAGACTTCCCAGTCAGTTTCATTGAGTTCAGTAAGCTAGGATTTGATGTTATCTTCGGGATGAACTGGTTGGAGCGGCACAAGGGACGTATCCTCTGCGCGAGCATAGATTGCTGCTCAGGAGTCCGTCTGGGGTAACAATATCATACCGCCAGAGGCCCAGAGAGCCTTCGACTAAGATCATCACCGCCATGGCAATGCATAGAGAATTAAGGAGAAAGGAAGAAGTATACCTCTGCTATGTACAGGACATAGAGAGAGACCCTGAGTTCGACCCCGACTTACCGGTAGTGTCGGAGTTCCCCGATCTATTTCCACGGGAACTGCCCGGCATGCCACCCACTCGGGAGGTAGAGTTCACCATTGAGCTGCTACCTGGTACCGGACCGATAGCCAAAGCACCATACCGTATGGCTCCGACAGAAATGACTGAGTTAAAAGAGCAATTGAAAGATTTGTTGGATAAAGGATTTGTTAGACCAAGTGTGTCACCATGGGGAGCGCCAGTCCTCTTCGTGAAGAAGAAGGATGGTAGTCTCCGCCTCTGCATCGACTACAGAGAGCTGAATGCAGTGACAGTGAAGAATAAGTACCCACTACCCCGCATTGACGATCTGTTCGATCAGTTGAAGGGAGCATCTGTGTTTTCCAAGATTGATCTCAGATCGGGGTATCATCAGATAGCCATTAAGGAGGGAGATATTGAGAAGACGGCATTCCGGACACGATACGGCCACTATGAGTTTACAGTGATGCCGTTCGGTTTGTCGAACGCACCGGCGAAGTTTATGGATCTGATGAACCGCTTGTTCCGGGAGCAGCTGGACAAGTCGGTCGTGGTTTTTATTGATGATATTCTGATATATTCAAAGTCTAAGGTTGAGCATGAGGAACATTTGAGGAGGGTATTGGAAATATTGAGGGAGAACCAGCTATATGCTAAGTTCTCCAAGTGTGAGTTTTGGCTTGACCAGGTCTCTTTCCTAGGTCATGTCATCTCAGATGCTGGGATCGCAGTGGATCCAGCAAAGATTGATGCCGTACGTACCTGGCCAAGGCCGAAGACTGTTACCGACATCCGGAGCTTTCTCGGTCTGGCAGGTTACTACAGGAGGTTTGTTAGAGATTTCAGCAAGGTCGCGAAGCCGATGACCAGTCTGATGAAGAAGGATGCACCATTTCTATGGACAGATGACTGTGAGAGATCATTTCAGCGCTTGAAGGACTCACTGACCACTGCACCGGTACTGACCATTCCAGACGGTACAGAGGGCTTTGAGGTTTATTGTGATGCATCCGGCAGAGGGCTGGGTTGCGTGCTCATGCAACATGGCAAGGTGGTGGCATATGCCTCACGCCAGTTGAAGAAACATGAGGAGAACTACCCCACACATGATTTAGAGCTGGGAGCTGTAGTCTTCGCTTTGAAGATATGGCGCCACTACTTATATGGGGTTAGTGTCACGATCTACACCGATCACAAGAGTTTGAAATACATATTCACTCAGAAGGAGTTAAATCTTCGACAGAGGAGATGGTTAGAGTTTCTGAAGGACTATGACATTGACCTCCAATACAAAGAAGGGAAGGCCAATGTTGTAGCAGATGCCCTGAGCCGTCGAGCACACTCACTCCATTCGCTAGTTTCTTTCTCCAGCTTGGTTGATGAGGTGCGAGAGGCTCAGAGGACAGATGAGTATATGAGAGAGGTCAGACAGAAGCTGACAGATGGTACCTTTGAGAGTCAGAAATACGACTTCAGACTTCATGATGATGATCTGATCAGACTTAAGGGCCGATTATGCATACCACGAGGCAACACGGATCTGAAAGACCGTATACTTAGAGAATCACACTGTTCTTCAGTTTCCATCCATCCGGGAGCTCTAAATGTATAAAGACATGAAGAGATACTTCTGGTGGTCGGGGATGAAGACAGATGTTACCGAGTTCGTCTTGAGGTGTCTCACATGCCAGAAGGTGAAATTCGAGCACCGACGACCGGGCGGAATGGTACAGTCGATGCCAGTTCCGGAGTGGAAGTTCCATGATATCTCCATGGACTTCGTAGTTGGACTTCCACCTGCTAGGGGAGTCTCAACATGATATGGGTGGTGGTGGATCGCCTTACCAAAGTAGCCCGATTCATACCGATGAAGGATACTTGGAAGGTGACCAAATTAGCTGAGTTATTTGAGAAGAAATCATGAGACATCACGGCATACCAAAGACCATAGTGTCAGATAGAGATACCAGATTCCTTTCGAGGTACTGGAGAGCTACCAGAGAAGCGTTGGGTACAGAACTCAACTGAGTACCGCGTTCCATCCTCAGACAGATGGTCAGACTGAGCGTACTATTCAGACACTCGAGGACATGCTGAGAGCATGTGCCTTAGACTTCCAGGGCAGTTGGATTGACAGATTGCATCTGATCGAGTTTTCATACAACAACAGCTATCACGCTTCGATCAAGATGGCACCTTTTCAAGCGTTGTACGGTAGACCATGTCGTACACCGCTCTGCTGGGATGAGTCGAGTGAGACGGTCATTATAGGACCAGAGTACTTAGAACAAGTTAAGGCTGAAGTTCAGCAATCAGGGAGAACATGAAAGCTGCTCAAGATAGGCAGAAGTCGTATGCTGATGTTCGACGACGGGACCTGGAGTTCGCAGTGGGCGACCAGGTATTTCTGCGAGTTCACCGATGAAGGGTGTATTCAGGTTTGGGCAGAAGGGCAAATTAAGCCCGAAATTTGTTGGTCCTTATGAGATTACGGAGCGGGTGGGCCCGGTTGCTTACAGGTTAATTTACCTGCTGAGCTGGGTAAAGTGCATGATGTTTTTCATGTTTCACAGCTAAAGAAATACATGCACCACCCCTCCCATGTGTTAGAACCTGAGAGGTTGACTTTAGAACCAAATATGAGATCCGTGGAGACTCCTCAGAGAATCTTGGACAGCAAGACTAGGGACACTCGCCACAAGTCAGTGCGACTGGTGAAGGTTCTCTGGTCTAACCAGGATGTCGAAGAGGCCACGTGGGAATTAGAGGATAAGATGAGGGCGAAGTACCCTTCTTTATTTACTGACTAGATCGTCTGTATAGGGTACGGGGCGTACCCCTTTTAAGGGGGGTAGAGCTTCCTCGCTTTTGAGTTAGGAAACGATCATGTTTGTCGTTTGTTTGGTTGTTTAAGATGTGAATTTGTGTAAGTTGCTACACTTCGGTGTAAGTTTGAGTTATGTATAATACTTATGTATTGTATTTGAGATTGACCTTTGAGTCTTGAGATGTATGAATGTGAATATAAGATGTGGTATTAAGATTAAGAGAACTGTGTACCGTGAATGGTTAAGCACATGTGTGAACTTTGAGGACAAAGTTCTTTTAAGGGGGGTAGATTGAAATACCCCAAACTTAGATATGGTGTTTAAATGATAAACTAAGATATAAGGAGGCTAAATAATGCCTTAGAACATTAAGAAACATTTCTAATCAAAGAAAATATAAGGAAACACCAAAAGAGCAGTTTTAAAAAAACGTGCTCTAAGCTTGGAGAGACTTGGGAGAGTACCCAAATATTGTTCTAAGACCTTAGTAATATCCTAATGGTCATTTTAAATCAATTACCAAAGAAAACCAAGCTTGAAAACAAGTTAAAACACAAAATGTGCTTTAAGGAGTCTTAAAGCACGTTTTTGAAAAATTGTCTTGTAAATGAGTTTTGAATGGCTAAATGCCATCATTACTCTTTAATTAACATGTGTACTATATAGTATCACATTTGGAGTCTATATCAATGGGAAAAAAAATTTCACAACAATGTGCCTTGTTTTGGGAATAGTGAATTAATTAAGCTAGTTTATAACATAAGTCTATATAAGTGAGACATTTGGTCAACAAAGACTTAATTACCCTCATTACTAAAAGGGGGCCGGTTTCTTAGGAGGTGAGTCACACCTTCATGACTCATTAAGTAATTAAGAAAGCAAATAAGTCTTAAAAGCATAAAGTACTATTACCTTTTACATAAATATCACATTTACTTACCTCTCTCCTCACTTCTTCATTCTCCTTGTTTCACACGGTTTCTTGCTCTCTTTCTCTTCTCCATTAACGTGAAGCATACCTCCATGCTAGCTCCACTTCTCTTGCACATCTTACTCATTTTAGCTCCAAATCCAAAACAAATACATATTCTTCTTAGTTAGCTCAAGCTCCTCCTTTCTATCTTTTCAAAACTTCAAGAGCTTCATTTTGGTGCCAAGTCAAACCACCATTAGAGGAGGAAATTCAAGTTTGGAGACTCCATTGGCATCTCCATTCTCTTAAGGTAAAGAAAGTGTAAGAAAATCTAGGTTTCCACCATTTTCTTCACATGTCCGAAAATATATACTCATGGAACTCCATGTTTATGCCTTGTTCTAGCTTGTTTCTACTCTTCAAAGGAGAGAGGAGGTCCTTCTTGCTTCATATCCAAGCTTGTCTTGAGGAACTAAGGTAAAACAATCAATTCAAAACCTTAAAACACATTTTAACCTAGGTTTTATTCCTTAAGGTAAATGTGTTGTTTAGTGCTCATTAGAGTTATTGGACATTGTTTAGAACATTGGCAAGGAGATACACATTGGTGACCGAGATTGAACAAAGAAAAACTAAGGAGGAAAGCTTTTAAGCTTGTGAGAGAACAAGGTAAAATACTTACCTTAAGATGTCTTGTTGTTTAGGGAATGGGATTTAGATATGATGAGTTTAGTGTAGAGTTATATTGGGAAGGTATTAAAACCTAGGAGGAACAATGACTATATTGTGAACTTGTGACTAAAGAGAAATGAGAAAAGAGATAGTTAAAACAATGTGGAGATGAACAAGAAGCATTTTATTTCAATGGGAGCCTTGTGTGTATTCGCAGGTTGAAGGCAAATATATGTGGAAATTCAGTGGTTAAGATTATTGTCATTTAAGGGCCTAAGTGCCAAGCATTTAAGTTTAAGCACTATGTGATGATGTGGTGAAGTTTTAGTGTAAATTGTGTACTAAGGTGTTGTGATGAGAATTTGGGTGATGTTGGTTGTTTGATGGAGAAAAACCATGTGTTAGGAATACTAGGAATGTTCTATAGGTTGTCTTGACGAAAAGGGTGAAGTTAAGGTGTTTTAATGACTTATAATGACTTGGGTATCACCATGGAAGATTTAGGAATCAAGAGAATGTATTTGAGTGTTAGGACTTAGGTAAATGTTGGTGCACAACTAGGAAGGAAATAATGTGTTGATGATGGAAGTTTAACTTGTTAAGGAACTTTAAGTAAATGCTTAAGAGAGTTTTAGATAGTGAAAGACGCTTGGGAGATGATGTTATAGTGGTGAAGAAAACATTTGGCATAGTGGTTACATTAGGTATGAACCACCACCTAGAAACCTAGAGGAAAGCATTACAAGTGGCATTATTACAAGGAAATATATAATGATTAAGGTGGAACTTGGTGAATGATTTAATGTGTTTGGAGGATGCTCTAAGGTGGGTTTAAGGGTCTAAATGATGTTAGGACATATTGGATGGCTTGAGGAAAGGTTTAGAAAAGATTTGGCAAAGTTTGCCTCTGTTTAACGCCGGGAAAAGTTTCTGGAATGGTCCGACCCAGAAGGTTGGGTCGGACATGGTCGGACGGGGTGATTTTCAAAGGACAAATAAGTTTCTGGAATGGTCCGACCCAGAAGGTTGGGTCGGACGTGGGTCGGACATGAGAGGTTTTAGAAGACGGAAAGTTTCTGTAATGGTCCGACCCAGTTGGTTGGGTCGGACATGGGTCGGACATGTAGGGTTTTCCAAACCCGAAAGTTACTGGAATGGTCCGACCCAGAGGGTGGGTCGGACGGTGGGTCGGACGGCCTTTACACTTAAAAAAAAAAGAAATTTTATATTCTAAGAAGGGTACTAGGTAATAAGGTATACCTTTGGTAGGGTGGTAATGATTGGGACACTAAGAACTTAAGGAATTATAAGATTAAGTATAAGCTTTAATGTTTAAAATATGTTTGTAAGCTAAGTGACAAAGATTTGAGAGGTTATTGAATGGGAGTCCTTAGGGACTAAGTGAGTTAAGTAAGGTGCAAATAACTAATAACCTAAAAATGAATTAATGTTTTAGGTTTGTGAATTGGGACCCCGAAGAAGGTTAAAAAACAACGATCGACGGTGAACGGTAAGTCCTTCTTGTGACCTGCTTGCTAACGAGGTGTCCCTCGGCTTGGTGCTATTGTTTACTTGCTATGACTTAAATAAGATAAAGCATGCAACCGGTTATATTTATTCTCGTTGTGTATGTGTTATCCTTACACTAACCCGCGAGATTTGAGATGGTTACTAACCAAGTTTAGTACTTACTGAGTTAAGATTAAAAGTTAAGTTTGATGGTTGTTGGAATCCCGTTAAGGCTTAGCTAGCACATGGTGTCTAAGATGTCTACTAACTGGAACTTGAGTGAGGAAACCGGGACGATCTCGGTCATGCATGCTAAGGAAAAAGGGGGACGGTATCTGAATCAGATCCGCCCTCCGCTTAAGGACTTGTCTTCGGACTTGTAGCCTAGGGCCGGTTGCCGGCTCAACTACGCTGGACTCCCGTCCAGAGTAGGTGGCATTAAGATGGTGCGGTGGGATCACCTAAATCCCAGGTTCGAATTAAGCTACAACCAATCCCTTCCAGGAAAGGTTTGTATACTGAGATTAAGATTAAGATTGAGGTTAAGATTAAGGTAAGGTAAGGAACTGAGACTAAGGAAATGAGGACTAAGGAGGGGGTTGCTAACCCACTTGATAAGGGAACGCTTGAGTCGTTCATTGTTTGTGAACTATATATGTTCATCTGTGGTTGTTGTTATTGCACTTCATATTATGCTTGTGTATGTAATCAATTTCCATGCTATCGACAATTAGTCGTCGTAGCCCCATTAGCTTGGGGGCCATGAGAGGGTGTACCAGCATTCGTGCTGACCCCCTCGGGGGCTATTTTTACACTTGCAGGTAAGAGGCCCATGAGGACGCACTACGAGAGTAGGAGCGGTTAGTCTTAGGGTGGGACATTTATTTTGAGTTCGGGTTGCGCCTGTGCACCCGACTGTTTATATTAAACTGATGTAAGTTGAGTTTATGTTTGAGATACTAGTACTCGGTTGGTTGTGGGATTGTGTATGTTGATGTTTGAGCTGGGTAAGCATTTTTGGATAAGTATTGTAAGCATTTAAGCCGGTATGTATTCTAACGATCAGACCGTGGCAAGGTCCAGGAGTTGTTTATTTCCGCTACGACGTATTCGATTAAGTGTTCAGATTGCGATAACCACGATAGGCTTTGGATGGGGTGTTACACCCATGAATGTGAAAAATCTGTAGGTTTGTTGCACTATAGGTTAGGTCATCTTCCAAAGGAAAAAATTTCAAAACTAGGGTTAACAAGGAATTTGTCTTACAAAGACCCTCTTTTGTGAACCCTGCAGTAGGGCTAAAAGTCATAGGTTAACATTTCCTTCAAGTTCTATAAAGTCCAAGGAATTGTTTGAGCATAAACATGTCAACCTTTAAGGTCCATATAACCTGAAGACTCATGATGGTTTCTCTTATTTTTTTTACTATAGTTGATTATAGGAGTCGTGCCACTTGGACACACTTATGCAAACACAAATCAGACTCTTTTGGTCTCATTATAAACTTTACTAATATGGTAGAAAAATAGTTTGATAAGAAGGTAAAATGTGTGCAGTCTGACAATGCATATGAGCTAAGGAGTGGGACTGTTGGATCTAGTTATTTTAAGCTAAAAGGAATCAAACATCAAACCACATGCCCTCACACACCACAACAAAATGGTGGGGTTGAGAGGAAACATAGACACATTTTGGAAACAACAAGGGCCCTCATGTTGCCTTCCTCTCTTCCTAAAAGATTTTGGGGGAATGTGTTCTCACCTCAACCTACTTAATCAACAAAATGCTTCTTTCTTCAGTTGAAAACAAAACCCCTTTTGAGATAATATATGATAAGAAACCTGATTACTCTAATCTTAAAACTTTTGGGTGCCTCTGCTTTGCAAATATAAACAAGAAACAACTTGATAAGTTTTCTCCTCATTGTAAAGTGTGTATTTCTCGGTTATGGCTATAACAAAAAGAGTTATAAACTCTATGACATGTACAATAAATCAGATTGTTTATAATAGAGATGTGGTTTTCCATGAAAATGTTTACCCTTTTAAAGGAGATCAAACTAATTCCATAGAAATTATACCCACTATTGGGCACCAACAAACAAAAGAAAACTTATTTAAGGATGCTCCTTTTACTGTTGTTAATACTAACCGAGATGAAATGAGTGAGAGGCAAAAGAGACAGGACAATCCTTGTAAGGGAGAAGGAAACAAAGAAGTCCAAGGTGTAGAAAGGGGTGAGGAGATCACCGACATACACCCTTCTAAGATTAATACAAAAATAGAGTTGGAGCATACAGGAACAGAGGAACCAGGGCATCCCCTTCCGCACACCACAGAAGCTGAGGATCAAGGTCTCGGGAGATCAGAAAGGTCAAGCAACATGCCCAAGCATTTGAGTGACTATATGGTTGGATCCTCAAGTGTGAAGAAAGATAAGTTCATTATTGCCTCTGATTTTGATTACTTTTTTCTGATTATGAATGATAGAGTAACTGCTGCAAATTCTGTTGTTAAATGATGCATGATCAATGATGATTCAAAAAAAAATTTAGTCTCCATGATAGCACCAGCTTCATTAATAGTAATAGGCTGGCTCAAACAGTACGAATTATTCTTGAAGAGAGTAATGAGCATAACTGTTTCCAAACTGCCATGTTTAAGGTGACTGAACCTAATTATTATGAAGAAGCTATTAAGGACATAAGATGGAGAAAGGCCATGAAAGATGAATTTGCTGCCCTTGAAAGAAATAATACATGGAACCTGGTAAAACCACCTCAGGGTGTTAAACCAGTTAAGTGCTAGTGGGTTTATAAGATTAAGACTAAGGTAGATAGTAGTATAGAAAGATTTAAGGCTAGGCTAGTGGCTAAAGGCTTTACACAAAAGTTTGAAATAGACTACTTAGAGACTTTCTCCCCTGTAGTTAAATTTACTACTATAAAGGCCTTAGTAATCATAGCAACTAAGAGAAAATGGATAATTAGCTAGCTGAACATTAATAACGCCTTCTTGCACTGTGACTTAGAGGAAGTTGTTTAAATGGAAATTCCTCAAGGTCATGAGCAAGAAGGGTTATGGAAAATCTACAAACTGGATAAATCCCTCTACGGACTTAAACAAGCCTCCAGGCAGTGGCATCATAAATTGAGTGTTTTTCTCAAGTCTTATGGCTTTATTCAATCACTAAACAATTATTCCTTATTTACTTGCTCAAGGAATAATAAGGTCTACTATTTGGTAGTTTATGTGGACGATATACTTGATACAGGGAGTGATTATGATCTAATTGAATATGTTAAAAGAGGGTTAAATAAGCAGTTCAAGATTAAAGATTTAGGGAGGCTAAACTTTTTCTTAGGTATGTAGTTTCTTCATATAACAGAAGATATCATTCTCTCACAGAAAAGGTATTGTCTAGATTTGTTAGCTGAGTTTGATTATGAAATTGTTAAGTTTGGTGATGGCCCTTTATAGATACAAGAATTAAGTTGTTATGAAATGACGGGAGACCCTAGGATAACCCTTTACTGTACAGGAGATTAGTAGGCAAAATTAGTTACTTAACACATAGTAGACCTGACCTTAGCTTTACAATTCAAGTCTTAAGTCAGTTTCTCAGTTCTCCCATAGATTTGCATTTTAAGGCTGCACTTCATGTTTTAAGTTATATTAAGGGCACTCAGAATTATGGTTTGTTTTTCAATTCAAAGAATGATTTCTCTTTGACAGCTTTTGTGATTCAGATTGGGTAGGGTGTCCCAATACCAGAAGATATATTAGTGGGTATTTCATCCAATTGGGAGGATGCCCACTTTCATGAAAATCCAAGAAGCAAACAACAGTGGCGCTGTCTTCTACTGAAGATGAGTATTGAGCTATGAGAAACGTGACAACAAAGCTCAGTTGGATCACAAGGTTGCTCTACGAGTTAGGAGTGGATAATACTCTTCTTGTTCAGGTTAAGTGCGACATTCAAGCAGCATTTTACATTCCCAGAAATCCAGTGCTGCATGAAAGGACGAAGCACATAGAGCTTGATGTGCACTTTGTGAGGCAGAAACTGCAAGAAGGGATGATGGTAGTCGAGTTTGTCAGCTCCAAGGATCAGATTGCATATGTTATGACAAAGCTGCTTCCTGGGCATGCTTATCCACTTTAAATGAGAAAGATGGGTTTAAGTTTAAGTTAGTGTTCCTTTCTAGCTGATGCCTGCTATGTGGATGTGTTGTTGCAAACTTGCTAAGGCTGTCCCTTCGCAAGTTTGAGGGGGGGGGGGGGGTATTAAGTACTAGAGTTACAATTTGTTTTATGCTAAGTCTTGTTCTGTTAGTAAGGTCAAACACTATGTTTCATTAGTTTAGGAAAGCATTAGTGAAACTGTGAGTTTTGCTGAGTGATTATTGTGAGTCTGTAGTACAACGGCCTATTAGGGTTAGTAAGATGCTGTGGTTCTTTTCCTGGTTGAGCGAAGCTCTCTCCTTGCTCTGGATGTTCTTTCAGTTTTGTTGATCGAAAGTGTTTCCTTCTATGTTCTTGAGAGTTCTTTCACTAAGTGTTCCTCTCACCTGCCAGAAGATTTAATCTTCATCATTGGATTACACATTCTTATGCTGTTGATGTAGGTCATATTGTTGTTCAATTCCTATTTGATTATGGTGCTTATTCCTTTATATTTTTCTTCTATGATTAATTTCAGCTGCTTCTCAATTACTGCTTACTTCAAGCATACCAGCTCACAATCTTCATTTTTTCTAGTCACTTGAGATTTATACCTGATGAATTTTGTGTTCTAGGTATCCTTTTTCATTTTCCTTTCTACATTTCTTCTTTTTAGCCTTGTTACTGCATAGGCCTTCCTTTGTGTACTCTTTGACTTGCTTATTTGTGAATTTTATCTGTTTATTAGCTTATTTTTCATTGTTTTGTCATCTTCTTTTCTATTAACCTCCAATATTTTTGTGTTGATTTGTTTTATGAACCTACTTGATTATGCATTTTCTCTATCTTGGTTCCTTCTACTTCATGATCATCTTACCTAGTTTTTTTTCTAGCACATGTTTTTATTCTATTACGTATTTTTTTCTCTTGTTATATGATTGACCTCATCAATCGCATGCTTTTGTAAATTTGAAAAGGTGATGAATCTTATTTTCAAGTTCCTTGTAAAATGTCTTAACAAACTTCTCCTTGGACCTTGCAGACAAATGAGATAGAAGATATTCTCAAAGCCTAGTAAAGGTCATTGAGGATTTGAGTTCCTTTTCACAAAACGACCAAATGGATGTTATGTACAGGTGCAATGATTTGAACACAGTTTTCATATGTACATTTAGTGTTTAATATTTTAATATATATTTTGTCTAATTTATGAGCTCCTTGATGAACTGTCTTTTGTGTAATCTTATTTTGTTGATAGTTGGATAGTTTTATTTGCTTCTTAGAGTTAACTGTATGATGTAAAAATCACAAAGATAATGGATTTGGGGTAACCTCAAAATCTCTCCCATGAAACCTTGAAGTTGTATATCAATCAGGAAGTGTGCGGCAACCTATCTCATCTAAGGTTAGTCGTTCTTCTTTAAGTTATTTCATGGCGAACGTTCTTCTTTTGCACTTGAAGTTATTCCTCTTGTTGTTGTCTTGTTTTGGTAGTATTACTATTTGATGCTTCTTACCACGCAACAAATTGATAGGTTTATATTGATACATCTTCTTTTTTGAAATTTGAAAGGTTGAACATTATGTGTCGATTAGTTTTCTTGTTTCATGCATGAGTTGTTTCTAATATATCTATTGCCACACTAACACATTTACAATTTTTGGTTTCACAGAAAATTTAGTACTGTTAAGGCAAGTATTATTATGCTTCATGGCAATCTGATGGCACTTTGTATATGCTTATGTTAACTTGTGATGAGTGTTACTTCATTAATAGAAGCTTCAAGTTTTGTAAAGTGCATGTAAGGTTTCCTTGCAGAAACCCAAGTAAGGTAAGTCTCCTGTTCTTAATTTTGAAATGTTGCATTTGAGCTTGTAATTCTACATTTTGAAAAGTGCATGAATCATGAATATGTCTTCCATGATCATAATTATATTTAGATGATCTGTATGCCTACACAATGGTGCCGTATCTAGATGGAAATGGTCTTCCACACTTTACATTGTTTGACATTGAAATGATTATTAACTTTCTTAATTCTCCAGACGAGGGTATACCTCAGCTACGACCTTATAGCACTTAATAATGAATCTTTCATGGAGGTAGGATGACTTAGTGAATAAGTTTATCAGGTTTATGCCTCTCTTTACTCAACAAGAATGTCATACACTATAGGACAGTTAGAATGCTACCTATTCTTAATTTTGAAATGTTGCATTTGAGCTTGTAATTATATATTTTAAAGATCATAATTTCCGTGAATGCTTAACCAACCGAAATCTTAACTATAGTTACTGAATTGTTAGATAGTGTTGACTTCAATTTTAGCAAGAGTTCTGAATAGTGCTATATGAAAAGGTCAAAAGATTCTATAAAGTTTATAACCATATTTCTTTGTTCTCGTAGGCTAGAGCATTCTCTCGACAAGTGAACTTTAAAGAAGGTAATCTCTCCTCTAAAAAGACTATCTTATCTTTATTGTTTTTTCCTTTTCTAGTAAATTACTCTCAATTTCAGAGGTCTATGCTTACTCTGGTTTCTCTTGATACGACGCCCTCCGGGATCATAACTACATTTACCCCAAAGGTGTGGTTCAATACTGGTATCGGTGTGCCACAACATGAGAAACTAGTTATTTTCTCCTTAGCAATTTGACAAGGTGGATCTATTAGCTGAATGACTTTTCTTTTCACTTTTATGTGTGTCAACACATGTTTTCAGGCTGGCTTGAAGATAATTCAATTGCATATGGAAGTTTACCATAAAGACTTGGAACCACTAGTAGAAAAAACATTTTAAATGATGACACTTAAACCACGGTTAAATGAAAAACCGTGGTTTAAAGTTTATAAACCACGGTTTCTAGGGAAACCGTCATTTATAGTACACGCCGGAGACAATAAACCACAGTTTTTGGAGAACCGTGGTATATAGTTTACTTATAAACCATGGTTTGTAGGGCAACCGTCATTTATAGTACATGCCGGAGAGAATAAACCACGGTTTTTGGAGAACCGTGGTATATAACCGTCATGCCGGAGAGAATAAACCACGGTTCTTTAAGAACCGTGGTATATAACCGTCACGCCGGAGAGAATAAACCACGGTTTTTGGAGAACCGTGGTATATAGTCTGAGCGGGAATTTTAATTTTCGGCCCAAATTAACGCGGCTCTTCTCTCTGGCATGTACTATAAATGACAGTTTCCCTACAAACCGTGGTTTATAAGTAAACAAAGAGAGCCGCGTTAGTTTGGGCCGAAAATTAAAATTCCCGCTCAGACTATATACCACGGTTTTTATAGAACCGTGGTATATAACCGTCACGCCGGAGAGAATAAACCACGGTTTTAAAGAACCGTGGTATATAACCATCACGCCAGAGAGAATAAACCACGGTTTTTGGAGAACCGTGGTATATAGTCTGAGTGGGAATTTTAATTTTCGGCCCAAATTAACGCGGCTCTCTTTGTTCTCTTATATATTTCTCTCACTGTAATTGCAACCCACACTGGCGAACAAGGATTGAACACACTTCTTCCTCATTCTCTTCACCTCCCGATAATTTTTACAACCCACACCGGTGAACATGGAACATGCTCTACGCCATCTCTTCAACCTCCCGGTAATTTCTCAACCCATACTAGTGAATAAGGAACATGCTCTATGCCATATCAACCGCACTGTAAATTTGCTACCCATACTTGCGAACAAGGAACATGCTCCTACCTCTCTCATTATCTTGTTTTCATGGTAATTTTTGCAACCCACACTGGCGAACAAGGAACGTGCTCTGCGTCTCATCCTCATGTTCACTCATTGTAATTTTTGCGACCCCAGCCGGCGAACAGCGAACATGCTCTACGCCGCATCCATTCTCTTCAACCTTGCGGTAATTTTAGAACCCACCGGCTAACAAGGAGCATACTGCACCTCCATTCTTCACTCATGATTTCGCAAGCTTAATTTGCAAACACGGAACATACATAATCTGGCATCTTCATTGTCTTGTATATGCGCTCTGTTGAGATTTCCATATTGAAGGCGAAGATTTGAAAAATTCATGGACTATAAACCACGGTTTCATGTATAACCGTGGTTTATTCGTTGTTTTTTTCACATTATATTCCACGGTTTTTAGAATAATCGTGGTTTATTCTCTCCGGCGTGACGGTTATATACCACGGTTCCCCAAAACCGTGGTTTATTCTCTCCGGCATGTACTATAAATGACGGTTGCCCTACAAACCGTGGTTTATAACCGTGTTTTTTTACATTATATACCACGGTTTTTAGAATAACCATAATTTATTACTCACAATAAATGACGGTTATTGGCATAAACCATGGTTTATAGTTAACAAATTCCACGCGAGAAATACTTTAAAATGACGGTTTATAGAACCGTGGTTTTTATCTTCATTTAAAACCACGGTTTTGAACCGTGATATATAATTTTTGGCATTTGCGACGGGAGCAAATACCACGGTTTTTAACCGTGGTATATAAGCGAAATAACCGTGGTATATAATGTTATTTCTACTAGTGAACTTTCATATGAGAAGGACACTAGGGAACAAGAGGTGGCTAGTATTTTGCTACTTACTTTGTTGATATCTTTTGTGGAATTGCCTTACAACAATACTTATATGACAAAACTTATAATCCTTTAGTTCAAGGTCCCCTTCTTTTTGTGTGATTGTGCGTTTTTTGGTATCAGTTAGAGTTTATGGCTGCAAAGAATGAAATGAATATGGATGGCATTTTCTCAATAGAACCATACCAACTTCCTTTCCTTGTTGCTCCTGGTAATGCTAACATTTCCTACATTCACAAGGTTAGTTTGATATATATATATATATTCGTGAATCCCTTTGGTTTTTATTTTTTGATAAGTGGGGTAGGTTTTTGAACCTAGGACCTTTAGTTCAAGGATACCACTCCTCTACCGACCAAGCAACAAGGGATTGAATCCCTTTGTAGTTTGTTCCCTTTTCTCTACCTTTCCATCAAGTACTACCTTTGAGGGTTTCCCTGAAATCATTGTTTACTTTTGTCTCCCACTATCTTATTATGTTAATTTCTTTTAAATTTTGATCTTCGTATATACTACTTTTAAAGCTGGGAAGATAGTTGTCAACAAATCATGGAAATCAAAGATTGATGTGTTTGTATCCAGATTTAGACCGCTAGTATTAGCTAGATTCTATTTAAATCAGGGTTGTAACATTTAGAACAGTGTATCAAGTTCAGTGATATTGTATTTAGAATTATAGATTTTGTAATGTAGTTTTTGGGAATACAGATGTTATAATGCACATTTTATAATAGCACTACTTTGTATTGATATGTCAGAATTTTTCATATTGTTTTAAATTGTTTTAAAACAAAAAATTTTTTTTGACGCAACTATGATTCATTTCTGCGAGAAAGGTGCGTAAAAAATTTACATATTTTTACGTAATAGTGAAATACCCCAATCCTAGATATGGTGTTTAGATGATAAACTAAGGAATAATAAGGCTAAATAATGCCTTAGAAACATTAGGAAACAATTAAAACCAAAGAAAACACAAGGAAACACCATAATAGCAATTTTAAGCAAAATGTGCTCTAAGCTTGGAGTAACTTTGGGTAACACCCAAATATAATTCTTAGACTTAGTAACATGATAATGGACATGTTAAATCAATTACAAAAGAAAACCAAGCTCAAAAACAAGATAAAACATAAATTGTCCTTTAAGGACTCTTAAAGCACATTTTTGAAAAATTGTCTTAGAAAGGGGTTTTGAGTGGCTAAATGCCCATGATTAATCCTTAATCAACTTGTGTACTGCTTAGTATCACATTAGGAAGTCTAAAACAATGGGAAATCAAAAATTTCACAATTATGTGCACTAATTTGTGAATAGTGCTCAAATTATACTAATTTAGCATTAAGTCAATATAAGCTAAGTAGTTGGTCAACCAAGACCATAAATATCTTGTTTACGAAGGGGGTGGTCGGTTTTGATGCGGGGAGTCACTACATGATTCAACAATTAAAGAAAAGAGAAGAGATATGGTAAATAGTACTATTTACCTTTTAAACAAAATCTTGCTTTTAGCTTCCCTCTCTCCTCCTTTCTTCATTTCTTCTTCTCTTCACCGATTTTGGCTGCTCCTCTCTTCTTCCTTCATGTAAAGAACAACCTCCATGCTAGCTCCATCTTCCTTTCACCACTACTTACTCATTTAAACTCCAAAATCAAAACCAAGCACATATTCTTCTTAGTTAGCTCAAGCTCCTTCTTTGTATCTTTCCAAAACTTCAAGAGCTTCATTTTGGTGCCAAGGCAAACCGCCATTAGAGGAGGAAAAACAAGCTTGAAGACTCCATTAGCTTCTTCATTCTCTTAAGGTAAAGAATATGTATGAAAAACTAGGTTTCCATCACCTTTTCTCCATTACCGAAAATTACACTCATGGGGTTTCATTTTTATGCCTTGTTCTAGCTTGTTTTCTATTCTCCAAGGGCTAGAGGAGTTCCTTCTTCATTCATATCCAAGCTTACCTTAAGACCTCAAGGTAAAGTATTCATTTTAATACCTTAAAACACATTTTTAACCTAGGGTTTACTCCTTAAGGTTAGTGTATTATTTAGCACTCATTGGAGTCATTGGATATTGATTAGAACATTGGCAAGGAGAGATAGATTGATGACCGAGATTGTTCAAGGTAAAACATAAGGAGGGAAGTTTGTGGAGCTTGTAAAATAACAAGGTAAATTGCTTACCTTAAGGTGTTTTATTGTTTAAGGGATGAGATTTAGATATGTGATAAGTTTAATTTAGATTTTACATTAGGTAAGGGTTATAAAACCTAGGAGAAATAAATGATTATATTTGAGAACTTGTGACTAAGGAGCAAACGAGTAAGGAGATAGTTAAACAATGTCAAGGTGAATTATAAGAACATATATGTTGCAATGAGAGCCTTGTTGTATGTATTTGCAGGTCAAAGGCTATATATATTGAGGAAATTCAGTGTTTAAGATTTATGCATTTAAGGGCCTTAGAGCCAAGTCATTTAAGGGCCTAAGTGCCAAGCAACTTAAGTTTATGCACTATATTGTTATGTAGTGTGGTTTGGGTGTATATTGTGTGCTAAGGTGGTGTAATGAGAATTTGAGTGTTCATAGTTGTTTGATAGTGAAAACCTAAGTGTTTAAGTGTAACAATATACTAGAGAACCCATGTCAAAATTTGGTGAAGAAACTTAGTGTGTGAGATGTTCTAAGGAAATTTTATGACCAAGGAAGTACTAGGAAACCTTAGGAGTTGTTTTGATGAAAAAAATGAGTTTAAGGTGTTTTAGAGAATTAGAATGACTTAGGTATGTCTAGGAGGGACTAGGGGTTACAATGGTGATTTTTAGGCACCAAGACCATGATAAGAGAAGCTAGAGAACTTGTGTAAAATTTGATGGAAGTAAGGTGTAAAACATTGAAATGGCTTAGGTGAGAACTAGTGTATATTACCTTGAGAAAATTTTGGTAAATGGGACAAGAATGAAAAAATGATGTTATTGAGGGGGGCAAATTGCTAAGAGGCAACATTTTGGTTAGTTGAAGTTCTAGGTAAATTGCATGTGAAAAGGTAGTTGTTAAAATGCTAAGTGTTAGGAATTTATGAGCAAAGGAGTAAATTGTAGTAAGGATTTAGTAAATGGTTAAGAAAAACTTTGGTGGGTGAATTAATGAGTTTGGTGGATGTTTTAAGGTGGGTTTGAGTGCCTAAATGGTATTAGGACATATTGGGGAGCTTGTGGAAAAGTTTGGGAGCAATTAGACAATTTTTAGGATGTTTCTGCACTGGACCGACCCAGTGGACCGACCCTGTCTGGGTCGGTCGGACTTGTTAGCCCAACTAAAATGTTTCTGGAATCGACCGACCCAAGGGGTTGGGTCGGTCGGTGGGTCGGTCGGGCTAGTTTTAACGAACGAATAAGTTTCTGGAACGGACCGACCCAGAGGGCTTTGGGTCGGTCGGGCTGGCCTTGGGTCGGTCGGGAGAATTTTAGAGAACCAAAAGTTTCTGGAATGGACCGACCCAAGGGGTTGGGTCGGTTGGTGGGTCGGTCGACCCTTAAGACTTAAAAAAAAAGAAATTTTAAGAATGATTAATGGTATTAGTAATAAACCATTAAGAGGGTAATGATGATTAAGAAAGTATACATATGAGGGATTAAGAGATTAAGTTAAGTAAAGCTTAAATGTTTAAGGTTAAGTTTGCAAGGTTAAGTCGTAAGAACTTAAGAGGTGTTAAGTGGGGATTACTAAGGTTTAAAATAAGTTAAGTAATGTATAAGTAATTAATAATCTAAGTTGGTTGAATATTTTAGGATTTGAAAGTTTGGAACCGGAGGAGAATTAGACAACCGGGACAACCAACGGTGAACGGTACAGTTTTCTTGTGACTTGCTTGCTAATGAGGTGTCCCTCGGCTTGTGTGCTATCTGTTTATCTGCTATCACTAAAATAAGATAAAGCATGAAACCGGAATTATTGCACTCATTGTGTTGTGCTTTCTATACACTCACACACGAGTCTTGAGGTTGGTTACAAACTAAGTATAAGCACTTATTGGATTGAGGAGAGGAACTATACTATGGTAACTGTTGGTTAATACCCGTTAAGGTTTAACTAGCACTTCGTCTTTGAGACTTTCTACTAACTGGAACTTGGGGGGAGTGAGGAATCCAGAATGGTTCGGTCATGCATGTGTTAAGTAGGAGGTCGGTATCTGTATCAGATCCGGACTCCATTTGGACTTGCCTTCGGACTCGTCGCCTAGGGTCAACAAATAGACCCGGCCGTCTTGGATTACAGTTCGAGGCGGAAAGCCAGTTTAAGGAGGTGTGGTGGGATCTACCTAAATCCCAACTAATTTGAGAATTATTGTACATTCAACCAACGCAGTTCTCGGCCGTTGGCTAGGGTTACCTTTGACCCGACAAAATGGACAATGGACTAAGAATAATCGAACCTGATTTAAGAACATTTGACTTGTTTGAGATAAGTATGAGATGAGGATTGAATGTTCCTTGATTTAAGGAGTTAAAACGCTAACTCACTTACCTAATGAACACTTATTAAGTCGTTCAATTGTTGAGTTGTAATTGTTCACTTGAGTGTGATTGGATGTTTATTGCACTTCTTATTTATGGCGGGCATCTAATCAATCTCCATGCTATCGACAATTACTCGTCGTAGCCCGTTAGCTTGGGGGCCATAAGAGGATCGTACCAGCAAATTGCTGACCCCCCTCGGGGGCTATTTTTATTTTGCAGGTAAGCGCCACATGAAGACTCATCACGAGAGTAGGGGTGGTTTGACTTAGTTGGGTTTATTTTGAGCACGGGTTGCGCTTGTACACCCGTCTGTTGATATTTGAACTTGAGAAGTATTATATGGTTTTTGTAGATACTTGTAAACTCGGTTGGTGTATATATTTTGGATTAGTGATTGTAAATATTTAAGGATCGGTATTTCATGTTGTTCAGACCGTGTCAAGGTCCTGTGTTGGTTTATTTCCGCTGCGATGTTACATTTATGATATTAAGTTTGTTATAACCACGATTGGCTTAGGATGGGGTGTTACAAATAGTTTTGTCAAAATTTATAAGTCACTTGCGTCAAATTGTTTTTTGACGGTCAGGTAGACGATGATAGTCTACAATGTGGATTTCTTATTTTTTGACGCAAGACTTACGTCGAAATGACACTTTTTTAGCATCAAAAACTGCATCCTTTATTGTAGTGAATGGTTATTGGCTTGACCAATATCACTCTTGCTACCTGGCTATGTCTTGAGCTAATGTATGCCCAAAGTTGTTCTTGTAAGCTCCTATGGTTTAGTTCAAGTAAGTTGGCCTTTAAATTTGAAAAAAACATTTTATTAACATGTGTATATGAAGTGTAAATGTATATTTACATTATGTTTTTTATGTGGCAAAGGTGCCAGCCTGAGTCTCACCAGTAATATCTCAACAACCTTTGCAACAACTTTAGTAAAAGATCTCCACAAATTCTTTACTCAGCATTATTTTCAGGAGGAATTAATTAAAGAAGAAATAGAATATTGATCAACATTATACTAGGAGATACTTTAGGATCTTTTGTTTATTATTTATATTAGTTTTATACAAAGTTTTTCTGTAGATATTTAGAGGTTGCTAGCTGTCTCCAAGTAGTATAAATGTGTAGAGAAAATATCAGAAAAGGTGACACCGTAAAAATATTGTCTTTGAAGAGAAAAGTGTTGTTAATAGTGATCGTTTTGTCTAAAATTAGACATGAGAGTGATTGTTCAAAGTGTTGAACATATCAGGAGAGGAGTTTTCAAGTTATCAATAATAAGATTGATAGCGGATTTTTTCTTCTAAAAAATTTTGGTCTTGTTCTTCGTTTCTGTTCTTTGTTAAACTCGTACTGAGGCTTCTGATTTTCTACATTACAAACTAACAAGTGGAATTAGAGCGGGTTTACCCAATATAGATTTTAACACTTCTAGGTAGATCATGAAAGATGAGTTCTTATTTTGTAAAAGCACCAAGGTTAATGAAATTCAATTTTTCCAAATGGTGTGAACAGATTGAAGATTAGTTGATGTCTGTGGATTACAAGGTTTGGAAGGTGGTGACGCAAGGTGATTACAAACATACTGTCGTTGTTGAAGGTGTGAGACAGACTGAACCTGAGGATCAATGGAGAGAAGCCGATGAAAATCTTTAAAGAAAAAATAAACAAGCTCTTCGCATTCTTGTATCTTCCTTGTCCGACAAAGATCAAGGAAGGGTCTTGGATATAAGAATCACAAAAGGAGTACAGGACTTTTTGAAGATTGCTTATCAAGGAACAGAATCAAGCTGCAAAGCCAAGGAGAAATAGTTTCATCGAGAGTTTAACAACTTCAAGATGTCAGAGGGCGTGACTCTAGCATTGGCGGTGGAAAGGTTCAATCAAGTGCTTATGGAACTTAAAATGGTTGGTGTAACGACCCCAAACACGGCCTAGTTCTAAGGCTGTTACACGCCATACACTATACTACTTAAGATACACAAGACTCTGATTCATGTTGCTCAGCAACCCAAAGGAAAGCTAATAGTATTAAATGTACCAAGCATTTACAAAGGTTTAACATATAATCGTAAATACAAAGAGTCATTGCCTAAGGACTATAAGGCACTGAAATACTCATAGTCAAATACATCCCAAAGTAAAGGCGACCAAAACCCAATTCAAATGCGCAATATAATAAAGTAAAGTCTAACAAAGCTCCAAGCTTAATAACCACCAGCATCTGATCAATCTACAATATTAATGTTTGTGGAAAGGGGTGAGTAGCCATATGCTCAGTAAGTAGCGACCGTCATCAATGAGGTCATTCAAAGCAATTGAAAACAGAAAGCGGAAGCTTAACCAGAATAATGATAATAAGAGATTCAAAACAGATAGAGTGAAGATGGTCTTATTAGACAAATGGAACTCAAAGGTTCCCAAATCAGAATAAACTTAGTGGTTTCGCAAACAGAGTGGGACACTAGCACCATGTACACACATACAGAACGCGTCAGAGACCCATGGATCTATCAGATCTCACGACAACGTAAAAATGGTCCGAAGACCATAGGGCCCGTCAACCCCATAGAACAGAAATAGGAATGACCCAACACATATAGGAATGATGTCTACGTAGCATGCCACGGGATAGATTGACCTAGCCATCCACGGGTCAGAAGTAAAGCGACTAGGTCCCAAAATAGCGAGTCACACTTTCAGAATTTATAGGCGTGTGAACATGCCCAAAACATAGATAAATAGCTTATATAGCTTTAGGGGATAGCAACCCCGCAACCAGAATTCAAAAAAGGGCTCAAACGAGTAGTTTAGGTGAAACCAGAAGCTTGTCCGACTATGTGTCCGAACACTCATGTGCGGACCCAAGTCAAGACTCAAAACAGAAGGGAAATTCAGAAGTCGAAACATGTATCCGAACATCAATGTTCGAACACAAGTCAAGAAGAAAGGTCAAAGACGTTCAGACTTACGTCCGGACTAGTTCCAAAAACAGACTTGTGGCGGTGTCCGAACAATGTTCGGACATAAGTCGAACCTAAAACAGAGAGAAGGAAACAGGGGTATCCAAACATATGTTCGGACTTACAAGTTCGGACACCTCCCGAGACTTGTAGTTTAGACTCTTCCTCACTCCCTGTCTGAATATACATGTTCGTGTAGATGTTCGGACACACCCAAAACTTCAAAAACTGAAGGCGCCCAGATGCACTGTCCGAACATACATGTCCGGACAGACATTCGGACGTCAGAAAAATCAAACTTTAGAAGCGACAAAAACCGCAAAAGGAAACCACAACAATTGACACATGAACACACACGAACCCAAAGTTGAACCACAAGATACCATGGGGTTTTAACCATCAGAATTGCACACAAAAAATTGTCAAAAACTACGCAAAATCCATACACAATTAAAGGAGAGAAACCTTGCAATTATCTATCCCCATGGGTGAACTTCCGCACCAAATTAGAATCACCACCTACCTCGAATCAACACAGCAAGATCACAATCCGGAGTAGAAGTAACTTACAGTCATACCACAAGATTGCACATCGAAGATAATTACTGATTACAACAACATTGCCCAAATCAGAAATCGGAGGAGGAACAACAATTTCGGAAGCACACCAATTGAACCAAAAATTAAACCTGAAACCAAGGACCAAACACATAGCACAGTAGTGGAGGGCCAACAAGAATAGCAGCACACAGTTCACAAGGCAGAGGAAGAAGAACTCTCGAGGTAGATGAAGGAGAAAATTGTCGCTCTGAAGAACGAGAGAAACTGACGCTGTGAAGAAAATGAATGAAAAATGGAAAGGAAATATTTTTCCTTATAAGTGCTATTACCTTAATTAGAAGGGGAAATAATCTCCTTGCCTTCGACTTCTTCTCTAATCCCATGGACCTCCCACTGACTTAACATAACATAACCCAAGACACTAATACAAACCAACCTTAGAACAAGACACATAAATGTAATCCGACAGAAGAAATAATCCGGGCTATAACAACATCTCCCCCTAAAAAGGAATTACATCCTCGAAATTCAACTTACCTTACTGCTCAAAGAGGGAGGGAAATTTGGCACGCATCTCACCCTCGAGCTCTAATGTCACCTCACGCTTTGACTGATCAGACCACTAGACCTTACCATAGGTAGGGTCTTGTTGTGAAGTTGACGAACATCTCTAGCCAAAATACGAATAGGCACGACCTCATAACTGAAGTCTTCACGCAGCTTAAGCGGACCATAATCAATCACATGAGCCGGATTGTGGACGTACTTACTCAACATCGACACGTGAAACACATTGTGAACAATAGCTAGAGCTGGTGGCAAGGCTAGATGGTATGCCCCCGGACCAATCAGTTCCAACACCTCGAACTGGCCAACAAAATGTGAACTGAGCTTCCCGCTCTTCCTAAACTGGACTACACCTCTTACTGGAGACACCATCAAGTAGACATGATCCCCAACCTGAAAAATCAAGTGGCTGGCGCCTATGATCTACATAACACTTTTGTCGACTCTGGGCAACCAACAGATGCACGTGAGTCATCCTGATCTTATCCACGGCTCCCAAGACTAACTCTAGACTGACCAACACCCTCTCCTTCTGGTCATCCCAAAATATGGGAGACCTGCACCTCCTACCATACAATGCCTCAAAAGGATTCATACCAATGCTCGATTGAAAGCTGTTGTTGTAGGAAAACTCTATCAGAGTAGCGTGTTAATCCCAACTACCTTCAAAGTCCAAGACATAGGCTTGCAACATGTCCTTCAAGACCTGATTCGTCCTCTCTTTCTGGCCATCTGACTGAGGATGGTAGGAGAAACTAAATGCGAAGCTCGTCCCCAAATCCTTACGCAGGCTACGCTAGAATTGAGATACAAATCGCGGATCCATATCTGACACTATGGTTGCCGGAACTTGGGCAACCTGACAATCTCATCCATATACAGCCGCACCAGGCGCTTAAGGATAAAGGTCTTCCAGACTGATAACAAATGAGGAGACTTCATCAGTCTTTCAACTATCACCACATAGCATCATAACCCAAGGATGTCCTAGGAAGTCCCATCACGAAGTCCAACCCCACACTCTCCCATTTCCACTTGGGAACGGGAATGGGCTAAAGAAGACCAGCCGGTCTTTAATGCTCAGTCTTCACCTGCTGGCATGTTTGACATCTCAAAAAAAACTCAGAATTCCCTCTCTTTATACTAGGCCACTTGAATGACTCCCTAAGATCCCGGTAGATCTTCACACCTCTTGGGTGTACCGAGTAAGGGGCTCCATGTGCCTTCTACATGATCTCTTTACGCTGAGAAGGGAAGAAATGATGTCAAGCCAAAACGGGTTACATAGAGCATCCGGCCGCTTTAGCCGGATGAAAGTGGAAGCGCATAGGGCATCCGGTCGTCTCCAGCCGGATGAGGATAGAACTTAGGCAAAGGAAAGAATTGTACGACTGACCGTCTGTGGTCAGTCAAAGATGCTAGGAGAGGGTAGAACCGTACTTATACATGTAAAATACAGGCTAGCACCATAAAAACCAGGCCCAAAATACTATAAATAGGGGTGTACCCGCAAGAAATAAGATACGCAACATTTGATAGTAAAACACACATACAATTCCGATAGAAGCTCTCTCTCTTTCTCTCTACTCTTGTGAGACTCTGTAATTGAGACCAGGTAATGCAGGACAGAAGATCGAAGGATACTAGGATTGATATACTGTTTCGTTTCATTTGGCGCCGTCTGTGGGAAACGAACAGCAAGAAGCAACCACGAGACCATCTAGGAACAGGGGAGTAATCTGCGACGATTTGTAGCGAAAGTTCTGAAATAACTAATGACATTTTTTACAGGATCGGAACATGAAAGATGGCTCCAAGATCAAAGAAAACACTGAAGAACGCTACCGAAGATAACAATCGTTTTGAAGAGGGAATGAGTTCAGAGATGCCAAAAGCCATCTCCAAATAAGATCTCGAGGACATGCTAAAGGGGCTAGTCAGATCCATCGACGAAAAAATTGTAGAAGGAAATGAGACTTTGCAGCAGGAACTAATGCAAAGTGACGAGGAGTATCAGAGAAAATGGGACGAAATGACTGAGGCCATTGAACAACTGAGAAACAGAGATTCCAAAGGCAGTAATGGCGAGGAAAGCCATGATAGGAAGCGCAATTCAATCATTAGCGAAGAAGAGATGGAAGAAGATGACCAGATAGACATGAGCTTGTACCCCTTCTCAGAACGGATAAGAAAAGCAAAGCTCCCGCCGCACTTCGTCGCCCCGGCGATTGAGAAATATGATGGGACTTGTGAGCCTCGATTTTAAACCCTATCCTATGTTGATTAAAGTTGATTAGGATCTAACCGGGTTTTAGGTCCACTTATAGCCTAAGATTAATAACTATGTCATATAACAGTAATTATTAAAACCTAAGCTAGCTCACTGGAACCTATTATGAGTCGCCACCTAATTTTAACCTAGATCAATTAGGAAAGGAGAGTTCGGGTTCGGGGGCTCGATATTCAACTTAATTAGGGTTCAATTACTTTCATTACCCCTCCTAGGTCGTTTTTCCTCTACTTGGTTTAATTACGACTTTCTACAAAGTTGTTTTTAACCTAGGTGCGCGCTTCTGTTTTTTGTGTTTTTTAGCATTTTTGACAGAAAATTAAAGTGGAAATTAAAATACCTAAACTAGGGTTTCGGAGGCAGAATTAGGTCAAATTTGTTTCCGTCCGTAGCCACAGACCTAATGTCCGAAGCCACGGACCCCAGTTAACCTACATAACAATAAAAGTCGAATTAAACAGAAAACAGAAAATTGTAAAGTCCGGGGCCACGGACAGGCTGTCCGTGGGCCCGGACATTATTAGAAAACCTAAATTTTAAAAAACTTAAAAAATCCCGCCGCCGTCCGTGGGCGTCCGGGCTTTCGGACAGGGAGTCCGGGACCCCGGACACGACGTCTGTGGGTGTGGACAGCCCTCGGACGGCGGCGTTGAGGCTGTTCCCGAAGGTGTTTTTGGCTCAAAATTTATGGGTGTGTAGCCTGAAAGATGTACAATGCGTTAGTGATCGAAAGTTCTCAATTTGAATTCGAATTATGCACAAAACTTGGTAAACAAGTTATTGGACAGGAGCTTGAATAAACAGCAATACAGAAGCGTACGAAGGTTAGTTTGAGCCCAAATTTTGAGGCAAGACAGATAATACCGCGGAGAATTAGGGAAGTGGAGTTTCTACCTGTTTTACCTTCGGATTCACAACGTTTCTTCACACCGGGATTCGTCGAGTGCTCCGTTGATGGCAGACCCGAGAGGATTTCGACCCAAGCTTCTGGTTGTTGGTTGTTCTTGCTGTTCTTCACGTTTTGGAGGTGTTTTTGTGGGGCTTTGATGATTATTGGTGCTTTGGGAATTGGAAAACGTGTTTAAATGGTGATTTCAGGGGATTTTCGGTATGATTTGGGTGGCCGGGTGTTGGAAAACGTGAGAGAGAGAGAGGAGGCTGTGTTTTCTGACTCTCTAGGGTTCTTGAGCATATGAAGTTCTGATTTTATCCAAAAACCTATCCCCTTATATAGACTTTCTTAAAGATAAAGAAAATCTAGTAAAAGTAAGATTTTTCGATATTTTAGTTGAGTGACTTCCCAAAGGAATTTTGCTGTGAAATTTTAGCCACGTGTCAAGGATGGAAATTATGAATTTTCTGAAGTGGAATCGGATTTTTTAAATGTTGGAATATTTTTAAATTGAATTTCTCGTCAGATTCAGTCAGAAATTGCTAGAAAATTATTGGAAACTCGAAAAATCAAAATTCCAATGCCATTATGCTTAAAATGTCTTCCTCTATCATGGGTTAAAATATAAAAACATTTCAAGCTGATTTGGGCATCCCTTGGAGGAGAGAGAAAGCTTATAGGAGGTCTTAGGAGCCTTTAAAGATTACCAAAACGCCCCTGAAAATGACGAAGCTGTCCCTCATGCCATGGAACGCGCCGATCGAGCCGGGATACCTCACTGCTTGATTAAAATGCCTCTCACAACACCGGTACCTCGTAGACCCTAGCCAGGGGGGTCAAAATTTTGGGTATAACAGATTGCCCCCCGTCAACTAGACTTTGTAATGAAAGTGAGAAGGCTAGTTGATGCTTGAGTGATACCCCAAAATTTCAAATGTTTCCAAGACCCTGCATGTTATCGAAAACTGATAAATTGTGTCGAGCTATTCTAAGGCGCTGACTACCTATAAGTAAAATGAAGTAATGTCAAGCAATTCTAAGGCGTTGACTACCTATAATGATATGATGTCAAACTATTCTAAGATGTTGACTGCCTGCAAGTAAAGTGAAATGAAGCAATGTCAAGCGGTTCTAAGGCGTTGACAACCTAAAATGTGGAAATGAGATAATGTCAAGCGATTCTAAGGCATTGACAACCTAAAATGTGGAAATGAGATAATGTCAAGCGATTCTAAGGCGTTGACAACCTAAATGTGGAAATGAGATAATGTCAAGCGATTCTAAGGCGTTGACAACCTAAAATGTGGAAATGAGATAATGTCAAGCGATTCTAAGGCGTTGACAACCTAAAAGTGGAAATGAGATAATGTCAAGCGATTCTAAGGCGTTGACAACCTAAAATGTGGAAATGAGATAATGTCAAGCGATTCTAAGGCGTTGACAACCTAAAATGTGGAAATGAGATAATGTCAAGCGATTCTAAGGCGTTGACAACCTAAAATGTGGAAATGAGATAATGTCAAGCAATTCTAAGGCGTTGACAACCTAAAATGTGGAAATGATGTCAAGCTATTCTAAGGCATTGACTACCTATAATGAATGAAATGAATGCAATGTGTTTAATGGAAGCTGGTAAGCTAAGGAGTGGTGTTAGGTCTTACTACGAGCCTAAAGGGATGACTCCAGGTCTTATGACGAACCTAAGGATGGTGCTAGGTCTTATGACGAGCCTAAGGATGGTGCTAGGTCTTATGACGAGCCTAAAGTGAATGAATAAGGGAGGTCTTATGGGTGCCTGTAGGGTAGGCCTTATGGGTGCCTGAAAGGATTTGAATGTAGGGTAGGTCTTACGTGTGCCTAAAAGGATTGAATGTAGGGTAGGTCTTATGTGTGCCTAAAAGGATTGAATGTAGGGTAGGTCTTATGTGTGCCTAAGGTTTAGGGATGAGACTCATCTTAGCTCAGTTGCTTATGGAGACTGAGATCCATCCTACTCGGTTGCTTACGGAGACCGAGACCCACTCTACTCGGTTGCTTATGGAGACCGAGACCCATCTAACTCAGTTGCTTATGGAGACTGAGACCCAACCTACTCGGTTGCTTCTGGAGACCGAGATCCATCTAACTCAGTTGCTTATGGAGACTGAGATCCATTCTACTCGGTTGCTTATGGAGACCGAGACCCAATCTACTCGGTTGCTTATGGAGACCGAGACCCAATCTACTCGGTTGCTTATGGAGACCGAGATCCAATCTACTCGGTTGCTTATGGAGACCGAGATCCATCTAACTCAGTTGCTTATGGAGACTGAGATCCATTCTACTCGGTTGCTTATGGAGACCGAGATCCATTCTACTCGGTTGCTTATGGAGACCGAGATCCATCTAACTCAGTTGCTTATGGAGACTGAGATCTATTCTACTCGGTTGCATATGGAGACCGAGATCCATCTAACTCAGTTGCTTATGGAGACTGAGATCCATCTAAACTTGACCAGGCAAATGCAGTATGCTTGATGATGTGAGGATACAAAACACGTTTTATGCAAATGATTGTCATTGTGATCAAATTGTTAAGGTTCCAAACATGGAGATGACAAGGTTTACCCGAGTATTGTAAAGTGAAATTGAAGTGCTTGCGAAAACCGAAAATTTGCACAAAGCAAGAAATAGCTGAAAATGTGCCAAACATGGCAATGCTTGAGAAAAACACTGTTAAGAAAGGAAAGCGAAATAATCATTTCCTGACTAAGAGTTCCAGACCTGCAATTTGTTTCTCAGAGGATGAACACGATACTAATGGAAATGTGTGGTGTTCATTGTGGTGCTGAAAGCTTTTGCTGGTGTTCAGGATTTATGACAAGCCTGGGGTTGGGGTGTGATTGGATGGTGATTTGGATAGATGAGATGATTTGTGGAGGTAAGACTAGTGACGGGCCTGAGAGTGTTTGTGTGGAGGTTAAGGCTTATGTGGGCATGTGTGGTATGACGTGAGGGTAAGGGCTTATGTGGGCCTACGTGGTAGTGTTTGTGGTGCCCACGCTTTGGGTTTCCCGTTGGTGTTGTCATGGCAATTGTTGGAACCAACAATTGCCCCCAGTATTGTTCCTTAAGGCAATCTGAGCTAGAGTTCATGGCAATCGATCGGAACGATCGATTGCCCCCAGTATTTTCTTTGATTAAACATGCGAACAAGTCTTATCCTCACATGGTCAAGGATTGTGTCTTGATGTGGTGCTTTACACTCAAAGTGTTTGATTCTTGCACTCGTTTCTCACCTACGGTCACAACTTCTCAACCATTGAATTTGACATTTGTTAGATTTACGTGTTCAACCTGTTACTTTCACGTGATTAGATCACACTACTAGGTCGGAAGTCTTTTAAGCTTATATTGTGGCTATGGGCTGTGATGAATGATAACAGGACAAAGGAGGAATGTTTAGGATATGTGGAGCTATAAGGGTGACCAAAGCTGCAACTTGCACCGTCTCTCGGACTTGTCTTCTTTGCCTTGAAGTCGTTTGGCTACTTCGTGATGATTTCGCATGTGAGTTTGGAACTTGGGACTTTTGGGTTGTTCCTTGCACTTTCTATCTTCTTTCCGATTTTGGATTTCTTCGAAGCTTTTCAGGTTTGCCTTTCTTTGAATTTTCCTTTCCTTCGGGGTTCTTGTGTTTCCGGCTTTGAACTTTGAGAGCTATTTTTGATGTTAGCTCATTTGGATCCTGTGTCACTTTGGGACCATTTGCGGATCGTTTCGTCATGCTGGTAGCAGTTTTGCTTCTTTGGACTTGTGAAGTTACTATTCGGAAGTCAGGCTCCTTGCTTCCTTTGGTCACCGGGTCGGTTATTCATCACTGGCCGGCTCGTTTGTGGAGTTTGTAGTGTTGTAAAAGAGGATGTACACGAAAAGCTCAGCGGGGGTGCCTAGGGTTAATGTCAGGGTTCACAAGCTTTTTGGCTGTGTGGTGCTGTACCTAGGTGCTTCGTCATCCCTAATAGTTGTGTATCCGTTCTTTGTTACTTTTCATAGGTTTAAGCGTAAATTTACAAATTATCTCCTTCGGTTGGAGTCATGCCGTTTACCTTACCTTCGAATGTGACCTCTCTGGAGTCGTGTAAAAATGACACGCTCGTTCTCTCTTGGTTTTTCCACTTAAGACACTCTCACGAAGTGTACACTCAGAGACTTGTTTGCACATTTAAACAAAAGAAATAAACATTATTGTTCCTTAACTTAGATTGCCCCCAGTATTATTGTGGGGTTTTTCGACAAGCCTTTTGAGTACCCAGGCTATTTGTGGAAGGTGGTTGTGTGGAATAATGATGGTGAGTGGTGATGGGGTGATCTTGTGAAGGAATGATGGATGATGTGGTGACTGACCAATATATCTTTTTCTGGAGTTTTTCTCGCTTTTGCTTTGGGTGAACTGGTGGATTGTGGTAAACGTAGGTGAAGTGAGGAGTCGATCTTGTTCATGGTGTGAGTGATGACTATGGATGTGGCAAAGCTTGCTCATGGTGGTCGCAAGGGGATACCTCTTTTTGTTTTTTTATTATTGAATTTATGAATGACTAAATGCATGCATAAATGAGAACTTACACTAAATGAAAATCCTCATTTCATGATTGAATGCAAATAACAAAGTTAACTGTAATTAAAAGACAAGGACTATCTAGAGAGGTAAAATTGAAACACTGAGAAAGTTGAAAACAGTAATTAAAGGAAAACATAAGAACTAAACAATATCTAATAGTGCCCGAACATAGGATTCATGTAGAAGTTGTTGTCTTCATGGGAATCGGAAGCCTCGGTCGATAAGATCTTGAATTTTATGCCTCAGATTCCTGCAATTATTGGTGCTATGTCCTGGTAGCTTGTGAAATTGGCAGAATTGATTGAGGTGTTCCCCTGCTTGAATAACCCCGGGATGAGATGCAATAGGCCATAATAGATTCAGTTCCTGCAGTTCCATGAGAGCTTGATAGAGAGGTCGGCCAATGCTGGTAAACTGTCTCGGTGTAGAGAAACGCCTAGGTCGAGTTGATGCTTTGGTTTTCTGTTTTGAAACTGGGATTGCTACAACTGGCTTTGCCTTCAAAGTCTTGTTGTCCACTCCCCGAGCTTTGAGCTGTCCTACTTGTAACCTGGCACTGTAGGTTTGCGGGCACATGAAACTCTCGCCTAGGGCGGGTGTTGATAATCCCGACTTAGTGCAAGATCTCAAGGAATTTAAACTGGTCATCTTGGGAGTTTCTTCTGGTTGTCTGCTCACCCTCTCGAGTTCTGCAGCAATTTCCTCGGTATTCCCTTGTGAACCTTGGGCCCTAATAGAGCTAACTTCAATGCAGTTGTGAAGAGAACTAAGAAGCCTGTTCACTAGTTCATTTTGGACTTGACGTCCGGCATCAAGGGAAAGAGCCTTCGTTTTCAATTCTTCAATTGTGGCAATGTAGTTAGACTCCATGGCGCTCCTGACGGCACTATGTCTCTGCTCCATGGCATTAATGGTATCCATGTACTTTTGTTCCAAAGCCGCGAGATGGACATCCATGTTGATCGGATTTCCTCCTTCACCAATCCTAGGATTTGATTTACCTGTTTCTGAAGCGCCGTCTGCTAGAAAACAAAAGAGCATAGAACTGAAATTCTAGGTCGCGAAGATGCCTTAGGTTAAAACTTGTTCGGGCCACAGAAACAGTACATGAGCTGGAAAGTCTTGAAGATCGTGGGTAGGAGCTAAGGCCTAAATGAACTAGAAGAGAGGCACCTAGGTTGAAATGTTCCAAAAAATTTGCCTCCTGGGCTGGAACGTTTTGAGAATTGGGCACTTGGGCCGAAATGTGTTTGGGCTAGAGGTAAGGCGCATGGGCCAAAATGATTTCTAAACCATGTTCTAGATGTGAATTGGAATTTGGACCGAGTAACCCTGATTGGGCCTAAAGGATAATGCATGTGTCTGGGGTCTTGGGCCAAAGCCCGAGTGAAAAGTTTTCCTAGACTAGAACGGGCCATGAAGTGGAAAGGCCTGGTGGATTTTCATGGATTGCTTTAGGTGGATTTGCTTTTCGTGGGCCTAGAACTAAATTGATAATTCAAATTGGGCCGAAAAGAGGGAGAGATCACCTAATTCTAAACTTTTAGGCTGAAGCCCAAATGACTCACATATCAAACCAGACAGGGCCTTTGGCCCGTAAACAAACAGAGCTGCCAATTCGGGTTGGGCTAGGTTGATGTAGGAAAAGTTCCTATCAATTTCTAGGCTGGGTAGTGGGCCGATCATACAAGCAAACAAAGCCCACCCAAATTTAACATGTCCTCACTAGACGTTTAAATCAAAACGAGTATGGATCGATCCGGAGAGGTGCTTGGGGCGCGGGCCCAGGTTACCACAAAGGAGTAGGGCTTGCACACTATTCTCTTTGGGCTTCCCCACTTTTTTCACATCACCTGAAGGTGTGCGTCTACGGTCGGGTCTTTGACTGACCAAACAATGGGCTGGGAAAGGGCACTGCCAGGAAAACGCTTGGGGCTAAGGCCCAGGTATTAAGGGGGTGTGGTTAGACGACACCCTCCTCTTTTCCCCCGCTTATTCACATCACCTCAAAGGTGTGAGTCCCTGACAGGGGACCCTCAAACGGGTCCCGGGGTGAAATCGGTTTGCGTGGACCCTCGCTCTCATATGATGCAAAGGTGCAGAAAATAAAAGTGCGCATGAAAGTAAACAAACAGCGTAATAAAGCCATAAATAAAAATTTTCGAGTTAAGCCCTCTTTCTTAAAATTAAAACAAGTTAAAATTAAGAAGTCTGTCCCCAGCAGAGTCGCCAGTCTGTGAGCCTCGATTTTAAACCCTATCCTATGTTGATTAAAGTTGATTAGGATCTAACCGGGTTTTAGGTCCACTTATAGCCTAAGATTAATAACTATGTCATATAACAGTAATTATTAAAACCTAAGCTAGCTCACTGGAACCTATTATGAGTCGCCAGCTAATTTTAACCTAGATCAAATTAGGAAAGGAGAGTTCGGTTCGGGGGCTCGATATTCGACTTAATTAGGGTTCAATTACTTTCATTACCCCTCCTATTCTTTTTTACTCTACTTGGTTTAATTACGGCTTTCTACAAAGTTGTTTTTAACCTAGGTGCGCGCTTCTGTTTTTTGTGTTTTTTAGCATTTTTTGACAGAAAATTAAAGTGGAAATTAAAATACCTAAACTAGGGTTTCGGAGGCAGAATTAGGTCAAATTTTGTTTCCGTCCGTAGCCACGGACCTAATGTCCGAAGCCACGGACCCCAGTTAACCTACATAACAATAAAAGTCGAATTAAACAGAAAACAGAAAATTGTAAAGTCCGGGGCCACGGACAGGCTGTCCGTGGGCCCGGACATTATTAGAAAACCTAAATTTTAAAAAACTTAAAAAATCCCGCCGCCGTCCGTGGGCGTCCGGGCTTTCGGACAGGGAGTCCGGGACCCCGACACGACGTCGTGGGGTAGACAGCCCTCGGACGGCGGCGTTGAGGCTGTTCCCGAAGGTGTTTTTGGCTCAAAATTTATGGGTGTGTAGCCTGAAAGATGTACAATGCGTTAGTGATCGAAAGTTCTCAATTTGAATTCGAATTATGCACGAAACTTGGTAAACAAGTTATTGGACAGGAGCTTGAATAAACAGCAATACAGAAGCGTACGAAGGTTAGTTTGAGCCCAAATTTTGAGGCAAGACAGATAATACCGCAGAATTAGGGAAGTGGAGTTTCTACCTGTTTTACCTTCGGATTCACAACGTTTTTCACACCGGGATTCGTCGAGTGCTCCGTTGATGGCAGACCCGAGAGGATTTCGACCCAAGCTTCTGGTTGTTGGTTGTTCTTGCTGTTCTTCACGTTTTGGAGGTGTTTTTGTGGGGCTTTGATGATTATTGGTGCTTTGGGAATTGGAAAACGTGTTTAATGGTGATTTCGGGGATTTTCGGTATGATTTGGGTGGCCGGGTGTTGGAAAACGTGGAGAGAGAGAGGAGGCTGTGTTTTCTGACTCTCTAGGGTTCTTGAGCATATGAGTTCTGATTTTATCCAAAAACCTATCTCCTTATATAGACTTTCTTAAAGATAAAGAAAATCTAGTAAAAGTAAGATTTTTTGATATTTTAGTTGAGTGACTTCCCAAAGGAATTTTGCTGTGAAATTTTAGCCACGTGTCAAGGATGGAAATTATGAATTTTCTGAAGTGGAATCGGATTTTTTAAATGTTGGAATATTTTTAAATTGAATTTCTCGTCAGATTCAGTCAGAAATTGCTAGAAAATTATTGGAAACTCAAAAAATCAAAATTCCAACGCCATTATGCTTAAAATGTCATCCTCTATCATGTGTTAAAATATCAAAACATTTCAAGCTGATTTGGGCATCCCTTGGAGGAGAGAGAAAGCTTATAGGAGGTCTCAGGAGCCTTTAAAGATTACCAAAACGCCCCTGAAAATGACGAAGCTGTCCCCCATGCCATGGAACGCGCCGATCGAGCCGGGATACCTCACTGCTTGATTAAAATGCCTCTCACAACACCGGTACCTCGTAGACCCTAGCTAGGGGGGTCAAAATTTTGGGTATAACAGGACTGGAGATCCCGCCCAACATATTAAGAAGTTCATGTTTACCATGAACACTCAGGGGATCAACTCCCTCGCCCTCTGCAATTTGTTCCCTGGAACGCTTTCGAAGAGAGCGTTGGGATGGATCTCCACGAGACCGCCACAGTCCATCACTAGCTTCAAGCAGCTGACCGAGGATTTCCAGCAATACTTCGCTGCGAGTAAGAGGGTTAAAAAAGAAACAATAGAATTGATGGACGTTAAGCAGCGAAAAGGGGAAACCATGAAGGAGTACAGCGAGCGCTTTCATAAGAAGGTCGCGGAGATTGATGATGTCAACGAGAAATTCTTGATTAAGGCCTTTGGTAACGGCCTAGCTCAGCCACGACTTGCTGGAAAGATCGCAACGAAGGCGCCGGAAACTCATGGAGAATTAGCTGAAATGATCCATGATTTTTTGAAATCTGAGATAGCGGAAAACAAGGCTAAAGAGCTAGCGGACAGCTTCAAAACCGCAGGGGCGCCGGAAAAAAAAGGAGGGGCATGGAGGAAATGCCGGAAGGGGAGGGTCAAGGTACAAGCAATATTATGGCAAGTCCACCGCCGGATCTTCCTCTCAGGGAGCATAGCACCAAGGGGCAAGAACCATTGTCTACATTGACCCGGGAAGGCCGCCGCAGGGGGAAATTCCGGTTGCATTCTGTGAGTACCACGGGAACCGCAGCCATCGGACTGTAAACTGTGCTACCTTGGCCAAAGAACTTCGAATCATCGAGGAAAATAAGAAGAAAGGAAAGCAGGCAGCCGGAGCACAAAGGCAGTACGGCGGCCAAGGGTAGGACCCAGAATGCACCTCGAGGGCGACAAGAGGAAGAGGTTCACCCCAGGCTTGATCCCAGCAAATCAGTGGGAATGATAACAGGTTTGTGAAGAAGGAAAGTAAAGTTTTTTCTCCTTTCATTCAGGATAACATTCGGAGTTACAATTTGTAGCCCGCTTTAAGATGAAAATTTTACATCACATAGATTGTCAAAAATCATGTTACCAAAGGAAGAAATAAAATTCCCATTCTTTTTGTATTTTTACTCTTAGCAACCCCCTTCTTTTCCCAAAAGGAAGGCTAACAAAACTTTCTCTAAGGAAACTCACAGGACTTTTTTCAGAGGTAGGACCACTAACCCCTAATGAAAGAAAAAGGCACATTCATCAAGTACATCAAGAACTCCCGGAGAAAAAAATCGCCAAAAAAGAAAGTTTTTCTCCAATTTTCTTCTCCGACGAGGATGAAGATGGAGTGCTATACCCGCACAACGATCCACTTGTCATTCGTGCACAGGTAAACGATCGGATGATGGAAGGAATTTTAATCGATAGTGGGGCCGGAGCAAATGTTATATCAGCCGAAGCGGTTAAGAAGTTGGAGGTGCCTGAGGACCGGATCAAGCCCTATTCGGCGGTTCTGGGAGGATTTGTAGGAGGCGTCTCTACCACGTCTTCCGGCAGTATAGATTTCACAATGACCCTGGGCCAAGGAGACGAAAGAAGGACAGAGAGACTCACAGCTTTTATTGTGCCGGGTCTTTCTAGATATAACATGTACCTTGGAAGGCCAGGAATCAATGCTTTCAAAGCCATCCACAGCACTCATCACTTAAAAATGAAATATTTAACCTCACACGGGAAGGTGGTTTACAATAAGAGGAAGCCAAAAGATGGCCCGAATGTGTGAAGTCCGCATTATGGACGGCTTTCCTAGTGAGGAGGTGGTCAAAACTGTGGGATCGGACAAGGAGTTCAAGGGAAAATTGCCTTTTTCCCCAGGGCCGAGTGAAGAAAAGGAAGGATGTCGAGCAGCCCAGGATCCCCCCAGAGAGATACATTTAAAATCTGACCCTTCTAATTTTTTAAATAGGAACCTGCGTTTGACAGTGGAGAACAAACTCACTTAATGAGGTTCCTGGAAAAAAGAAGGGCAACATTCGCTTGGAGCACGGACGAGATGCCTGGTATAGACCCAAGGGTTATCCGGCATGAGCTCAGGGTAGACCCTAAACATCCGGCAGTCAGGCAAAGGAAAAGGGTAATAGGGGAAGAAAGAGATTTAGCCGTAAGAACCGAAGTCCAAAAACTCCTCAAGGCCGGATTCATCAGGGAGGTTGCGTACCCGCGATGGTTGGCTAATGTTGTTATGGTGAAAAAAGCAAATGGAAAATGGAGAATGTGTGTGGATTTCACAGACTTAAATAAGGCGTGTCCGAAAGATTTCTATCCCCTACCATCAATAGATAGATTGGTGGTTTCAACTGCCCAGAGTTCTATGTTAAGTTTTCTGGATGCTTTCTCCGGTTATAATCAATAAAAATGAAAGAAGACGATTCGGAAAAGACATCCTTTATTACTTCAGCCGGAACATTTGTTACAAGGTAATGCCCTTTGGCCTAAAAATGCAGGGGCCCTTTTCAACGAATGATTGACAAAGTATTTTGTCAGCAAATTGCTCGAAATGTGGAGGCTTACGTTGATGATATAGTTGTAAAAAGTCCATCAAAGGAGCAACACATGAAGGATTTAGAAGAAACATTCGACACTCTGGATAAATACCAAATCAAACTAAATCCAGAAAAGTGCGTGTTTGGTGTAACCAAAGGGAGGTTTCTTGGTTTCATTGTTGGGCAACGAGGTATTGAGGTCGATCCGGAAAAAAGTCAGGCAATCCTCGACCTTTCTCCTCCAAGAAATATCAAAGATGTCCAAGCTTTGAACGGAAGACTCACAACATTAAGTAGGTTTTGTTCTAAGCTTCAAGAAAAGTCAATCCCGTTCTTCAATATTCTAAGGAAGAACAGCAAGTTCCAGTGGGGACAAGAGTGCGTAGACGCATTTGAAAAGATCAAGGAGATGCTTCGGGATCTACCTAAATTGGGTGTACCTGCCCCGGGACAGGATCTATATCTTTACTTGTCCGCAACGGATTGGGCGGTTGCAGCTGTCTTAATCATGGAAGAGAAAAGGGAGATACCAGTTTACTATACGGGCAAAATCTTAAGCCCGACAGAAGGACGGTACACTAACATAGAGAAAATTGTTTGCACTGGTGGTGGCGTCAAGAAAACTACGACCCTACTTCCAGTCACATCGAATCTTTGTCAGGACCAATTGGCCGCTCAAACAAATTGCAAACAATCCGAATGCCTCCGGCCGGATGGTAAGCTGGACAGTAGAGCTGACACAATATGAAATTCACTTCTTGCCCAGAACGGCGATTAAAGCTCAGGCCTTAGCAGACTTCATAACGGAAACAAGCTTTGCAAAAGAAAGAAGCAGGCTCAGAGTCCATATATCATCTTGGTTGATGGAGCTCGATGCAAAAGTGGGGCAGGTGCTGGGATAGTAGTACAGGCGCCGGATGGGCAAAGCTTGAATTATGCCTTCCGACTGGACTTTGATGTTACTAATAATGAAGCCGAATACGAAGCCCTTATCCAGGGTCTGGAAGTAGCTACAGCCCTCGGGGCGACAGGTTCCATAGAAAAGATGCCTTCTCTTTTTTTCGTTCTTATAAAAACTTGTCTGAAGTAAGACTTATGAGAATATAACCTATTTTTAACAGAATTAGAGGTGTATTCGGACTCTATGTTGGTGGCGAGACAAAACGACAACATCTATGAAGTCAAAGAAGAAAAACTATGGAGGTACTTGCTCAAGGTCCAGGAGCTAAAAGCAAATTTCCAAAGATGCGAGCTAAAGCACCCTTCCCCGAAGAGAATGTCGAAGCTGACGCCTTAGCCAAATTGGCAAGTATGGCCGAAAAGGTACCCAATGAGATATGGCTAGAAATCAGAACTTCCCCAAGTATAGAAGGAACTCAGGTGTTTGCGGTGGAGACAGGTGACAAAGAAGAATCCTGGATGACTCCAATCATAGATTACATACGGCAAGGAAAGCTGCCGGAAGGAGAAAAGGAGGCCAGGATAATAAAAAGGCGGGCCGCATCATTTTTTATTGAAGATAACCAGCTGTATAAGCGATCTTTTGCAAGACCAGCACTAAAGTGTGTTACCATAGCTGAAGGAGCAGAATTAATAAGAGAGATACATGATGGGCTCTGTGGAAATCACCAGGGAGAAAGGACCACAACCCACAAAATCTTGAGACTCGGATATTTTTGGCCGAAAATGATGGAGCATTGCAAGGAGTATATACGAAAATGTCGCAAGTGTCAAGAGCATGGAAACAAGATACATACTCCTCCGGCGGAACAAAAGTCTATTCTCTGCCCAATTCCCTTTGCTATGTGGGGGTTGGACATTGTGGGCCCATTCCCGGAAGCTTCACCAGGGAGGTTCAAATTCATGTACGTTGCCATCGACTACTTCACAAAGTGGGTCGAAGCAATGCCTACTATCTCCATCACGGCTAGGAAGTCACAAGAATTCATTTGGAAATATGTGGTATGCAGGTTTGGCATACCAAAAGCAATAATAACTGATAATGGAGCACAGTTCAATTGCGAAAGCTTCCGAGAATTCTGTGAAGAATGGAAGATCGACTTAAGATTTGCATCAGTAGCCCACCCTCAGGCAATGGGCAGGTTGAGAATGCGAATGGGCAAATAGTAAGGGCGATAAAGAGGAAACTCGATGAGAAAAAAGGAAAGTGGGCAGAATTGTTACCCCAAGTCCTTTGGTCGTACAGAACGACAGAAAGGGGGCCGACGGGAGAAACGCCTTACAGATTGACATATGGTTTGGAAGCCGTCATTCCGGCGGAAATTGTGGTGCCATCCATAAGATGGGAATCATATGACGAAAGGTCAACAATCAGGGAGTACAGGATCACCTAGACCTCCTTGAAGAAACCAGGATGGCCGCCGCAGTAAGGATGGCGAAAGATAAATCCAAGGTAGAAAGATATTTCAACAAAGGATAAAAGAACGAAGTTTTGCCCCAGGAGAATTAGTCCTCCGAGAGGTTAAGCAACCCAAGAAGCTGGAACCCCAATGGGAAGGACCATACATCATACACCAGAAGACGGGACGAGCTTCATACCGCTTGAAAAATTGTGAAGGGTACGAATTGCCGCATTCTTGGCATGGAGAATGCCTAAAAAAGTTCTATGTGTAAAATTTATAACTCTTCAATAAAAGGTATTATTTTTGGAAAAGTGAAAGAAAAAGTAAGCACCGGCCAACGAGCCGCAGGCTATCATGCATTGAAAGTAAGCACCGGCCAACGAGCCGCAGGCTATCATGCCTTGAAAGTAAGCACCGGCCAACAAGCCGCAGGCTATCTGAAATACCCCAAACCTTAGTATATTGTTTAAACACCTAAATATGGTATATTAAGACTAAAAAGAATCTTAGAAACATTAGTAAACAAATTTAAAACAATAGAAAACACAAAATGTGCTTTAAGGTCAATAAGAGCCAAAATGTGCTCTAAGCTTGGGATAAGCTTGGTTAAGACCTAATGAACTTACCAAGACCTTATTTATATACTAATGGACATATTAAACCAATTACCAAAGAAAACCAAGCTTGAAAACAAGTTAAAACACAAAATGTGCTTTAAGGAGTCTTAAAGCGCATTTTTGAAAAATTGTCTTGTAAATGAGTTTTGAATGGCTAGATGTCCATCATTACTCTTTAATTAACATGCTTAATATATATTATCACATTTGGAAGTCTATATCAATGGGAAATCAAAAATTTCACTTCTATGTGCCTTGTTTTTATGAATAGTGATTTTAATAAGCTAGTTTGTAACATATGTTTGTATAAGTAATTAAATTGACAAATAAAGACTATAATACCCCTAGGTACTATTGGGGGCCGGTTTTTGTAAGTGTGGTGACTCACCACTCTTGTAAATATGTTAAGTAAATAAAGATGACTACTTAACTTACTTTTTACTTTATAACTACAAATATCTTCTAAAAAGCAAAACAAACTCACCTATCTCATTCTCTCATTTCTTTCCTTCATTTCCCACGGTTCCAAGTCTTCTTCAACCTCTCTTCTTCTCTTCATTCACGATTTGCAATAGTAAACACACAAACTCCATCTTTGACTGCTTGTAATTCCTAGCTCACTTAACCAAATCAAAAACAAACACCACCATTCTCTTCCCCTCATCAAGCTCTTCATTCCTATCTTCTCAAAACTTCAAGAGCCCCATTTCGGTGCCAAGAAGTTCCACCATTGAAGGAGCTTGAGCTTACATTTCTACATATTATTACTCTCCTTTGCTTCTAGGTAAGGAATCTCAAAGAAAAATCATGTTTCCTCCATGTTTTTACCTTGACCGAAAATGCCCATTAATGGTGCTCTTTGTGTGACCTTATTCTAGCTTCATTCCAACCTTTCATGAACTAGGTGGAGTCCTCTCTTGATATATATTCAAACTCTCTTCAAAGACCAAGGTAAAACAACTACATTAATGTTTTTGAAATAATGTAAACCTAGGGTTTACAATGAGTTTAAGCTTGGAGCTTGTATACTCATTTCAATGTTTGTTTATTGTTTAGTAGTTGACAAGGAATCAAATACCTTACCGGTTTTATAAGGAAACAAGAAAGAAGTTGGTGTAGAAAAGAGGTAAATATACTAACCTAATGTGGTTTAATGCTTTAGGAGAAATGAGCTTATAATGCTTGTTAAAATGATCTAAGGAGCCAATGGGAAGTGACTTAGAAGAGTGCTCTTAAGGGCTTAGTAAAAGGCATATGTGTTGTTAAGTGTATTTGCAGGTCAAGGGCAAATATATTGTGGAAATTCAGTGTTTATGATTTATGCATCTTAAGGGCCTAAGAGCCATGTTATTTAAGGGCCTAAGTGCCATGCAATTTAAATTATGCACTATATTGTGATGTAGTGCTATATGTGTGAAGTTTGTGTATAAGAAAGTGTTTGATGGATTTTTAGTGTTCTTGGTTGTTTGTTGGTGAAAACAATGTGTTTTGGTTTAGTAATGTTCTAGGAGAACCTATGTCGAAATTTAGGTAACAAACAAGAAGTTCTAAGGTTTAAAATGAGTTTGATAAGTTAAGAAGTGTTTAGAATGGTTAGGTGCTTTCCTTGTGAAAGAAACATGCATTAAGGTGTTTTAAGATGTGAAAAGGGCTTAGGCAATGTTCTAGAGGACTTTATAATGCAAATGAATGTTTTGGGATACACTAGAGTCATTTGGACTTGTGTTAGGATATAGGCAAACTTTGGTGAACAAGGAGAAAGTGTAAACTTGAAAAAGGATTTCAAGAATGACATAAGGAGTAAGTTGTGAGAATAGATGCTTGAGAGATGATGTTGTTGTGGTGAGGGAGTATTTGGTATAAGTGATCATCTTAGGTATGAAACACCACTTGGAGACTAGGAGAAAACATTCCAAGTGTTAGGAATTTTGGGAAGAAATGAGTAAAGGTTTAAGGAATTAGAAAATGAGTTTTATGAGTATTTAAGGATGTCTTAAGGTGTGTTTGAAGTGCCCAAATGAGGTTAGGGTGTACTAGGATATATGGGGTGAAGTTTGGAGTTAAATGAGAAATGGAAAACAAGGGTCTGGGGCAGACAGAACTTGCGACCGAACTTGCAAGGTCGGTCGAGCCCAGTTTACCCTGCGAGAATTGGCTTCTTGGAATGGACCGACCTTGGGGACCGGACTTGCAAGGTCGGTCGGGCTTGTATTTTGTGTACGCATTAAGTTTTTGGAATCGACCGAACATGGGACCGGACTTGGCAAGTTCGTCGGGCTGAATTTTCAAAGGGAAAAACTCTCGGGAATGGACCGAACATGCGACCGAACTTACAAGGTCGGTCGGAGTAGAAAATTTTGACGGAAATATGTTCTGGAATGGACCGACCTTGGCAGGTCGGCCGGTAAGGTCGGTCGGACCAAAACTTGTAAAAAAAAACAGAAAAGAATGTGACTTATGTAGTTAACCCTAGGGGTATAATGAAGGTAACCTAGGGTAAGTTGGACATTTGAACATGTCAAATAAACATGTTAACACTTAGTAAATTCGAAGTTAAGTAAGTTAATTAACGACATTCTTGAATCATGTATAGGAGTGACCTACGGTGGAAACAATCGAGGCAAGGACCAAGGTATGGTTTTCTGGCAGTCTGTTGCCTACCGGTTTACACCGGCTTGTGTGTTGTATGTTTTCTGTGTGTTTATGACGTTATAAGATTTAAACATGTAATGAGTTTACAGTTGTTCATATTATTGTGATGTTATGATGTGACTCATTTCCCTTGTGTGTCTAACGTGACTTACCACCTGTTGTGTATTGGTTGTTAAGTTCCACCATGAACTTCTAACAAGTGTTAACTGAGAAGTGAGGAATCCGGTTGTCCGGTCATGCATGTAAGCTAAGAGTAGATATCTTAATCAGATTCGACTCTTATGTTGTTAAGATTGTTCTCCTTAATTTGGCGTTCGATCTCCCGCTAGCTTCCTCCAAAGCTTACCTATTCTGACTTATGATCGGTTTAGTGGGAACATGTGTTTGTGTGGTGTGTTCGGGTCACTATATCCGAATCATATGTGACTTAAGTTACTCGTTCGAATAACAGAACGGTAATGAGTGTGTGTAACGGGCTTAACCTGAGGGTGAACCATTCTCTAGGCTCTTATGTTGTTTAACCTTTATGGTTGTTATTGTGGAAAGAGTATCCACTGTGTATGTGATGTTGTGCTATGCACTATTGATGCTATGCCACATATTATGTTATGTTATGTATAAAATGAATGCCATGTTATCATGACAATTAGTTGCGCGTATCCCGGTAGCCGATGGGCTGCGCGTTAACCATACCAGCCAAGGGTTGCTGACCCCCTCGGGGGCTCCATATTTTTACTGCATGATGAGGATCGAGGAAGCAGAGTGGCTGTAGGATCTAGGCTGCAGTTATACTTTGGTTTATTTTGGATGTTGATCCCGGGATGCGCCTGTGCTCCCGTGGCATTATATTTTGATCCCGTTGAAATTACTATGGCGGTATATTGACAGTTTATAGTGAAGGCATGTAACTAAATACTCGGTATTGTATATGATGTATTTATGGTTTAGTATTATGCTCGGGAGTCTGATCATCAGATCGGTACTCTTGTATTTATTCTGCCTTGTCAACCACGTGGGCGGTTGACGGCGTTGTAGCACCGAAGCGTTAGTTATTGTTTAGTTATTATTTCCGTTGCGATTTCATTTAGTTGTGAAGTACGATGTAGGGGTGTTACACTATCATGCCTTGAAAGTAAGCACCGGCCAACGAGCCGCAGGCTATCATGCCTTGAAAGTAAGCACCGGCCAACGAGCCGCAGGCTATCATGCCTTGAAAGTAAGCACCGGCCAACGAGCCGCAGACTATCATGCCTTGAAAGTAAGCATCGGCCAATGAGCCGCAGGCTATCACGCCTTGAAAGTAAGCACCGGCCAACGAGCCGCAGGCTATCATGCCTTGAAAGAAAAAGAAAGCACCGGTCAACGAGCCGCAGGCTATCATGCCTTGAAAGAAAAAGAAAGCACCGGCCAACGAGCCGCAGGCTATCATGCCTTGAAAGAAACATCCGGCCAACGAGCCGCAGGCTATCATGCCTTGAAAGTAACATCCGGCCAATGAGCCGCAGGCTATCTTGCCTTGAAAATAGGCGTCGGCCAACAGGCCACAGGTTCCTACACTCCATATCCTAAAAAATCCGACTAAAAGCCATAGATGACCATACATTAAAAGGAAAAAGGTCCGACCGGAACAAAAGTCCAAAACCGCAAGCCCCTTGTGTTATAAAAAATGAATACTACATTGGCATAACTCGCATAACATAATCATATGTGCACCATTAAAAAAAAGAGAGAAATATCACGACAATAAAAAACTAAAAAGGGTGAAAAATATAGCTTATATTTTTCCCAAGGTGTGGAGTAACAACAGTTACAAAATATGATCATTCGGCAAACACAAAAAATACAGGCCGAAACAAAAACTCCTTTAAAGATAAAAAAACTACTATTCTACTTTCTTTGCAGCTTCTTCCTCTACGGCTTCTTTTTCGGTAGTTAATAATCTATCGCCGCTACCAGCCACCCTCTCAGAAGACTTGGACCTCCTGGAAAGACGCTGCATCCCTCTGGCAGACGGCAGAATGTTGCTTCCGGCTGGAAGGAATGAGGCTTCGCCAGCGCCAAAACATGTCTCTCCATGACTGCGGCAGAACCTCTCGAGCTCCAAGAAGAAGTTGGATTTCTGGGCAACAGCCTTAAATTCCAGCTTGTTGTACCGGTCATCATCCAGTAACTCTCCTTTTTCAAGAGAGTGATCCGAGACAATCTGCTGGCAAATATCAACTATCCGGCGACATTGAGAGGCAAAGGACTCCTTTAGATGGGCGTTGATGGTGCCTTGCTTCTGTATCTCCTCCTGGGATTACCGGGAGAATGACTTAAGCCGGGCCACTTGAGATTCAAGGGTCAGGACTTGGGCTCGATACTTGTCATGTTCAGAGTTGGCAGATGACAGCTCCTCCTTAGCACCGGCTATCCGACCTCTCAACTGAGTAACGTGCTTCAGTAGGTTGGCAGAACTCAAGCCTAGCAGGAACAAAAAAGAATAAGAAAAAAAAGGGGCAAAAGGAGAAACAAAAGTTGAAGGCCAGAAAGTTTACCGTGGCCCGATGGCTCAGTATTCTCGGCTTGAGAGCGAGACTTGGCTTCCTCCAGCTCTTTTACTTTCTCCTCCAGCCTGGTCCTCTCTTCTATCAGGGCAGCTTTGTCCGCAGCAAGAGTTTTCTTCTCCTCTTATAAAAGAGAGCAATCTCGGAGCAGAGACTGCTTCTCTTGATCAAAGGAGGACCTCGATTGCTCTTCCAGCACGGCCTTTTCTTCTGACAAGCGATCAAGCTCCTGCATAAGCTTTTCTTTTTCCTTCACAAGAGCTTCATTCTCCCGTTGAAGAGTTCCTCTCCTGATAGATTAAGGTCTTCTCAGCCTGAAGATTGTTCACTTCGTTCCGGTGCATGGAGCGCACCTGATCCAGCATAATATCAAGATCAAAGAAGGACCAAAGCAGCTTATCTTTGACAAGGGAAAAAGAGATGGTATTATACCTCTATCAAAGTATTGTCAGCTTCCTTGATCCGGCCTCTTAGAGAAAAGTTCTCTTCCCGGAGTTTCTTCAGCTGCAGCTCATACTCATCAAGCTGACGCTTGCATTCCCGCCGGGACAACTGCAGGTCTTTGTTTATTGCCTCAGTTCTCTCCTTTGCCTTACGGTCGATCTCATACTCGACCTGGTCAATGTAAGCGTCATGAGAAGAGCGGGACAACTTCAGTTCCTCTTCAACATTATTGGCTCGGCTTTCCTCATAGCGAAGCCTGGATTGGAGGTTGCCAAAGTGAACCTCAGCACTTTGGGCCATGGACATCACCTAAAAAACAAAACAATTCATAAATCAAGAAAAAAGGCCAAGCCAAAACAAAAGAGTAACACAAAAGAAATACCCATGCCAACCTGGAAAATTCCCCCCCCACATCATGTCAAACACTTCGTTTGCTGGGAGGGAATGCCGCATGATAGCATTTGCCCCCCCATCTCCGAGCCGCAGCCATTTTTTGGAAGCAGTAAAGGTGGCCGGAGCAGCAAAGATTCCGTCTGGATGACCAGATCTCTTTATTGCCTCCTTCCAAACGGAGGAGTACTTGGCAGCGTCGTAGGATATTAAAGGAAGAGGGTGCCCGCAATGGTAAAACCACCCTTCCTTTTAGGAGGGTCCAGTGTAGGACTCCTGAGCAGGAGGAGGAGGGGAGAAAGAGGAAGAAGCTATGTAGTCCTCCCTCTGCTTACTCCGGAGCTCAGGATCCTCTGGCACCTGACGATACTCCGTTGCTCTATCCCTTGCCGCATCTGTGGCCGCAGCAACGTCAATGAAGAATGATCCTAAAACTTCAGGATCACCGGAGGTTTGCCCTGATACCTCTGGCTCTATGGCCTACGGCTTTGATGTAGTTTTCTTTTTTAGTCTTTTATTGGCAGGAGCAGGGACTGCCGCAATAATAAAAACAGTTAGGACCAGAAGGATGAAACTGGAAATGGAGGGATACTAAAAAAAGGGAAGAGAAGTAAAGAACAAGAAAAGTGACGGAGCAACCAAAACCATCTTCAGCCGAAGGACCAGCGCGGAAGCCTGTGGCCTCCAGGGTATTTTCCTGAGCGGGATCTGAGGAAAAGTAACTTGTCAAATCAGGAAATTGCTCACAAATAGGAGTCGGATGACCGGACTCCCGCCCCAAGCGAGAACCAAGATCTAAACCCGAACCAGGGGTGAGGGGAAGGAAGACACGGCGCCCAGACTTGGGGCTCACGTGCCATGTACCTGACAACCCGGCGTCGGCACGTTCAGGAGATTCTAGCCTCTTCTTTTTCTTTGAGAGACCGGCTTGGTCATCTCCGACTTCTTGCCTAGAGCGCTTTGCCGGAGGAGCACTCTCCAAAAGCTGCTCGGCCGCATCAGTAGTCGCATCCAGCATGGCGTAGTAATTGATTTTTCCGTCCCCACTCTTGAAGGTGACGAAGTTCCAGCTATGAAAGGGGCCGATCTTGTCCCCCTTCTGGAAGAAATCTACATACAACATGTCAAACAATAAGAAGACCGATAGGGATGACAGAATTTGTACTAAGGGTTGAGGACGCTTACTATGATATGTCTTCAGAGAAGACAAACGTGCCTTTGTAAAAAACGCCTCGACGGTTGGTGGTTCCTTGCTAAATGCCCTCAGAACCTTCAAAATGGGCAGCTCAGCCGGAGGGGTTTCGGGGCTGATTAGCTGACCTTTGATAACCTCAGCACAGTATGGGACGCCCAATACTCGGCCGGATGGGGGAACAATGACGAACCACCGTGACCCCCACTCGTGAGCCTTCTTGTAGTCAAAGAGGGTGTACCCGGCCTTCGCGATGAGGGTTAAGCTATCCGGGTCAACCCTAACTGTGAAGAATCGGACGAAATCGGTTCCCTCCGGCCGGATTTTGCTACCCTCGCAAAGAGAAACAAAGGCGTGGAGGTGCAAAATGGCCTTTGGGTGAAGGTGAGCGAGAGTGCAGCAGCGGCGAAGGAGGAAGCCCAGTACAAAAGGGTGCGGGGGAATGGTTAGACCGGAGCGGAAAAAATCAGCGAAAACTACGTACCCACGACCAAAGTCGTCGTTAGGGTGAGAGTCGGAGGATGGCAGGAAAATCTGCGTACCAAGCGGGGCTTCGACATCCCTGAGACAATCGCAAAGGGAGGAGTAGTTGAGAGAGGAAGGAGAAGGTTGACGCCCAGATAGGAAGGGTCTTGTGGACTTCAGATACGAGGGGCGAAAGTCGTTAGAAGAGCGAGAGCCCTGAATTGCCTCGATGGCAGGCGGAAATTTGGCAGCGAGTTTACTCTGTTTTGCGGAGGAAGAAGACATTGTCAAGATTGACGAAGGATCAGAGGGCGGCGACGGCAATGAAAGACAAGAAAGCACACGACGACAGGGAGGCGAGAGAAGAAGAACAGTCGAAGCAAAGGGGCAGTAGAAGAAAGAAGAGGAAGCTCAAAATTCGGGCTTTAAGGAAAGTTTTTTCCTGCTCAAATAAATAATATATATACTTGTGCGAACAGAAAGTATCCTTTCTTTGCAGGGGAAGAGAAAGAGCACACGCTTCCTAAAGACGCTTCCGATGTTTTTGTCGAAAGAAAGACCCTGCGTATTCTACACAGACAACAGGCGGAGCAAATTCAAAAAGGGAGTGCAAAGCAGGTTCGAACCACGGCCTATGCACGTGACCGATAAGAAGTTCCTTTTCTCCAAGTATGAAGAAAAAGAACTTGTGGGACTGGGATAAGGAAAAGACGAAGCACAGACGAAGCAAAAAGCCTCAGTCGCAAGATTTTTCATCAAAATACAAGACACAGAAGTTCTATTTTCTTCACCAAAATTCAGAAAGATAGAACTTGTGGGACTGATGAGAAGTGAAGAAATGGTGTCAAGCCAAAACGGGTTACATAGAGCATCCGGCCGCTTTAGCCGGATGAAAGTGGAAGCGCATAGGGCATCCGGCCGTCTCCAGCCGGATGAGGATAGGACTTAGGCAAAGCAAAGTATTGTACGACTGACCGTCTGTGGTCAGACAAAGATGCTAGGAGAGGGTAGAACCGTACTTATACACGTAAAATACTGGCTGACACCATAAAAACCAGGCCCAAAATACTATAAATAGGGGTGTACCCCCATGAAATCAGATACGCAACATTTGGCAGTAAAACTCACATACAATTCCGATAGAAGCTCTCTCTCTTTCTCTCTACTCTTGTGAGACTCTGTAACTGAGACCAGGTAATGCAGGACAGAAGATCGAAGGATACTAGGATTGATATACTGTTTCGTTTCATACACAAGGCCACATCCACAAGCATGCAAAATCTACCTCTGAAGTGCAAACAACCATCATCAGACACCCTGAAATCTGAATCCTTGTCGGTAGACAGTCTCTTGCTAATGCGACATAACTCTGTATCTAACTCCTGACCAGCCCTGATCTTGTCTTTAATACCCCAGATCTAAAAATCATGATTAAATTACTCTAATATGATTAATAAAGGCCTAATGGTGCCTAAAGAGTATTGGTAAGGGAAATAAAACCAAAAGAAAAGAGAAAATGCGTAAAACGCGAAAAACGCTAAAACACGCATTAAATAAGTATAAGAGATATATGATCTCGTTAGGGTCGAGATGGATTCCTAAGGCTTAGTTAGGCCTAATTAGTATATGGGAGTGATTCCTGAAGAAAACGGATCCAAATAATAGATTAAAACGCTAACGGAGTTTTAAAGCACGTTTTTCGAGAAAACCCAAAAACGTGACTTTAAGTGGTCAAGCGGACCCGTAAAAATTATGGTTGATTATATAACTGTAATTAAGTATTAATGGAAGCTTAATAACCGTTAAAAATAAAGAAACAAGAAAAATCCGAAAAACGGGCCCGGTTAGTGAATAGTGCCAAACCGGGTAAAATAACGAGTGTTTTCTGTCAGAAACCGAAAAACGCTCCAGCTTAATAATGTAGTGGGGGCCGGTTTTTAATAGCCTCTCACACACACTCACGCAAATAAAGAAAGAAAGAAAAAGAAAAGAGAGGGAAAAGCAAAAAGTAAAAAGTTAAAAGCCTTTTCCTCCCTCTCTCTCCTCCATTTCCTTTTTTCTTCCTCTCTTTCCTCTTCCATCGATTTCCTTCCTCCCTCTCTGTGTTGAACAACATGGAAGATCCAAACATTGCTCCTCCACCTTCTCCTCCATGCCCAAGCTTCATCCTTGCTCCGAATTCAAAAATAAGTACATATTTGTGATCCTCTCATCAATCTCCACACTTCCCTCTTTTCAAAATTTGAAAAGGATGAGTTTCATTTTGATGGGTGTTGGCCATTTGAAGAGAAAAATACACCATATGGTAGCTTGAAGCTTCCTCTTTCATCCAAGGTAAAAATATCTAAAGGAAATTGCATTTTTCTTCACCTCTTTTTGTTGGCCGATTTTGGGCACATTGTAATGCCTTGCCTTTCCTTGTTTTGAGCTATTATCCAAGTCTCCAATGTGGGTTGGAGCTCCTCCCTTGATTCTTGGCAAAAAAATTCTAGGGTTTCCAAAGGTAATGTTCAAATTGTATACCTTAAGCCCTCCTCTTGAATTTATGAGTTATTTTCATAGTTAGGAGAACTAATTAGTACTCCTTATATCCATTGGTATATTGGTCTAGAGAATTGGGCTAGTGATTGGCCATGACCGATTTTGGATGAAGAGAAGAGGAGAAGAATATCTAAAAGAAACTTAAGAGAAATTAAGGTAAGAAACCAACCCTAATGTATATCCTATGTGTTTTAGCATTTGGGAAGGGTTAGTTAAATGAATGAACCCCACTTGAGATGGGAAAGTAATGTGCTTGTATAGTAATAATACAAGTGAGAAAACATTTGTGAAATAAAGTGTTTGATTTATGAGCTATGCATTTTATGGTTTATGAATTGTGTTGCATTTGGAGAATTGATGAGTTTTAAGTTTTATGAGTGTGCTGGTAGAACCCTTGAGGTTTGGCTAGTTATAGGGTGATTTATGTGAAGAAATGAGTTTTGGGCAAAGTTAGAAAAGTAGCCAAGTTATGGCAAAATTGGTGTAGAAATTTGAGTGGTTTGAGCATTGTTGTGTGTGAGGAATGACCTAGAGAAACTAGGTGTGGATGGAGACTTATTTGAGTTAGTTAACCACTTTAGGAAGGCTTGTTCAAGGGGAGGAAGTTGATGCTAAAATCTGTAGCAAAGAGTGGTTTAGTGCCTTAGGAGTTTTTAGAAAACAAAGAAGATTTAAGGCTTTAAGAGTGAGTCTTGGAACTTGGTATGAGGTGTGCACTACCTTGAAAGTTTTGGAATGGTCAAATTAAGTGGGAGCAAAATGCAAAGTGCCAAGAGGAGTTGGAAAATGCACAAGTGTGCATTAGTGCAAAATGAGAATGCAAAATTTGTGATTTTGGGCAAGAATTTGAGTAAGGGTTTAACCCATGAATTGAAGAGGTTTAGAGCATGTTCAAAGGTGATTAAACATGTGGAAAAGTTATGGAAAGATTAGGGAAATATTATGGGTGGATTAAGGATTGAATTGGGGTTGAAAAATAATGTATGTTGCAGGTTTTAGCAGGGTCCGGGACCTAGTCCTTGGACAAAGTCCCAGACCACCCCTTTAAATTGCGTCGAGAGTGAATCTGCATACCTGGTCCGGGACTTAGGATATGGACAAGGTCCCGGACCAGTGCTGAAATCCTGCCGAGAGTTACCAAATGAATTGGTCCGGGACTTAGGGTAAGGACCAAGTCCCGGACCACCCCCAGAAATGCCCCGTGAGTGTTTTAAAGGTTTCTAATGATGGGGATTTGGAAGTAATTGAGAAGTGAGAACTCAAATTAACAAGAGTAAAACCGTGATAACGGGATAACGGGGTAAGTACGGGAGTAGCATTTTATTATGTACTGTATGAGCCTAGTATTAATAATAATGTTTGGAACATTATCAGAGGATCGTGCGTGACCCGAGCATGGTGAGATGACACGGTAAAAGTATAAACCCCAGTGAAAGGTATGATTTTCTCATACTCCGCGTGCTAACCGAGTTACGATGATTTGTGTTTGTGTGCCGGCTTAATCAAGACTAAAGCATGAAAATGATCCCTTGTTTGATTATGTATGTCTTGTTGTATGTTGATTGAGCTAACATACTTGTAAGCCAGTGTGGTCTAACATAGAGTAAAGACCGACTCATAGTGAGTAACGTTTGGCTAGAGACCATAGATTGGGTCGATGCTTATGATAACGAAAACGTGCAACACACAAATTATCCGTTAAAGTATAACGATAACGTAAACATATGAACTCCCTAGAATGTGAGGAGATGTACGGGTTGAGTAATTACCCGATAACGGTTAGTAAACCATGATGACACAATCCACGAAATAAATGAGAGTGGAAAGATAAGTGAACCTACTTCAAGAGGACTAAAGATAGTTCGAAGATGTGAACTAGTAAGAAGGTAAAAGAGTCCTAAGGGATTAGTAGCTCCCTTGTGACATGGTCGACCTCCTATATGAGGATTTTACCCGATATAAGGAAATAACCGAAAGTATGAGTAAGTGAAATGTATGGGTAACTCTTAAAACCTAAGATTAACCGAACTTGAGTATCGTTCCCAAAGTCATTAGAAACATCGAGAGTGATGCTTCTAGACTAAAACACATAATATTATTATAACTCCGAGAGAGGAGTGTATGGGAATGTAAGTAGTCCGAGAGTAGTCGGACCCAAGTAAAAAGAGATAGGAACTAAGAGAGAGTTCCGTGAGCTAGTTGAACCTTCCCACCATGCTAGACCCAGAGTAGGGTCGAAACCGGGGAAGAAAGACTATGCTCGTGAGCCACGAGTTTTGGCCTAGTATGTATTAAGAGTAACAAGCGTGACGTAGAAGACCTGTAGTGTCTCGAGAATCTACAAGAGCTTAAGTATAATTAACCCAAGAGTGTGGGTGAGATAATGAGTATAAATAACCAAAGAGTGTGGGTGAGATAATGAGTATAAATAACCCAAGAGTGTGGGAGAGATAATGAGTATAAGTAACCCGAGAGAATGGGTGAGTATAGTACGACTAGCCCAAGAGAATGGGTGTGTATATGTATAAGTAACCCGGGAGAATGGGTGAGTATAGTACGAGTAGCCCAAGTGAATGGGTGTGTATATGAATAAGTAACCCGAGAGAGCGGGTGCGTTATTGAATGAATAACCACGGCATAGTGGGGTATAACCCTCATGGCCTAAGAGTAAATGATACGACTAACAACCTTGCTATGTTAGTTAGGGAATGTACCCCATGATTGATTGTCGAATCCTTGTGTAGTGTACATATATAATGTATTACTATATGCATGTTGGTTGAATTAAAATGAACTCCATGCTCTCGACAAAAGTAGTCGGCGTACCCCGGTTAGCGCTCGGGGTATGCGAATTTCATATGCAGCTTTAAGCTGAGCCCCTAGGGGCGATGTTTTTATTTTTCAGGTACACCGAATATGTTACCGTTCGAGAGTAGGACGGGGTCGGTGGTTTGCATGGGTAGTTAGATTTAATTACTTATGTATTGAAAGCGGTGTAAGACCGAATATGTTGTCGGCTTCCATATATTGTAGACTCGGTATAGTAAAGAAATGATTTGAGTAAAGTACTTGTATTGTGTATTCGGTTGTTCCAGTTCATCAGACCGTTATGGTATGTAAGAAAGGCCTGGTTAGCCACATGGGTGGCTAACGGCATTGTTTCACCCCTCGTTGTAATTAGAGTTCCGCTGCGTGAGTAGGAGTAATTAGTAACGGTTTAAGAGGTAATGACGAGATTAACGGCTGGGGTGTTACATTGTCGACTAACGAAGACTAAACCTGAAGGGCAGCAATCACACCCGCGCTGTTGGATCTGACAACCCAGACGCCTATACACTGTAACTCAAGAGCTGACCTCTGAACTCCTGACAAAACACAAGCAAGTCCCGGAGCTCCTTTCCAACTCAGTGCATCAACAACTACATTGGTCTCACCAAGATGGTAGAGGATCTTCAAATCATAGTCGTGAAGCAGCTCCAACCACCTTCTATATCTCAAGTTCAGCTCCTTCTAAGTGAACAGATACTTGAGACTCTTGAGGTCCATGTAAAACTTACACGAAGATGCATACAAATAATGTCTCCAAATCTTCAGAGCAAAAACCACAGCCACCAACTCAAGGTCATGAGTAGGGTATTTCTTCTCATATGGCTTAAGCTGACGAGAGCCATAAGCTGTTACCTTACCATGCTGCATCAGAACACATCCCAAATAATGATGAGATGTATCGTAAAATACCTCTAGACCATATATCCCTGAAGGCAAAACCAACACTGCAGTGGAAGTCAACCTCCTCTTGAGCTCCTCAAAGCTCTCCTCACATGCCTCGCTCCACTCATACTTGACATCCATCCTCAGAAGGCGAGTCAAGGGAGACACGATCTTGAAGAAACCCTTTACAAACTTCCTGTAGTAGCCTGCTAAACTCAGAAAGCTACGAATCTCCACAACACTAGTGGGTCTCGCACACTCCATAACTACTATAATCTTCTCCGGATCCACTGAGATGCCATCCTTTGAGAACTCATGACCCAAGAAGACCACCTTATCAAGCCAGAACTTGCACTTCTTCAATTTAGCATACAACTCACGCTCTCTCAAGGTCCGTAAGACAATCCTCAAGTGCTCCTCATCGCTGTTGGAATGCACCAAGATATCATCCATAAAAACCACAACAAACTATTCTAGGAAAGGAATAAACACGCGGTTCATCATATCCATGAAAACCGATGGAGCATTAGTCAAACCAAACGGCATCACTAGGAACTCGTAGTTCCCATATCGAGTCCAAAAGATAGACTTAGGCTCGTCCTCTGCCTTAATGCTCAGCTGATGGTATCCTGAGTGAAGATCATTCTTTTGAGAACACTGTAGCATCATCCAACTGATCGAAAAGGTTGTAAAGGCGGGAAGAGGATACCGATTCTTAATGGTAACCTTGTTCAACTCCTAGTAGTCAATGCACAGCCTGAAGGTACCATCCTTCTTCTTCACGAATAGAACAGAGATTCCCCAGGGAGAGATGCTAGGGTATACGAAACCCTTATCTAATAAATCCTGCAGCTAAACCTTCTACTCTTCTGGACTCATGCGGTAAGGAGCCTTACAGATAGGCTGTGTAACACCCCAACTACCACTTCATACTTAACAACATATTGCAGCAGAAAAACACAACTTAACAACTACTTAATTCCTTGGTGTTACACGCCGTTAACCACCCACGTGGCTAACAAGGCTAATACATGTACATTGTATCGGTCTGATGGACCAGATTCCGGTGCATCTACACAATACAATTTCGTTCCACTCCCAAAAATCCATACACATTACATTCCAATTGTACCGAGTATTTATACACTGACGCCGATAACAGTTTCGGTCTTACTACTCCTACAATTCATAAGCATTTTAAGTAACTACCCATTTGCAGACAGCTACCCCGTCCTACTCTCGAATGGCTTCCAGCTCCTTGTACCTGAAAAGGAAAAAGGGTGGCCCCCAAGGGGCTCAGCACCTTTGCTGGTATGGTAATCGTGCAGCCCGCATGCTACCGGGCCACACACAACTAATTGTCGTCTAAGCATGCAGTTGATTATATTTAAATTATGCATGTAACTACAAATACATAGCATACGTACATTTATCACACTTCCAAACAATAGGAATCAAACGAGTAAGTCAACACATCAACACTTGTTAGATCACTTATCGTGTTCTTTAACCCTAGAGGGTTTCTGCTGTAATGGAGCTATCTCCTTATTAGATGACACTTACCCATTAAATCGGGTTATACTTAAAATCCTCTTATTATACGTAGGGGTTGATACCCGTGATCAACATACTCAACATAACAACACACATCACATATTAACATACATACAACATAACCCGGGGAGATTAACTTGAGGACTCAAACCGGAAGGAGAGTTAGTTATCTCACTAGAGCCTAGAGAACCTTTATATTCCCATGCTAAGCTCGTTAAACATTAACTTATTGTTCTTCGTAGAGAACGTATATTTACTTAAGATGTGTCGGATACAACATAGTCTCGAACACACCGTACACACTTACTTACGTAGATATTTCGGTCTTAATATAGAACCGTTCACATTATACACATGTTCCCCTAGTCCGACGTGAGTCAGATAAATAGCCTTGGTTAAGCTTGAGGGTGATTGAAGACCAAGAAGGAAATCAACCATAACATAACAGAGAGGGAGTTAATTCAAATAGAGATACCAACTCCCGAACAACACGCGCGACCGGAATGACTGGATTCCTCACCCCCCATAAATATATACATATAGTTAAGAGTTCCACTATGGAACCTATCACATCCATACACCATATGGTGTTACCACTGGGTTAAACACACAAGGGAGGTAAACATACTTACACACAACAACAACACACAACTAATGCATGCATAGCCGTGGTTAGAACGTTCCCATGGGTTGGGTCGTTAATTCGAATACCGATCTCTTATGCGATCCTAAGGTCTGTTAGCTAAGGTTTAACACATACTTAAGGTTAAACGGTATCTGAGACTAAATACGCCACATAAATGAATTACGGTAAACTTATTTCATGCTTATTCTTGCAAGGTGGCAAACACACAGAAAAACAGGTTGGCACACAAGCCGGTGTAATCCGGTAGGACACAGGTTGCAAGAAAACCATACCTTGGACCCTGCTGCGTTTGTTTTCCTCTGAATGCAACTCCTATACACAATTAGTAACTTCGGTTAATTACTGCACTTTCCCCGTTGACTAGTTAAATAACTTCACATTATTAACTTGTTTTACTTTCACATTTTACTATAACTTTTCACTCTCTTAATTGTTATCATAACTCACCAAACATGTTTTCCCATTAGAACTTACACTTGTACATCCCCTTTATACCCACTAAGGTTTACTACAAAAGCCACATTTCTTTTCTGCTTTTTTTAACATGTATGGGCCGACCGACCCATCGACTGACCCAACCCTCTGGGTCGGTCCATTCCAGTAACATTCGGGCTCACTGATTTTTGCCCGACCGACCAAAGCCCTCTAGGTCGGTCCGTTCCAGAAACATTTCGATTCAGTGTTTTTAGTCCGACCGACCCAACCCCTTGGGTCGGTCGATTCCAGAAACATTTCCGTTGTCTTATTATAGTCTGACCGACCCAGCCAGGGTCGGTGCCCTGGGTCGGTCGACTACAGAACTTCTCCAAAACTTGTCAAATTTTCTCCAAACTTTCCCTCAAGCCTCCTAATGTGTTCTAACATCATTTGACACACTAAAACCTTCATACATCATCCTCATTTCCTAGCTCATTACAAAATTCCTTAAACACTTACTCATTTTCTTACAACTCCTTTACACTTAGCATATTTTTCCTTACACATTTAACTTGTGTTTTTTGCTTTACGCGTCAACTAACCAAAGCGTTGTTTCTCCACCACTACAACTACACCTAAAAGCATCATTTCTCAACAACATCTCCCTTACACAATCTCCATGAGATTTTGCACAAGTCTTAACACTTCACATAACATAACTTTGGTGTGTCTAAAACACCCATTTGAACACTAAATCCTTCAAGACAACTTCTAAATCATTTTAACACTCAAGAACACTCTATTTCACTTTCTTCCATCAATTTAATCCTTAACCATTCATAGAACAACCTAGGCCACAATACTTCACCAAAGCACCAAAAACTCCTTGTTTACTCACCAAATTTTGACGTAGCTTCCCTAACACTTTCTTATCTGCAAACACCTAGGTTTTCACCTTTAAACAACCAAGAACACTTAATTCCTTAATACACAAACACAAGGTTTTCCATCCTTTAACCATCAAACATATTCACCTTCACAAAGAAGGTTCTTTACACACAACTAAACCTTTAAACTACACTACATCACAATATAGTGCATAAAATTAAATTGCTTGGCACTTAGGCCCTTAAATAACATGGCTCTTAGGCCCTTAAATTGCATTAATCTTAAACACTGAATTTCCCACATATCAAATGCCTTTAACCAGCAAATACACACAACATCACATGTGCCCTTAATAACCTCCTTGTGGTATTCACCAACACATTTTCCCATTGGATCCTTAGGTTATTCATTATGCATTTTAAAGCTCAATTTCCGAAGGCACAAACAACTACATTAAGAGAAGTCATTTACCTTTTCTCTTCAAGTTTTTCTCACTTGTTTTCTCTTGTTCTTTCTTGATTGAAAATCGGCAAGGAGCTTTTATCACTTGTCAATCTTCTAACCAATACACATATAGGGGTAATGAGCATTAAGCTTTATATTTAAACTCATACATATAAACCCTAAATTTACATAAGTGTTTCAAACACTAAAATGGAAGTTTACCTTGGAATTTGAAAGAGAGCTTGATTAAGAAGCAAGGTATGACTCCTCCTAGTCCTTTGAAGATCAATTCAAGCTACTAAAAGAACAAGGCAAGGCACCATTAAGAGGTGATTTTTTGGCCATTTACAAAATAAGAGGAAACATGGTTTTTCTTTGATTTTTCTTACCTTGAAGCAAAGGAGAACAACAAGGTGTGAAGAGATAAGTTTTTCCTCCTTCAATGGAGATTCTCCATGGCTCCTAATTGAAGTTCTTGAAGATTTGAAAAGAGAGAAATGAAGAGCTTACTCTAACTAAGACAAAAGTAGTCTTGAAATTGAATTTGGATCATGGAGTTGGAAGTTACAAGGAAAAGAAGATGGAGAATGGTGTGGAGCTGTAGCAAATGGTTTTTTCTTGGGAGGATGAAGATAGGTGACGGTGGGAACAAAGGAGAAAGAAGAGAATGAGGTGAGAGGTTAAGTTTGTAAGATATTTTATACATAAAGCAAATAGTACTTTACTTTATTCTTCTTTCTTTCCTTTAAAAAAAACTAACAAGGGTGATGACTCACCTCTTAGAAAAACCGGCCCCCTTTTGTAATTAGGGAATTTTATGGCTTTGTTGAACATTTAAATAACTTATGTTGACTTATGTCTTAAAATAGCACTATTCACAAATTAGTCCACATAATTGTGAAATTTTTGATTTCTCATTGTTTTAGACTTCCTAATGTGATACTAAGTAGTACACATGTTGATTAAAGAGTAATTATGGGCATTTAGCCACCCAATACCCATTTCCAAGACAATTTTTTCAAAAATGTGCTTTAAGACTCCTTAAAGCACATTTTGTGTTTTAACTAGTTTTCAAGCTTGGTTTTCTTTAGTAATTGGTTTAACATGTCCATTAGCATGTTAATAAATTCTTGGTAAGCTCTTTAGGTCTTAACCAAGGTTATCCCAAGCTTAAAGCATATTTTTGCTCAAATTGTCTTAATGGTACTTTATTATGTTTACTATGGTTTAAATTGCTTACTAACATTTCTAAGGCACTTTTTAGCCTTGTAATACCTTAGTTTAATGTTTAAACAACATATCAATGTTTGGGGTATTTCAATCTACCCCCCTTAAAAGAACTTCGTCCCCGAAGTTCACAGTCCCCCTAGTATCCATTTAATTAGAACGGTGGGATTACATGCAAGATATAACTTCCATACTACAACACACTTTTACATAAAAACCCCGGACTTAATGGTCCGGGTAACATATCCACATACATACATAACATAATTACATAATAACCTCAGACTCAACGGTCCGGGAAACATAACAACATTTGTACTTACATAACAACCCTCAGACTCTCAGGTTTGGATAACATAACCAAATTCAGAACTCAACCACCTTAGGACTCAAGGTCAAGATACCATTTATTACACCTACCACATAACATGTCCTAGCATGTATAGCAATCAAAAATATCTTTTCCAACTCTTCATGAGTACATATACACTATGATCCCGCAGAACCCGGTCGAGATGGACACCTTCTGGTCCCCGTTCCTTTGGGTGTAACACCCCATCTCAATCCAATCGTGGTTATCGCAACTAAACAACATATATACAAACGTTGCAGCAGAATTAAATAAACTCCAGGACCTTGCCACGGTCTGACAAACAGTATATACCGAACATTAGTATACTAAATCTTAACCATTACATGTCCTCAGTACAAATTCTACATATCCCATTACATCGTAAACAACTTACTACATCTCATACCAATCACTAAACGAGTGTACAGGCACAACTCGCACACCTAAAAGAAGACAACCCGAAGTAAATTTTACCCGATCCTACTCTCAGGACTGTCGCCTTCTATCGTTCACCTGCGAAATAAAAACAGCCCCCAAAGGGGGTCAGCAAAATTGCTGGTACGATCCTCTCATGCCCCCCAAGCTAACGTGGCTACGACGAGTAATTGTCGATAGCATAGATGTTGATTAGATGCTCAACATAATAGAAGGTGCAATAAACAACAAGCCATATATGAACAATCAAAGTTCAAACACAATGAACGACTTAAAAGCATTCCCTTAATTAGTGAGTTAATCATTTAACTCCTTAAGTTATGTTTCCTCTTAATCTCGGTCCAACCTTATCTTACCTTAATCTTAATCCTTATCTCAGTCTTAGAATACAACCATCCTTTAAATAGAAATGATTGTATCTTTTCTCAACCTTATCTTAATTAAGTCAACCGTTCTCTTATTAGAGCTGGTTGGCCCTTAGTTCGTTGTTCATTTTTGTAGAGCTTTGTTAACCCTAGCCAGCAGCAGTGCACTTACCGACAATAAACAACATTTCTTAAATTTTTGGGGATGTAGGCTAGATCCCCCCACGCCATCTTAGTATGCCTCCCTCCTAAAACAAGTAGTCCGAGGAGGCCGAGTCTATATGTTGACTCTAGGCGACGAGTCCGAAGACAAGTCATATTTGGAAGTCGGTATCTGATAAGGATACTGACCTCTCCCCCCAAGTTCCAGTTAGTAGAAGTCTCAAAGTCAATGTTTGTTAGTTAATCTCTTTCGGTTACTAATAAAACAATATTTGGGAGTTTTCCTTAATCTCACACAATTCGTTACTAAACATTAGTTAGTAAGTTCTCACGGTAAGTTGTGTTACTTTTCAAACATCACACAACAATACAACAACATAATATTCCGGTTGTTGCCTTATCTTGTTTAGTGGGCACACAAAAACAAATAGCACACAAGCCGAGGGACACCTCGTTAGCAAGCAGGTCACAAGAAAGATTGTACCATTCACCGTTGGTCGTTCGGTTGCTTACTCTCCTCCGGAGTCCAAATCTCAAGTCCTAAAACATTCATTCAGTTTTAGGTTGTTAATTACTTTTCAAATAAATCTAACTTACTTAACTCACTTAGTCACTAATGACCCCCATCCAACACCACTTAAGTTCTTATAAACTTAATCTTAAGTGAATCACTTCTCCTCATTCCTTATACCTATTCACCCACTTAATTATCATTGTTACTCACCAAACATGTCTTAAACAACCTTATATTATCTTTACATATCAATCCCCATCTAGCACCTCTTAAATTCTTACTAACTTAACCTTAAACAGTTAAAGCCATTTTACTTACCTTAATCTCTTAAGTCCTTATATGCCGATCTTTCTAATCATCATCACTCCTCTAATGTTGGACCACTAAGTCATTGTAATTTAAACTCAATCTCATAAGTTAATCATTTCTCATTATTTCTCATACTTGTTCACCCCTCCAATGGTCATAAAATGTCACTAAACAAGGCCTAAACATCATCTAAAACCATTACCATCGAATCCCCCATCATTAGAAGCCAAAAACAATTTTTTTTTCTTTCTCTGCACTGGACCGCCCCTCTGGGGAGGTCCCAGGCGCGGTCCCAACCAGAAGCTAGTTTTCTTGTAGAATTCGCCTGGACCTCCCCACAGGGGCGGTCCCTAGGGGCGGTCCAAAACAGAGGCCAATTTTCAAAGTGCTTTTCTCCTCATTTTGAACTCCAAATTCACCCAAATCTTTTCCCACTCATTCCACAATCTTTCCACATGTTTCCTACATGTTTAAACACCTTAAAACTTACACTAAACCTTCCTCAATCATCACCAAACTTGTTACTCAATTTCTTACAAAATTCTTACACTTAACACTTGATTCCTTACACTTCCCACTTGTGATTTTGCCTAAGACCTCAACTAATCACTATGCTTCTTCACAACCATCTTAACTACTTCTCAAGCATCATTATGCATACCCATTTGCTTTACTCAAAACTTCTCAAAGCTATATATAATATAGCACATGCTTACATCGTTACAAGTCATTATACCTTATTTTTCCTTCAAACTTTGTACAAGTTTCCTAGCTTCCTTAACCCGGGTTTTGGTGCCTCAAATTCACCATTGTAACCCCTAGTCCCTCTTAGACATCCCAAGGTCTTCCTAGTACTCTAGAACTCCATAGTTTATCCATTTTCACCAAAACAACCCCTTAATGTTTACTAGAACATCCTTAGTCATAAAATCTCCTTAGAATACCTTAAACACTTAGTTTCCTCTCCAAATTTTGACATGGCTTCCTTAGTATATTACTACACCCATAATTTTGTTTTTCACCCTTAATACAATCATGAACACTCAAATCCTTAGTTCATAATCTTAGCATACAAATTACACCCTTCTAACCTCTAATTCCTCCTAGACAACTCTAGGTCATTCTAATCCCCAAGAACACCGTTGTTAACTTATTTTCACTCAAATTTTGCCATAGCTCCTCTAGTATATTATCATGCCCATATGCATGGTTTTTCTCATTCAATCATCTCACACACATCAAATCTTTTTCTCATCATAATTCTCACCCAAATCAACTCATTCATAACACACTCAATATAGTGCAATAGTCTTAAATTGCATAGCACTAAGGCTCTTAAATGACATGGCTCTTAGGCCCTTAAATGACTTAACCTTAAACAATGAATTTCCCACAATAAAAACTTTCAACCTGCAAATAGACACATCAATGCTCCCATAGCAATATAAATGTTCTCATAATTCACCTTATACTTATCTTACTAAATCATTTTCATTGGCTCCTTAGTCACAAGTTCACAAGCTTGTTTAAATTCTTTTTCCTAGGTTATACAACCCATTACTTAATGTAAGCTGTAAGCTACATTAATATTCATCTTAAACTCATTCCTTATAACTTAAACCACCATTTGGTAAGCAATTTACCTTTTTTTTCCTCAAGCTTCTCTTACTTTCCTCCTTAGGTTTTCTTGATTGAATTTCAGCAAGGACTTCAATCCTCTTGCCAATGTTCTAATCCACATTCAAATAATCTAATGAGCACTAAGCAATATGCCTAAACTAATAGAATTTATCCTTAGGTTAAAATATGTGTTTTAAAGCTTAAAAGTGTATGTTTACCTTTGAATTTTGGAATGGCTTTCATAATGAAGCAAGGCAAGACCCCTCAAGTCTTTTGAGAACAGAATCCAGCTAGAACAAGAGATAAAACAAGGTCCCAAGAAGAGATGAATTTCGGTTATGAAGGGAAAGTGATAGAAACTTAGTTTTTCTTACATTTTCCTTACCTTGAATGAATGGAGAAGCTAATGAACACCTCAAGCTAGTTTTTCCTCCTTCAATGGTGATTTCCCATGGTTCAAAAATGAGGCTTTTCAAATTTTGAAAAGATAGGAAGCAAGGCCTTGGTCTAACTAAGAGAAATCTATGCTTAGTTTTTGATTTGGAACTAAAATGAGCAAGTTATGGACAAAGCAAGGTGGAGCAAGTATGGAGCTGGTTCTCACGGTTTGAGAGGGTGAAGAAGATGAAGAAAACCGCAGAAGAAGAGAATGAATGAAGAAGAGGAGAGAAGGTAGGCTAAAAGTAAGATATTTTACCTTTTAAAAGCAAATAGTAACTTTCTCTCATTTCCTCTTCTTTTCCTTTAGTTGCTGGCTACTTATGGTGACTCACCATGTAAAAACCGTGCCCCCTTTGATATTTAGGGAGTGTTTTGACCATTGACCACTTAAGAAGTCATTTGACTCATTTTGGGCACTATTCATAAATTAGTGCACAAATTTGTGAAATTTTTGATATATCATTGATTTAGGCTTCCTAATGTGATACTAATTAGTACACATGTTTATTAAGGTGCAATCATGGGCATTTAGCCACTCAAAACCCATTTCTAAGAAAATTTCTCAAAAAGGTGCTTTAAGGAGTTTTAAAGCACATTTTGTGTTTAAGCTTGTTTTTGAGCTTGGTTTTCTTTGGTAATTGATTTAGCATGTCCATTAGCATGTTAATAAGGTCTTATAATGATATTTGGGTGCTAATCAAAGTCACTCCAAGCTTAGAGCGCATTTTTGCTTAAATTGCCTTTATGGTGTTTTCTTGTGTTTTCCTTGGTTTAATTGTCTACCAATATTTCTAAGGCATGTTTTAGCCTTATTACATCATAAATTGATGTTTAATTATCATACTTAGGTTTGGGGTATTTCATTGGGAGATCAAAACTGAAATACCCCAAACCTAAGTATGCTAAGTAAACATCAAAACATGATGTAGTAAGGCTAAAATATGTCTTAGAAAGATTGGTAGACAATTTAAACCAAGGAAAACACAAGAAAATGCCTTAAGGGCAATTAGGGCAAAAATTTGCTCTAAGCTTGGAGAGACTTGGGTGAGTACCCAAATATCATGATAAGACCTTAGTAATATTCTAATGGTCTTTTTAAACCAATTACCAAAGAAAACCAAGCTTGAAAACAAGTTAAAACACAAAATGTGCTTTAAGAAGTCTTAAAACACATTTTTGAGAAATTGTCTTAGAATTGAGTTTTGAGTGGCTAAATGCCCATCATTACTCTTTAATCAACATGTGTACTAATTAGTATCACATTAGGAAGCCTAAATCAATGGGAAATCAAAAATTTCAGAAATATGTGCACTAATTTGTGAATAGTGCCAAATAGTGACTAGTTTAGTTTTTAATCAACTTAGTTTAGTTAATTGGTCAATAAAGGCCAAACATGCCCTTATTTAACAAGGGGGCCGATTTTTGAGAGTGGTGAGTCACCACATGAGTCATTCAATTAAAGAAAAGAAGAGGGAAATAAGTAAAGTTACTATTTGCTTTATAAAAGCAAAATATCTCTTAATAAGCTACCTTTCTTCTTCTCTCTTTTCATTTCTCTTCTTCCCACGGTTTCTTCTTCTCTTCTCTTGCTCCAAAACCGAGAGAGCTCCATCCATGGAAGCTCCATCTTCAAATACTCACCAAACCTTCATTTAAGCTCCAAATCCAAAAATGAGCATAGATTATTCTTAGTTAGACCATTACCTACCTTTCTACCTTTTCAAATATTTCAAAGCTCAAGTTTGGTGCCATGAGAAAACTCCATTGATGGAGGAAAATCAAGTTTGAAGAGCTCATTAGCTTCTCCATTCTCTTAAGGTAAAGAAAATGTAAGAAAAACCATGTTTCCATCATTCCTTCCACATAGCCGAAAATCACTACTCTTGGGGCCTTGTTTTTATGCCTTGTTCTAGCTTGATTTATTCACCAAGGACTAGTGGAGGTCCTATTTCATTAAATCCCAAGTCTACCTTGAGACTTCGAAGGTAATCATCCACTTTTATGCCTTAGAACACATTTCTAACCTAGGTTTTCATTCCTTGAGGTTAGTGTATTGTTTAGTACTCATGTGAGTCATTGAATATTGGTTAGAACATTGGCAAAGGAAGTTTAAGTGGTGGCCAAAATTCATCCAAGAAGAAGGTCTAAGGAGGAAGATAAGATAAGCTTGAGAAAACAAGGTAAATTACTTACCTAATGGTGGTTTAAGGTTTAAGGAATGAGTTTTAGGTGGGTACCAATGTGGCTTAGAGCTTACATTAGGCAATGGGTTATATAACCTAGGAAAAACAATTTGAATAAGCTTATGAACTTGTGACTAAGGAGCCAATGGGAATGAGTTGATAATATAAGTTTAAGATGAGTTTTAAGAGCATTATAATTGCTATGAGATTGATGGGTGTATTTGCAGGTTGAAGGCTTTTATATATGGGAAATTCAGTGTTTAAGTTTAAGTTATTTAAGGGCCTAAGAGCCATGTCATTTAAGAGCCTTAGTGCTATGCAATTTAAGATTATTGCAATATATTGAGTTTGTTGTGATGAGTTGGTTTGGGTGATGAGATATGATGAGGAAGAATTTGATGTGTGTGAGATGGTTGAATGAGGAAAATAATGTGGTTGGGCATGATAAGATACTAGAGAAACTATGGTGAAATTTGAATAGAAAACAAAGTGTTTAAGTAGTGGTGGTGGTGAATTAATATACCTAGGATTTACTAGGAGTCATAAAATAATTTGAGTGGAAATGAGTTAGCTAAGGAGTTCTTAAGGTTTAGAATGACCAAGAATGGTCTATGAGGAAATTAGAGTTTAGATGGGTGCATTGAACACACCAAAGTCATGGTATGAGGAATGGTAAGACTTGTGCAAATCTGGAGGAAATGATGTATAATGCTTGAGGATGATTTAGGTATGAACTAAGAGAAGAACAATAAGAATTTTGGGAAGCTTGTGTAAGTGAAGAGGATACTAGTGGTGGAACAATAAGGTTTTAGCTAGATGGTAATGAGTGGACTTATGTGATGGGAGTGAAGATTGAAGGAGAATGTTGTCGATCGTCTAGGAAATTGACTAGAAACGTATAAGAGTGTGTGATCATGAGAATGGTGAGTAAGTTGCGTAAAAGAAGTGGAAATGTCTGAGGAGGGTGTTACATGGTTTAGGTGAATGAAGAACAATGTCAAGGTGTTAAGGTAATGGAAAGCAATGTATAAGTAAGCTCAAGAGTTTAGGAGTGATGAGTAACAAATGAAAAGAAGAGAAATTGTGCATGGACATGCAAGAGGACATTGGAAGGTCTAACAAAGCAAAGATGGGACGTAATGATGTTAAGGAGGAGTTATATCGGTTGAAAAGAAATACTTTGGTTAGTTGAAGTTTGAGACAAAATTTACATGTTGGTATATAAGGAACTATATGATAAGTGTTAGGAGTGTTTGCAAGAGTTTAGTAAAATGTTTAAGAAGATCATTGGAGGTTATTTTAAGAAGTTTGGAGGAGGATTAAAGGTGGGTTTAAGGGTCTAAATGACGTTAGAACACATTAGAAGGCTTTAGGAGAAGTTTGGTGAAGATTTGACAATTTTTGGACATATTCTGGTGGCGTCCGACCCAGGGGTCCGACCCAAGTTTGGGTCGGACGGCCTCTGATAGACGCCAGTGAAGGGTTCTGTAATGGTCTGACCCAGTTGGTTGGGTCGGACATGGGTCGGATAGGACAGTTTTAAAAGATGGAAAATTTCTGTAATGGTCTGACCCAGTTGGTTGGGTCGGACGTGGGTCGGACAAGTGATGTTTTTCAAACCCGAGAGTCTCTGGAATGGTCCGACCCAGTTGGTGGGTCGGACGACCCTTAAGACTTAAAAAAAAAAGAAACCCTAAGAGAGTTTAGTGGTATTAAGGGTTCCCATTGAGGGGGCAAAGATTACTAGAGGTATAAGGACCTAGGGGATTAAGTTAAGTATAAGCTTAAAAGTTTAAGGTTAAGTTTGTAAGATTAAGTTGTAAGACTTAAGAGGTGTTAGGTGGGGATCATTAAGGGTTAAGTAAGTTAAGTAAGTTAAGTAAGATAAGTAAGTTGAATTGAGTTAAGTGATTAACAACCTAAAACTGAAAGAATGTTTTAGGACTTGGAAGTTGGACTCCGGAAGAGATTAAGCAACCGAACGACCAACGGTGAACGGTACAGTTCTTCTTGTGACCTGCTTGCTAACGAGGTGTCCCTCGGCTTGTGTGCTATCTGTTTTTGTGTGCTCACTAAACAAGATAAAGCATGCAATCGGAATATTATGTTTATTGTATTGTTGTGTGATGTACGAAAACTAACACAACATACCGTGAGAACTTACTAACCAACGTTTAGTAAGGAATTGAGTGAGACTAAGGAACACTCCCTAATATGGGTTTGATATCAACCGAAAGAGGTTAACCAACAAACATGGTCTTGAGACTACTACTAACTGGAACTTGAGTGAGGAAACCCGGGACTGACTCCGGTCATGCATGCTAAGGAAAGTGGGTCGGTATCTATAGCAGATTCGACCTCCGCTTAAGGACTTGTCTTCGGACTTGTAGGCTAGGGCCGGTTGCCGGCTCAGCTACGCTGGACTTCCGTCCAGGGTAGGTGGCATTAAGATGGTGCGGTGGGATCACCTAAATCCCAGGTTTGAAATTAAGCTACAACCATTCCTCTCCAGGAACGGTTTGTATACTGAAAATAAGTTAAGGTTAAGATTAAGGTAAGGTTAAGATAAGTTGCAACCATTCCTCTTTAAAGGATGGTTTGTATTATTAAGACTAAGATAAGGTACATCCACTCCTTATTAAAGGATGGTTGCTTCTAAGATTAAGATAAGACTAAGATTGAGGTGAGATAAGGACGGACTAAGATTAAGACGAAATATACCTTAGGGAGTTAAATAATTAACTCTCTAATTAAGGGAACGCATTTAAGTCGTTCGTTATGTTTGAACTTTGATTGTTCATATTTGGTTTGTTGTTTACTGCACTTACTATTATGTTGTGCATCTAATCAACCTCCATGCTATCGACAATTAGTCGTCGTAGCCACGTTAGCTTGGGGGCCATGAGAGGATCGTACCAGCATTCGTGCTGACCCCCTTTGGGGGCTGTTTTTACTACACAGGTGATCATCAGGAGGCGGCCGTCGCGAGAGTAAGAAGGAGGACAAGTGTTAAGGGTTAAGCGTGGCCTACGAGTTGTGCATGTACACTCGTATGGCAATTGTGTTAGTAAGATGTATAGGATGTGAGGGGATTGTAAGAAGGATATGTATTTGGTTAAGGTTGTTATGTACTAATGTTCGGTATATTCTGTAGTCAGACCGTGGCAAGGTCCTGGTGTGTAAAGAATTCCGCTGTGACGTGTATATATATATGCTGTTAAGTTGCGAGACCACGTTTGGATTGAGTTGGGGTGTTACAAAAACAATCACTTAATTTTTAACATATATACTTCTCATGTCACCGGTCCGAAGACAAAGGCTCATATGTCCTCAGCTCGTGAGCAAGTACTACAAAATATTCTTTGCGAGGTTTAGTATGAGAAATTCCTTTATTTAAAGTATCAATCGAAAGTTTTGGAAATACCAATTGAAAGTCCCTTTTGAAAACGCAATACAACTCCAAGTCCAATTTATGCTCTTTGCATCTTTTCTTAGTGTGGTTATTTGTGACCACTTATAGGGAGCTTCAAGAGTCATCCAACCCTGATGTGATCAGCATCAGTGTTGAACTATCCTTCCACCCCAATTTGTGTTCAGCTTCCCTTGATAGCATGCAAATCAAGTTCCAACTCCCACGTCAATTTCAAACATCAAATAGTACACTCATTTCCAATTTTCTATATTCTTAGTAATTCTAGTCATAATCATTACATCTCCAAGGGATAGAACTCCATCCATCAATTATCTCCATTCACTTTTAATCAAGTTACCTAGGGAATTTAATTCTCACTAGGTTTTATGTCGGTTTCATACCTCTTCATAAATCATAATACTGTGTATATATATATCAAAATACAATGCACGGTTTTACATTTAGTATTATATGAACATACACTGTCGGGGTTTTAGTTTCCCGGGAGTTTCTTTACTCCCTTACACTTGTACTCTCACACAACAGTTAACAAGGTAGATACACTTATCACAATGGTATTCGCATCTTCTATGCGCAATTACCACAATTAAACCATGAATGAATGCATATGTTCATATAACACACGCACCAATCATCAAAACAAATTATTTTGTGCTATGCACACCATAGTTCACATATAATTGTATGTTTAAACACACTAAGCGGTTTTACGCTCTACCCCCCTTAAAAGGGATTACGCCCACGTAATCAATCACTGAACATTGGTTAGAAATGTTCTGCCATCGCGAAGTATTTTAAGTTCCACGCGGTCTGTTATACAATGCGTTCTGGTTAGAGGATCTTAACCATATTGGCGGTTTAGTCTCTAAACCAAGAATTCTCATTGAAGTTGTTTATCTCATAACCGGTTTCGATTCTGGCCTGTCAGGCTTCTAGGCGTTGATAATTATCCATTTAGTCGTATTCACCACGTATATTCAACATCCGAATCATTGGCTCACTAGTTACTGCTGCGTGACTAGATAACTTTGGAGGTTTGTTTTCCCCACTCGTTATTCTTAAAGTATTGTACATCTCTCATTCCTCATCTTTATCTTGGTAATAATAGTTTCTCAACCGATGTGTGGTATCTCTTACCGTGCACGAATTCGGTAAGTTTTTAAACTTTGTAACTCTTACCGTATCTTCGGGATTATTCACTTGGTTTCATCCGACTTGTTGTCGATTGAGGTTGAGCTACTACCTTATATGTAGTGCTCCATTGGTTATTTCCAACACTTGAGGTATATTCCATACCGGTAATTGGTATTTACTGCTACTGTAGTCACTTATTCCTAATCATGTCTCCACACTTGGTTCTGTACAAGTATTCTTTCATTAGTACGACCTTGCATTTCCTTTGCATCGGTCATTATAGTGTTATAAGCCTCTTTCTACTTCTACCACAATTAACATTTTCCCAAATTCCTAACTATATCACTCAATCATTACTGCGCAAGTGCAATACCAAAACACTCAGTCATACAGAGTGCAGAGGCGTAAACTCTTGGCAGTAAATCTCTTATGCGATTGCAATAGGAATGAACATTGTTTCCTTGTTGCCCGGTATGTCTACCATCTTTATTCATCAACTCCATATTATTGTGTGATTTATCCACATGTATTGGTCGCTTGCCACGCACCATGTTCTTACTCATTGTACAACACTAACTTACATGGCATCCACTGTCATACTAGCTTCCGCGCATGTACTTTCACAATTCGTATTATGGTTCGTCATTCATTTGGATGAATACTGAATACACTATTTTTCAAGTCTTTATGCTCCTTGAGCGTTGCTCGCTCGGTGCTTCACATTATACACACATGCTACTAAACTAACTGCTCTCCCGCAATAACAACATGGTCAATCCTTAACATATTTCTTGAACTTGGTTCACATAACTACCACTCCCGCGGTCTCACAATATCGAGAGGTATCCCGACTCTTAAAGTAGTGGTTCGTTCTTCGCTCTATTCACTTGTACAACATAAGCTTCTATAATCAATTTAATTTACAAAACACATTTAGTTTGTGGCTTATATGCCCCATTGCCTCGAGCTATGCTCATTATAAGCTGTTCATACAAATTTTACTTCTTCATACGCCATCACATGGTTTGGAGGTTGTATTGGGCTCCATGACAATGTCATTTCATCACGCTTCCTTTCATGGGATGCCCCTTAAGAATGTCAGTCTGCCTCCTGACGACTTATTTTTAAACTGAGTGTTAGTTACAACCCTTGCATTTCTGTCAGGTTATTTCGTTCAACAATTGTTGATCCAAACACCCCTCAAGGATTGCTCCTAGGTGTTGCTAAGTTATGCCATTACATCCGGTTTATACTTGTGGGTACATTTAGTTAACTACATCTGTAACACCCCATCCAACAATAACACACTTACAATAAACTGCAGCGGAAAACAACCTCATCACATTACTTATCTCGTTGGTGTTACATGCCGTTAGCCACCCACGTGGCTAACAAGGCTAATACATACACATTGTACCGGTCTGATGTGCTAAATTCCCGAGCGACTACACCTTACTATCCCTTTCCATTAACACAACAACAACATACACCTTCCAACTATACCGAGTATTTATAACTAATGCCGATAACAATTTCGGTCTTACTACACCTACTGTATATATACAACATAAACGATTACCATGTACAATGACTACCCCGTCCTACTCTCGAACGGCTTCCAGCCTTGTACCTGAAATAGGAAAGAAGAGAAAGGGTGGCCCCCAAGGGGCTCAGCACCTTTGCTGGTATGGTAATCCCCGCAGCCCACATGCTACCGGGCCACGCACAACTAATTGTCGTCTTAGCATGCGGTTGATTATTTTTAAATCATACATGCAACTGTACACACAACACATAATCATTTCGCCTCAACGGGCTCAACAAACGGATATATATCCTTACTTAATAAGTCACTCATGGTATTCATTATCCCTAGAGTGTTTCCTCCCTAATGGAGCTACTTCCTTAATAGACGACACTTACCCTTAAATCGGGTTATCCTTAACGCCTCTTATCACAAACTGGGAATCATATCCATGATCCACACACTCCACATTATACAACTATAACATACACTACATACAACACCTAACAACACTTTGCACGTTTCCACGTGCACAACATAATACCGCAATAGATATTGCATCACAACAAATACATAACATAACGGGAATGGTTCTCTTAGGAACCGACCCAAACATAGTTGGTTCACTGGGAGAGCCTAGAGGATGCTGTCAAACTCATGCTAAGCTCGTTTACATAACTCGTTACCGTTCTGTTAGGCGAACGAATAACTTAACATAAAGATGGATCGGGTTTAGTGACCCGAACACACATAATCCCCAACAGACGTGAGTCAAGAGCCTTGGTTAAGCTCAGGGGTGATCGAAGACCAATGAAGGAAGACAATCAACAGAGAGGAAGCTGAAGAAACTGTATAACAACTCCCAAACAACGCCGACCGGAACAACCGGATTCCTCACCCCCATAATATATAAATATTCACAGTTAAAGACTCCGCTGTGGAACCTATCACATCATCACACAATACAGTATTACAACTGAGTTAATCACGCAAAGGAGGGTCATACACTTACAGCAACATCACACAACTACTCACGCATAGCCGTGGTTAGAACGTTCCTTAGGTCGGAAACGTTATTACCGGATACTGTTCTCTTACGTTTACCTAATAGTGGTTAACTAGCCCTTCAAGCGCATTTGAGGTTACCATATCGGCACGTAAACATACAACAACAATAACGACTGTAAACTCGTTTCATGATTTATCTTATAACGTGGCAAACACCACAGAAAAACACATTGGCATACAAGCCGGTGTAATCCGGTAGGACACAGGTGGCAAGAAAACCATACCTGTCACCGGAGTCCACTTTACCACGTCCACTTATGTTCCTCGAGCAATTCTCGAACAACTGTTAACATCACATGTGTTTTTATTAACATCGGGGTTGCTTGATTATTTAATGTCTAATGCTTAACTTTCCCCGTTAACTTAGTTACATAACTTTACATTTTAACTTGTTTTACTTTTACATTTTGATACAACTTTTCACCCACTTAATTGCCATTAAAACTCACCTAACATGTCCTTACCAACTTTATAACATCATTACTAATCAATCCCCATCATTACATATCATTTTATAACCTTAAACATTTAAATTATCTTACTTAACTTAATCTCTTAAGTCCTTTTATAATTATTTTTCTAATCACCAATACTCTCTTAATGGCATACCACTAATACCACTTAACATTCTTAAAATTTAATTTTTTTTTTTTAAGGTCCGACCGACCCACCGACCGACCCACCCCTGGGTAGGTCGGCTGCAGAGAACATCCAACTTCACAGTTTCAGCCCGACCGACCCAGACTGGGGTCGGTCCCCTGGGTAGGTCGGCTGCAGAAACTTCCCATACATTGTCAAACTTTCCCCAAATTTTTCCTCAAGCCTCCTAATGTGTTCTAACATCATTTGGCACATCAAACACACCTTTAACCATGTACTAAACTCTTTAAATCACACACCAAAACCATTTTATCATTCACAAAATTTCTTACAAAATTCTTAGCACTTGGAATGCTTCCTCCTTAAGATTTCTAAGTGGTATTTCACCAATAATGACCACTATACCAAGGTGTTTCCTCTACACCTTAACATCATCTCTCAAACTTCTTTTCTTACTAACTAAATCTCCTTTTTCACATCTTACCTAACATCACTTATTCCTTGGATATCAACATTACCTAAACCTTAAACAAACTTCTCCAAGACTTTAATACATTCACAAAAACACTCATTGAATTCCTAGAACTTCCAAGATAATACCTAAATCCTTTCATCACTCTTAATCACCTTAATACATGTTTTCTTCACTAGAAAAACACTTGTTCACGTTTAACACTTCCTAGTTCACCAAAACTTGTTTGAATCACTTAGAACTTCTTATACATTTTCCAAATTTGGCCACAGCTTCTCTTGTATATACTCACATCCAAACATTTAGGTTTTTACCTTATTTCATTCAAGAACACCTAAAATCCATCAAACACATTTTATACACAAACTTCACACATTTAGCACTACATCACACATATAGTGCATAAGCTTAAATTGCTTGGCACTTAGGCCCTTAAATAACACGGCTCTTAGGCCCTTAAATTGCATAAACCTTAAACACTGAATTTCCCACATAAGTAATGCCTTTGACCTGTAAATACACCCAACAATACATATGCCCTTAATAAACTCCTTGAGAGCATTTCTCTAGGTCATTCACCATTGGCTCTTTAGGTATTTTCCATAAGAAACACAAGCTCATTTCTTCTAAGGCTTTTAAACCACATTAGGTTAACACATTTACCTCTTTTCTTTCAAGACTTCCCACTTGTTTTTCTTTGTTCTTCCTTGATAGAAAATCGGCAAGGGCTTTTTATCACTTGTCAATCTTCTAATCAATACACATATAAGGGTAATGAGCATTAAGTTTAATACTCCAACTCATAGTTAAACCCTAGGTTTGCATATGTGTCTTAAAACACCAAAATTTGATGATTACCTTTGGAATTCGGAAGAGAGCTTGGTTAAGTAGCAAGATAGGACTCCTCCTAGTCCTTTGAAGTTTGAATTAAGCTATGAAGAGAGCAAGAAAAGCACCATTGTGAGGTGAATTTTCGGACACATACAAAAATGAGAGGAAACTTAGATTTTCTTTGGTTTTTGTTACCTTGAAACAAAGGAGAATGACAATATGAAAGAAGATGAGCTTTTCCCCCTTCAATGGAGATTCTTCATGGCACCAAAATGGAGTTCTTGAAGATTTGAAAAGATAGAAGTGAAGAGCTTGGTCTAACTAAGACAAATATGGTCTTAGAATTTGATTTGGAGCATTAATGAACATTTGGTGAGCAATGGAAGTTGGAGAAGAGAGGTGCTGCACCATGAAAGGTTTTGGTTGGGAGAATGGAGGAATATGACGGTGGGAACAAGAGGAAATGAAGAAAGGTGAGGAGAGAGGCAAAGTTTGAAGATATTTATGTTATAAAGCAAATAGTAACTTTACTTTATTTTCTTTTACTTTCCTTAGTTGGATGGCCAAGTATGGTGACTCACACCACTAAAACCGTGCCCCTTACATATTAGAAGGGTATAATAGTCTTTGTTGACCAATTTAATTACTTATAACAACATATGTTACAAACTAGCTTATAAAAGTTACTATTCATAAAAACAAGGCACATAGAAGTGAAAATTTTGATTTCCCATTGATATAGACTTCCAAATGTGATACTATATAGTAAAAATGTTGATTAAAGAGTAATGATGGGCATTTAGCCACTCAAAACTCATTTACAAGACAATTTTTCAGAAATGTGCTTTAAGACTCCTTAAAGCACATTTTGTGTTTTAACTTGTTTTCAAGCTTGTTTTTCTTTGGTAATTGATTTAATATGTTCATTAACATATTTATAAGGTATAGATATGACCTTTAGGTCTTATACAAATTTATCCCAAGCTTAGAGCACATTTTTGCTCATATTGACTTTAAGGTATATTCTTGTGTTTTATTTGGTTTAACCGTCTACCAAAGTTTCCTAAGGACTTAATTAGCCTTATTAAATCATAATTGAATATTATTAAGTCTTGGTAGGCTCTTTGGGTCATAACTAAATTCACTCCTAGCTTAGAGCACGTTTTTGCTCAAACCGTATCTTAGTGCTTTATTGCATTTACTATGGTTTAAATTGTTCACTGATGTCTCTAAGGCACTTTTAGCCTTTACATACCATAGTTTAATATTTAAACCACATATCAAGTTTTGGGGTATTTCAATCTACCCCCCTTAAAAGAACTTCGTCCTCGAAGTTCACATTTCCCACACATCATTAGATTAGAATACGGGGATTACTTACAGCCATAAAACTTCCATAACCAAACACACTTTACATCACAACCTCGGACTTAATGGTCCGGGCAACACATTCACATCCACACATAACATAACATATTCACATGATAACCTCGGACTCAATGGTCCGGGTATCTTAACAACACTTACACATACATAACAACCCCTTTGACTCACTGGTCTTGGGTAACATAACAACATTTAGACACATAGGTCCCGATAACATAACAGTCTTTAGACACATAGGTCTATGTAACACAATGCATTTAGACTCATAGGTCTTGATAGCATACACTTTAGGAACTCAAGGTCAAATAATATTTATTACACATACCACACAACATGTCATAGCATGTATAACAATCAAAAATATCCTTGATACACACTGTGATCCCGCAGAACCCGGTCGCGATGGACACCTTCCGTCCCCGTGCCTTTGGGAGATTAAAACAATCACTTAAATTTGAAATTTTTCCTTGTGAGGTTAAGTAAGAAGACTTTAATTATGTAAAGTATCTATCAACGTCTTATAAATACCAATTGAAAATCCTTTTGAAAACACACACAACTCCAAGTCCAACTTAAGCTCTTTGCTTCTTTTCTTAGCGTGGTTATTTGCGACCACTTATAGGGAGTTTCAAGAGTCATCCAACCCTGATGTGATCAGCATCAGTGTTGAACTATCCTTCCACCCCAATTTGTGTTCGGCTTCCCTTGATCACATGCAAATCAAGTTCCACCTCCCACTTCATTTTCAAGCATCAATTGAATCACTCATTTCCAATTTTCTATCTTTTAAATCATTCTAGTCATGATCATAACATCTCCAAGGGATAGGACTTCGTCTATCAGTTATTTCCATTCACTTAAATGTTGTTACCTAGGGAATCTCATTCTCACTAGGTTCTATGTCAGTTTCGTATTCTTTCATGAATCACTATGTAGTATATATATACATATATATTTTATCAAAATACAACACACCATTTCACATTTATACACTGTCGGGGCTTTTGTTCCCCCGGGAGTTTCTCTACTCCCCACACTTGTACTATCACACAACTGTTAACAAATACACACACTTATCACAATGGTATTCGCATCTTCTGTGCGCAATTACCACAATTAAACCATGAATGAATGTGTATGTTTACGTAACACACACACCAATCATCAAAACAATAATATAATTTTGTGCTATGCACAATATAAGTCACATACACTACGTACACTTGTACGGTAATATACACTAAGTGGTTATGCGCTCTACCCCCCTTAAAAGGGATTACGCCCACGTAATCAATCACTAAGCATTGGCTTAAATGTTCTGCCGTCGTGAAGTGTTTTAACTTCCACGCGGTCTATTACACAACGGATTCTGATTAGAGGATCTTAACCATGTTGGCGGTTTAGTTCCTAAACCAAGAATTCTCATTGGAGTTTGTTTAACTCTTTGTTGGTTTCGATTCTGGCCTGTAGGCTTCTAGGCGCTAATAATTAGCCATTCACTCATGTTCACCATGTACGTTCAATACTTGAATCACTAGCTCACTAGTTTCTGCTGCGAAACACTAATAACTGTAGAGCTTAATTGCTCCATTTGTTATTCTTACTGTATTGTACATCCCCAATTGTCACCTTCATCTTGGTAACAATGGTTTCTCAACTGACGCGTGGTATCTCTTACCGTTAGCGAATTCGGTGAGTTATACACTTTCTATCCACTTCCATAACAATTTACTGTGTATACAACTATGTATTACACAATGATTGACTTGTTCCCTTCCGACTTACTGTCGGTTGAGATTGAGCTACTACCTAGTGTGTAGTGCTCTCTCAGCTATTTACAACATTTGGGGTATATTCCATACCGATATTTGGCAGTTAGTGCTACTGTAGTCACTTACTGTTAATCATGCCTCCACATTTGGTCTTGTACAAGTACTTTTTTATTGGTGCGGCCTTGCATTTCCTATGCATCGGCCATTACAACATTATTCCTCCACCATTAACATGTTTCCAATTCCTAGCTATCCCACTCGATCATTACTGCGCAAGTGCAATACCAAAACACTCAGTCATACAGAGTGCAGAGGCGTAAACTCTTGACAGTAAATCCCTTATGCAATTCGCTATGGAATTCACACTGAGTTTCCTTATCATATAGTACCGACCATTGGCTTATTGCCCAGTCTGTGTATCATCACTTGCTTGCATGTCCATTGAGTTTAACTCATAACTGGTCTTATCCGCCACATCACTATTTAACAACACTTATACAATGGTCGCTTACTGCGCACCGTGCTTATTGTATAACACTAACTTATATGGTGTTTACTGTCACATTGACTTCCACACATATACTTACATCATTCGTATTATGGTTCATCACTCACTACTGTATGCTCCTTGAGCATTGATCATCCGAGTCACAAGCCGGCATTATTCAGCTCGGTGTTTCACTTTATACACACATGTTACTAAGTTAACTGCTCTCTTTCAATAACAATATGGTCAATCCTTAACATATTTCTTGGGCTTGATACACATAACTACCGCTCCTGCTCCTGCGTCCCAATATCGAGAGGTATCCCCACTCTTAATGCAGTGGTTCGTTTACCACTCTATTCACTTATACAACATAAACTTCTACAATCAATTGAATTTATATAACATATCTTACTTATGGCTTATGAGCCTTGTTTGCCTTGAGCTGGGCTCATTGTAGGCTGTTCACACATATATACTTCTCTGTACAACATTACATGGTTTGGATATTATATTGAGCTCCATGACAAGGTTGTTACATCACGTTTCCTTTTACGGGATGCCCCTTAGGATTGTCAGTCCGTCTCCTGACAACTTATGTCTAATCTGGGTGTTAGTTTCAACCCTCGTGTTTCCGTCACGTCATTTTCTGCAACAATTATTGATGCGAACACCCTTTAAGGAATGCTCCTGGGTGTTACTAAGTTATGCCTTTACATTTAGTTCACACTTATTGGTACATCTAATCAGCCACGCCTTTTGCGTTCTTAACTGGCTTATTATCTTCTTCTGTGAAGATCAACATTTCCTGGTAGTGTATGTACTCATTCTGGGAGTTTCATCCCGTTCATTGCACATTAATGTGTCCACATTAGGCATCTGTTTGCCATGCACAGGCTGGGTCTCTGTTCCAGCTATCATGTTTATCCCTGAGGATCCTTAAGACATGTGTGATGTCTTTATATAACAGTTAGTGCACTTCGCACCTCTTGACTCTTAAACATACCCTCGAAATGAATTCACTAATTCCTTTAGTCTCATTAACTTAACTGGGTTCCTTAGTTTCAACTATTCCTGGTAATCCCTAGTTCTTGTTTGATTTATACTGCTGACCGTAGAACGGAGTCGACTACTTCCCGTGTTTCGGACTCCTCTCGTATACATATGTGGGGTACCATACTGATACATTGCTACTTACCCAACTAACCCATAAGTAGGTCTGTCAGGCCTACAAGCTCCTATCGGAGTGCGGTCGTCCCACAATTCAGTTTGGTACACTCGTAGTGTCCGTCACACGCCTAGGTGAAGTATCTGTTGTCAACTCCCTTATATGTCCCTGACAATATTCATCCATGCTTCTCGAACTTAATCGAGGGAAAGTTTATCCATTGTTTATCCTTGTCAACTGTCCTTGGTTCTATTGGTTTTGGTTTAAAAGAAGGTTGGAAAGAAGTGTTGGTTTGAAAGAAAATTTGGTTTTGAAAGAAAAGGGTTTGAATAAATCTGGGTTTGAAAGAAAATTTTCATGGTTTCACAACATCTTCTGACCTTAACCAAGTCTAGCTTCTTGCTGACTGGTGTACTTCCAATTTCAGAGGTTAGGCTAACAGGCCCTTCCACTGTTATGACGATCACACTTAACCTTATGGTACTTTACCAAGTACTTGTAGTGGTTATAAATTTCCCGAACAGCCCTGTTATAGCAGCACTTGCTATGGCAAGTGCGCCATGCTAATTGGCTATCGGTTTAACACATACCGGTTGTGGTATTGTTTTTATCCGCACTGTCATCAGTGGCCTTGTTGGCCCTTACTGATCTTACAGTCTTGCTAATAACTCCTCTAGGTGACTTCTCACTGTCCTCATATGATAATCATTAACTAGGGTGTTTCCCATTCTGGGAGACCCCTTTGTCTTAGTATTGTATTCTCTTTGTAGCCCGTTCCACGTATTTGGGCACTACGTTGTAGTTCCCTTGTCGGTTGGTATACCGTTGGTGTATTATTTATCAACTGTGGTCCCGTAGACACTCATCTCGGGTTTCACTAATCCACTTCTTGCCTGTTGCACGGTCGGTGCGTTGCAAGCTGGTTACTCTCGACTGCTTTGCATGTCGACCCAGGTTGCTAGAAATTTCATTCTCTTTTATGTAGGATTGTCCATTCTTCACTGTTTAAATGCAGTTGACATTGTTCAGATGGAGACCGTCTCTGGGATTCCCAGTTTTTGGGATCAACCGTATGACAGGTTCTCCGTACTCACAGTGGTACTTAATAACAGCCAGATCGGGTATTCCCGAGTAAGAGAGGACTTCCATCTCTCTGGCGTTCTTTCCCAAGCTATAAAATAGGGGTTGTGGAGGGCGGGATGGATATTGTAGGTTTCCAGTACACACTGGTAATTCCTAACTAGCGTATCTCTCACGCTATCACTCAACCCTTAACCCAAGGTACTAAAATTCTAACTCGGTACTTCCTAAGCTCGGTAATTCAGTCATCAGAGCGATACTTCGCTCTGATACCACTTTTTGTAACACCCCATCCAACAATAACACACTTACAATAAACTGCAGCGGAAAACAACCTCATCACATTACTTGTCTCGTTGGTGTTACACGCCGTTAGCCACCCACGTGGCTAACAAGGCTAATACATACACATTGTACCGGTCTGATGGGCTAAATTCCCGAGCGACTACACCTTACTATCCCTTTCCATTAACACAACAACAACATACACCTTCCAACTATACCGAGTATTTATAACTAATGCCGATAACAATTTCGGTCTTACTACACCTACTGTATATATACAACATAAACGATTACCCATGTACAATGACTACCCCGTCCTACTCTCGAACGGCTTCCAGCCTCTTGTACCTGAAATAGGAAAAGAAGAGAAAGGGTGGCCCCCAAGGGGCTCAGCACCTTTGCTGGTATGGTAATCCCGCAGCCCACATGCTACCGGGCCACGCACAACTAATTGTCGTCTTAGCATGCGGTTGATTATTTTTAAATCATACATGCAACTGTAAACACACAACACATAATCATTTCGCCTCAACGGGCTCAACAAACGGATAATATATCCTTACTTAATAAGTCACTCATGGTATTCATTATCCCTAGAGTGTTCCTCCTCTAATGGAGCTACTTCCTTAATAGACGACACTTACCCTTAAATCAGGTTATCGTTAAACGCCTCTTATCACAAACTGGGAATCATATCCATGATCCACACACTCCACATTATACAACATATAACATACACTACATACAACACCTAACAACACTTTGCACGTTTCCACGTGCACAACATAATACCGCAATAGATATTGCATCACAACAATACATAACATAACGGGAATGGTTCTCTTAGGAACCGACCCAAACATAGTTAGTTCACTGGGAGAGCCTAGAGGATGCTGTCAAACTCATGCTAAGCTCGTTTACATAACTCGTTACCGTTCTGTTAGGCGAACGAATAACTTAACATAAAGATGGATCGGGTTTAGTGACCCGAACACAACATACATAATCCCCAACGACGTGAGTCAAGAGCCTTGGTTAAGCTCAGGGGTGATCGAAGACCAATGAAGGAAGACAATCAACAGAGAGGAAGCTGAAGAAACTGTATACAACTCCCAAACAACGCGCGACCGGAACAACCGGATTCCTCACCCCCCATAATATATAAATATTCACAGTTAAAGACTACGCTGTGGAACCTATCACATCATCACACAATACAGTATTACAACTGAGTTAATCACGCAAAGGAGGGTCATACACTTACAGCAACATCACACAACTAACTCACAAATAGCCGTGGTTAGAACGTTCCTTAGGTCGGAAACGTTATTACCGGATACCGTTCTCTTACGTTTACCTAATAGTGGTTAACTAGCCCTTCAAGCGCATTTGAGGTTACCGGTATCGGCACGTAAACATACAAAAACAATAACGACTGTAAACTCGTTTCATGATTTATCTTATAACGTGGCAAACACATAGAAAAACACATTGGCATACAAGCCGGTGTAATCCGGTAGGACACAGGTTGCAAGAAAACCATACCTGTCACCGGAGTCCACTTTACCACGTCCACTTATGTTCCTCGAGCAATTCTCGAACAATTGTTAACATCACATGTGTTTTTATTAACATCGGGGTTGCTTGATTATTTAATGTCTAATGCTTAACTTTCCCCGTTAACTTAGTTACATAACTTTACATTTTAACTTGTTTTACTTTTACATTTTGATACAACTTTTCACCCACTTAATTGCCATTAAAACTCACCTGACATGTCCTTAACAACTTTATAACATCATTACTAATCAATCCCCATCATTACATATCATTTTATAACCTTAAACATTTAAATTATCTTACTTAACTTAATCTCTTAAGTCCTTTTATAATTATTTTTCTAATCACCAATACTCTCTTAATGGCATACCACTAATACCACTTAACATTCTTAAAATTTATTTATTTTTTTTTTTTTTAAGGTCCGACCGACCCACCGACCGACCCACCCCCTGGGTAGGTCGGCTGCAGAGAACATCCAACTTCACAGTTTCAGCCCGACCGACCCAGACTGGGGTCGGTCCCCTGGGTAGGTCGGCTGCAGAAACTTCCCATACATTGTCAAACTTTCTCCAAATTTTTCCTCAAGCCTCCTAATGTGTTCTAACATCATTTGGCACATCAAACACACCTTTAACCATGTACTAAACTCTTTAAATCACACACCAAAACCATTTTATCATTCACAAATTTCTTACAAAATTCTTAGCACTTGGAATGCTTCCTCCTTAAGATTTCTAAGTGGTATTTCACCAATAATGACCACTATACCAAGGTGTTTCCTCTACACCTTAATATCATCTCTCAAACTTCTTTTCTTACTAACTAAATCTCCTTTTTCACATCTTACCTAAACATCACTTATTCCTTGGATATCAACATTACCTAAACCTTAAACAAACTTCTCCAAGACTTTAATACATTCACAAAAACACTCATTGAATTCCTAGAACTTCCAAGATAATACCTAAATCCTTTCATCACTCTTAATCACCTTAATACATGTTTTCTTCACTAGAAAAACACTTGTTCACCTTTAACACTTCCTAGTTCACCAAAACTTGTTTAAATCACTTAGAACTTCTTATACATTTTCCAAATTTGGCCACAGCTTCTCTTGTATATACTCACATCCAAACATTTAGGTTTTACCTTATTTCATTCAAGAACACCTAAAATCCATCAAACACATTTTATACACAAACTTCACACATTTAGCACTACATCACAATATAGTGCATAAGCTTAAATTGCTTGGCACTTAGGCCCTTAAATAACACGGCTCTTAGGCCCTTAAATTGCATAAACCTTAAACACTGAATTTCCCACATAAGTAATGCCTTTGACCTGTAAATACACCCAACAATACATATGCCCTTAATAAACTCCTTGAGAGCATTTCTCTAGGTCATTCACCATTGGCTCCTTAGGTATTTTCCATAAGAAACACAAGCTCATTTCTTCTAAGGCTTTTAAACCACATTAGGTTAACACATTTACCTCTTTTCTTTCAAGACTTCCCACTTGTTTTTCTTTGTTCTTCCTTGATAGAAAATCGGCAAGGGCTTTTTATCACTTGTCAATCTTCTAATCAATACACATATAAGGGTAATGAGCATTAAGTTTAATACTCCAACTCATAGTAAACCCTAGGTTTACATATGTGTCTTAAAACACCAAAATTTGATGATTACCTTTGGAATTCGGAAGAGAGCTTGGTTAAGTAGCAAGATAGGACTCCTCCTAGTCCTTTGAAGTTTGAATTAAGCTATGAAGAGAGCAAGAAAAAGCACCATTGTGAGGTGAATTTTCGGACACATACAAAAATGAGGAAACTTAGATTTTCTTTGGTTTTTGTTACCTTGAAACAAAGGAGAATGACAATATGAAAGAAGATGAGCTTTTCCCCCTTCAATGGAGATTCTTCATGGCACCAAAATGGAGTTCTTGAAGATTTGAAAAGATAGAAGTGAAGAGCTTGGTCTAACTAAGACAAATATGGTCTTAGAATTTGATTTGGAGCATTAATGAACATTTGGTGAGCAATGGAAGTTGGAGAAGAGAGGTGCTGCACCATGAACGGTTTTGGTTGGGAGAATGGAGGAATGACGGTGGGAACAAGAGGAAATGAAGAAAGGTGAGGAGAGAGGCAAAGTTTGAAGATATTTATGTTATAAAGCAAATAGTAACTTTACTTTATTTTCTTTTACTTTCCTTAGTTGGATGGCCAAGTATGGTGACTCACACCACTAAAACCGTGCCCCCTTACATATTAGAAGGGTATAATAGTCTTTGTTGACCAATTTAATTACTTATAACAACATATGTTACAAACTAGCTTATAAAAGTTACTATTCATAAAAACAAGGCACATAGAAGTGAAATTTTTGATTTCCCATTGATATAGACTTCCAAATGTGATACTATATAGTAAAAATGTTGATTAAAGAGTAATGATGGGCATTTAGCCACTCAAAACTCATTTACAAGACAATTTTCAGAAATGTGCTTTAAGACTCCTTAAAGCACATTTTTGTTTTAACTTGTTTTCAAGCTTGTTTTTCTTTGGTAATTGATTTAATATGTTCATTAACATATTTATAAGGTATAGATATGACCTTTAGGTCTTATACAAATTTATCCCAAGCTTAGAGCACATTTTTGCTCATATTGACTTTAAGGTATATTCTTGTGTTTTATTTGGTTTAACCGTCTACCAAAGTTTCCTAAGGACTTAATTAGCCTTATTAAATCATAATTGAATATTATTAAGTCTTGGTAGGCTCTTTGGGTCCTAACTAAATTCACTCCTAGCTTAGAGCACGTTTTTGCTCAAACTGTATCTTAGTGCTTTATTGCATTTACTATGGTTTAAATTGTTCACTGATGTCTCTAAGGCACTTTTAGCCTTTACATACCATAGTTTAATATTTAAACCACATATCAAGGTTTGGGGTATTTCAACATCGCTTTGCGTTCTTGGCTGGGTTTAATATCCTCTTCTGTGAAGAACGATATTCCCTGGTAGTCTAGGTGATCATTCCGTGATTTTCATCCCGTTCATTGCACATTAACGTGTCCATATCAGGCTTCTGACATCTGCTATGTCTTTACTTACTAGTCAGTGAACTTCGCACTTTTGACTCTTTAATATTTCCTTGAAATGAATTCCCTAATTCTTTTGGTCTCGTTAACTTAACTGAGTTCTTTTACTCTTACCATTCGTGGCAATTCAGTTGCTCTGGTTTGACCTTTACTGCTGACCGTTGTACAGAGTCGACTACTTCCCGTGTCCCTGACTCAACTAGTATACATATGTGGGGTACCCTATTGATACATTGCTACTTACCCGACTAACCCATAAGTAGGTCTGTCAGGCCCACAAGCTCCTATCGGAGTGCGGTCGTCCCACATTAAATTTTTGTACACTCGTAGTGTCCGTCACACGCCTAGGTGAAGTATTCTGTTGTCAACTCCTCCTATATCTTCTTGTGATACATGCATTTCGTGCTTCCTGAACTTAATCAAGGGAATTCCAACTACTGTGCTCTTGGGCACGTCCTACTTTCTTATTGTACGTAACATAGGTTCGGTCTTCTCCTTCGGGTTAATACCCTCGGGTTATCCAATTTCCGTCCGGTTGTTCAAAAGTGAACTGAGTGCAACTTATCTACTGTGTGGCGCTGAGGCCGGTGTAGGTCCTCTGGTTTGGTTTAAAGGAAGGTTATAAATAGGTATGGGTTTGAAAGAAAATTTGGTATTGAAAGAGAGTTTGAAATAAATCTAAGTTTGTAAGAAAAATTCTTATGGTACTACAACGTCTTCTTGCTTTAACCAAGTCTAGCTTCTCGCTGACTGATGTATTCCCAATTACAAGGTTAGGCTGTTAAGCCCTTCCAAGGTTATAACGATCTTATTCAACTTCATGGTACTTTACTAAGTACTTCGTAGTTGTTAAAAATTTTCCCGAACAGCCCCTGTTATAGCAGCACTTGCCATGGCAAGTGCGCCATGCTAACTGGCTATCGGTTCGACACACACCGGTTATGGTATTGTTTTTACCCGTACCGTAATTAGTGGCCTTGTTGGCCCTTACGTTAATCTTTACAGTCTTGACAATAAATCCTTTGGGCGACTTCTCATCAGAGGCCCTTATTCACTTAACCCTGCATTTCTCCTTGTTGCTCGTTTCCACGTGTTTGTTGTGGTTACCGAGTCTAGACCTTTCACTATATGGTAGTCTTATTTGAAACACGTTATATAACTATTTCTACAGCCGTCTAGGCTTGGAGTTATCCTCTTCTGACTAGTTCCTTAGTTAGTTGGTACACCGTTGGTATGTTACTTATCAATTGTAGTCCCGTAGACATGCGTCTCGGGTTTTATTACTTCACTCCCTTACTTTGTTGCACGGTTCGTGCGTGCCTCCTTGCTGGGCAAGCTGGTTGTTCTCGACTGCTAGGCATATCAACTCAGGTTGCCGGAAATTCCATTCTCTTATATGTAGGACTCTTCATTCTTCGCTATTAAATGCGGTAAACATTGGTCAGATGGAAACTGTCTCTGGGATTCCCACTTTTCGGAATCTACCGTATGATAAGTTCTCCGTACTTACAGGGATACTTAATAACAGCCAGATCGGGTATTCCCGAGTTAGAGAGGACTTTAATCTCTCTGGCGTTCTTTCCTGAGTTATAAAACAGGGTTTGTGGAGGGCGGGAAGGATATTGTAGGTATCCAGTACACACTGGTAATTCCTAACTAGTGTATCTCTCACGCTATCACTCAACCCTTAACCCAAAGTATTAAACTCCTAACTCGGTACTTCCTAAGCTCGGTATTTCCAATCATCAGACTCTGATTCCACTTTTTGTAACACCCCAACTACCACTTCATACTTAACAACATATTGCAGCAGAAAAACACAACTTAACAACTACTTAATTCCTTGGTGTTACACGCCGTTAACCACCCACGTGGCTAACATGGCTAATACATGTACATTGTATCAGTCTGATGGACCAGATTCCCGAGCATCTACACAATACAATCCCGTTCCACCCCCAAAAATCCATATACATTACATTCCAATTGTACCGAGTATTTATACACTGACACCGATAACAGTTTCGGTTTTACTACTCCTACAATTCATAAGCAATTTAAGTAACTACCCATGTGCAGACAGCTACCCCGTCCTACTCTCGAACGGCTTCCAGCTCCTTGTACCTCAAAAGGAAAAAGGGTGGCCCCCATAGGGCTCAGCACCTTTGCTGGTATGGTAATCGTGCAGCCCACATGCTACCGGGCCACGCACAACTAATTGTCGTCTAAGCATGCAGTTGATTATATTTAAATCATGCATGTAACTACAAACACATAACATACGTACATTTATCACACATCCAAACAATAGGAATCAAACGTGAAATACCCCAAACTTAAATATAGTGATTAAGATAATTCTAATCCTTATTTAAGATCCTAATAATGCGTAAGTAATATTGGTAAGGAAAAATAAATCCAAAAGAAATAAAGAAACGCTTAAAAAGTGAAAAACGCTAAGTAAGCGTTAAATAACCATAAGAGGTGCGAGACCTCGGTTAGAGTATTATATGGATCCCAAAGGTTTAATAAGACCTAAATAATATATGGGAACAACTCCCGAAGAAAATGGATCCAAATAATGTATTAAAACGCTAATAGAGCTTTAACGCACGTTTTTCGAGAAGACCCGAAAACGTGATTTTAAGTGGTCAAACGAACCCGTAAAAATTATAAGTCATTAAATAAATATTATTAAGCAGTTATGGAAGCTTAATGACCAATAAAAATAAAGAAACGAGAAAATTCTGGAAAACGGGCCCGGTTAGTGAACAATACCTAAACCGGGTAAAATAACGAGCGTTTTCTGTAAAAGACGAAAACGCTCCAACTAGTATACTGTATGGGGGCCGGTTTTTACTAGGTAAATAACTCCCTCACACACACTCACACAACTAGCAAATTAAATGAGAGGTCAAAAGCAAAAAGAGAAAAGTGGGTACATTACCTTTTCTCTCACCTCTCCCTTCCTCATTTCTTTATTCTCTCATCTCCCTCCTTCCCCTCCCAGCCAATTTCTCTCACCTTCTCCCCCTACATCTGCGATTTTGAGAGCTCCAACAACAACAATGGCAACTCCACCTTCTTCTCCATGCTCTATCTCCATTTGAGCTCCAATCACAAAAATAATTACATATTTGCAATCCCCTCATCATCCTCTACATTCCTCTCTTTTCAAAATTCGAAAAGGATGAATTTCATCTCCATGGGTTTTCCCCATTTGAAGAGAAAGGCACACCACTATGGAGCTTGGAGTCTCCTCTTTCCAACAAGGTAAAAATCTACATGAAAAACTCATGTTTTCACCATCTCCTTTCATAAACGATTTTACCTCCTTGTAACACTCCATTTTCTCTCTCTCTTTTGAGCATAATATCAACCTAGCAATGGTGGTGGATTCACCTTCTTGAACCAAGGGCTAAAACCCCTCCTAAAAGCTTCAAAAGGTAAACCCTAGAAATTTGTTAAAAACATCTCAATGAGTTAGTATAAATCTGAGGGTTAGTATATTAATTATACTTGTTTTGTATGCTTTGGGTGATGGGAATGGAGTTTGGCAACTCCATTCCCAATGTGGCCGATTTGGGCAAGGAAGAAAGGAAGAAGAGAATTGAAAAGGGAATGAAGGAATTATAAGCTCAAGGTAAGAGCTCTTTACTAATGTTAATTTAATGCATTAGACTATGGGAATGGGCAACTAACTAAAGAACCCAAAATCTTGTATTGGCATTGTAGTATTGGAAGTTGGGTATTTGTGAGGAGGATTGAGTATTTGAGAATTAGTATGTGGATAGTAGGCCTTGGAGCCAAATGATTGTGTATGAGTATTAGTATTGGTATTTGAAGAAGTATGGGTGAATGTATGTTGTATTGATTGCTGGTAGGACCCTTGTATGGGTGTGGCTAGAGTAGGAATGAATTGGATGAAGGAGTATGTTTGTGGAGAAGTTAGAATTGTAGGTAGACTATGGCGAAATTTTGGTAGGAATTGAGCATTAAGGAATGACTTGGTGAATGGGAGAACCAAGGTATGTATTGGGGCTAGTAGAGATGTTCAACGACCATGGATTGGTAATTGGAGAATGAGGATGAAGCATGTAAAAATCTGTAGCAAGAGGTATTGGATTTCATTGGAGGAATTAGCAAGAATGAGAGTACAAGGTTTAGTAAAATGAATGTTGGACTTGGGCATAGATGTTGTAATTGCTTGGAAATGTATTTGGGATGCTAGTAATGGTATTGGTAGTAGAAGTATTGGATGGGAGAATTGAGTTTTAAAATCCATAGCATAGGTGTAACAAAAACGGTTACATGTGTTGTAGAAGCAGTAAGAAAATTGTGTAAGTTGTTTGACGAATTTAGTAATGGACTTGGAGGATGAATAAAGGTATTTTAGAAAGCCTAATTAGTGCTAAAACATGTTAGGATGTATGTAGGAAAATTGGGGAAGGAATGGGTAAGAAAGGAATTGAAAAACAAAGCCTGTAGCAGTGTTCTGCTACCGTCCAACCCAGAGCCTGGATCGGACAGTGGGTCGGACAAGGCTTAAGCAACGAGAATAAAACTTTCTGGAATGGTCCGACCCAGGGCCGTGAGTTGGACATGGGTCGGACAGGCAAAAAAAACTGTTGTCGAAGTTCCTGACTCCGTCCGACCTAGAGGATGAGTCGGACATGGGTCGGACGCCACTTGGGCAACAGGATTGAACTTTCTGGAATGGTCCGACCCAGAGGAGTATGGGTCGGACGGAATAGTGCTGGGTTGGACGGGAAGAATTTCAGAGGACTAAAATCTACTGGAATGGTCCGACCCAGGGCTTGGGTCGGACGGTGGGTCGGACGACCCATAACTTACAAAAAAAAATGTTTATTATATGACTATAGTAATCATATGTATGTATATATATATGCCTATACACATGTAAGTATATATACGTAATAATGCACCAATAATGAAGGTAATGATGGTAAGAAAGTAAAGGCGTGGTGAAAAGTTTGAAGACTAAGGAAATGGTTTCAACCCCAAGTAAGAGAGTAACTAAAGTAGTAAGTCTACATTGAGAGTATCAAAGAAGGAGTAAGTTAGATCAATAATGGATCATTGATCATACTACTTCGTGTATGTATAGGAATCAAAAAGTTGATCCTCGAAGGAACCCGGTAGTATGTATACGACGGTGTATGGTATGATTTCTTCATGCCCTGTATCCTAACTTGGTTACCCCGATTTGTGTGCTTATGTGATCACCGATAAGATAAATGCACGAATCGACTTATATTGCACTTAACTGTGTTTGAACTATTTTGTTCTTGTTGTAACTTCTTGAACAATTAGTTTGTATAATTCATGAAATGAATGAATGGAAATGAGAAGTATGTGTAAGTAATGTGTACTTGTGTATTGTATGTATGTATGGAAGTGAAGTACTGACTTCTACTAATTCCTAACAACCCAACTCCTAACTTGAGTAATGAGTAAATTGGAATGAGTAGAAGTCCGATATAGTTTCGGCCACGCGTGAGGATAAGGAAACACAAGAGGTTGGATCCGAATCCTGGCTATAATCTCTTCCATGGACCAAATCCCTTGAATGGGTAGCATCCTGGATTAGTGGGCCACCCTAAAGCCCGGTGGTGGGATGTAGTAATCCCTGCCCGAAGGTCATACCGACTTAACTGGAAGTAAAGTATGTAAGAAGTAAGTATTGCATGTGTATTGGTCTTGACTATTGTAAGTCATTGACCTGGAGCAAAAAGTATTGAACACCCGTTTAACCCGGGTGTGTAATGATGCTAACTGGACCTTTGTATGTATTGGAGAATCGTATCTCTGTATTGCGTATTGAGTATGTAATGAGTATGTATTGTGTACGTGTATTCTGGAAGATGGTAAGTAAGCATTGGTTGACTTGTATTGTCTTCCAAGCATGTATTGTACTGTGCGTATGTATGTATACCTTGTGTAGTATTGCAGTATCGTGAATGAAAGCATGTAAGTATGTATGTATGTATGCATGTATTGCAAAATGAATTGCATGTATTCAACCAAATGGTCGGCGTACCCTCGCTAGTACGCGGGGTATGCGGTTATCATATTCAGCGTAAGCTGACCCCCTAGGGGGAACGTTTTTAGTGTGCAGGTACCCGAAGTAGACCTAGTCACAAAAGAGACCGATGGACATGCCTTGATTACTAGGAATGAAGTTAGATTGTAGTAAATGGTATAAGGCTTGTAGCCTTGCCTGTAGAAGTGTACCAAGGGTTACACTATTACGTAAGTTGCAAGTATGTAGTTGTGAGGAACGGGTAGTGGATGGACTCTTAATGAGTATGCATGGAATTGAAGAGGTATCGTATTTGTATTGGAACTCAGTAAAATCGGTATGTGTAGTGTATTATCTTGTACTGAAGTATGGAGTTTTGTATTGAATGGAGTATTGTATTGAATGGAGTATTGTAGTACTCAGTAAGTGATGGGAGTATGTATTGTATTTGAGTAGTACTCGGACATTCCAGTCCATCAGACCGATGCTGTATGTATTAGTAGCCTTGTTAGTCACGTGGGTGGCTAACGGCATTGTACCACCCGCCGTTGAGTATGAATATATCCGCTGCGTGAGTACGAATGTATAAGGAGATTGGACGGTAATGACGGCATTAGTGGTAGGGGTGTTACAAAAAGTGGTATCAGAGCTAAGTATCGCTCTGATGACTGGAAATACCGAGTTAGGAAATACCGAGTTAGGAATTAGAAGCTTAGGGCTAAGGGCTGAGTGTTAGCATTAGAGATATGCTAGTCAGGAACCACCGGTGAGTACCGGATACCTACAACACCAGTCCCGCCCGCCGCAAACCCCACTGTATAACTTGGGAAAGGACGCGAGAGAGAGGAAAAGCCTCTCATACTCGGGAAAAACCCGATCTGGCAGTTGTGAAGCAATCACACGGTAGACAAGAACTGACAAATAGTAGATACCAAGAAATGGAAGACTCGGAAGTGGATCCCGGTTGAACCATAATACCCGCACTTAATAGCGGTGGAATAAGCACTCCAACCACCAGGAGGCTACAACTTACAACAGCATGGGGCGACATGCTCAGCAGTCGCAGAACCTAACTAAACAACCAGCAGCAGGAAAAGAAGCACTAACCGTGCAACGAAATGGAAACAGGAGCAATAATGAAACCTGAGACACAAGTCTGCGGGACAACAGTAATAGCCAAGCAACACCACCAACGGTAAGCTAGCTGGCTAAGGACATAGTCGGGAGTGACTGACTCCAAAACTACAACGCCAAAAAGGTTACAAACCTAGCCAACATAGCTCAGACAGCTACAAGAATATTCACAAGATATAATCTGACGTAACTACAACCGTAGTGCCTAAACCAAATCAGGCTCAGTAACCACAACAAACGTGTGGGAACAAGCAACAAGGAACAACACAACCAGGTCAAAGGGGAAGCTCCAAGGATTGGAGAAGTACCCTGATCAATGACAGCCATGTCAAACTCACTGAGAAGTTACTCAGAAGAGTAATTAACCTAAGTAAATGACCAACAAGATCAAAGGAAGAGTAAGCAAGACTACCAATTATGAGTGGAAACCATACCGTGACCGGTATCGGGTTACCCAAAAACCACCAGTACCGCGCACTTGCCATAGCAAGTGCAGTGAGAATAGGAACATGCAGGGGAGCACTAACACACCACAAGTACATAGTAGTGTACTGTGGCCATAATGGAACAACTACAGGAATAAACACCCTAAAACTAGGGGAATGAAACCATGGAAAGGCCTGACAGCCTGACCACTACATTTAGAACACACCAGTCAGCGGGAAGCTGGACTTGGTCAAGTTTGCGTACATGGCTATGCCACGAAGAATTCCTTTTAAACACCGTACCATGATTTCAAACCAAATTCTTCTTTCAAAACCACAAACTCTATTTTAAACCTTGGATTCTAAAACCAAACCCACATGATTACGGTGAGTATCATACCATGATACAAGAGGAGTTGACGACAGAATACTTCACCTAGGCGTGTGACGAACACTACGAGTATACCCAATTACGGGATGTGGGACAACCGCACTCCGAAGGAGCTTGCGGGCCTGACATATAGTTGGGTAAGTGGTAACGTATCAACAAGGTACCCCACGTATGTATACATGTAGTGTGCGACACACGGGAAGTGGTCAACTCCGTTCTACGGACCGTGAGTAAGTTCAAACCAGAACAGCTGACACTTCAGACGATCAGGGAGGAAGAACTCAGCTAAGAAATAAGTATGGAAGAACTCAGAGAATCCATCTGAGGATAAGGAATGAGGACTAGGAAGCGCAAAGAGCGCAGACTAGTAGGTATAGACATTGGATATGTCTCAAGGACTTCAAACGATTATATGGCAGCTGGAAAGTATACCCAGCCTGAACACAGTAAGGCAAAAGCCGAACATGAACACAACGATGTTCAATAAGCGGGACGGAGTCCCCAAGAACAATTACAAGAACACCAGGGAGTATAACCCATCGTTGGAGAGAATGTTAAGCCTAGTCTAGAACACTAGGAGAAAGTATAAATAGTCTGCCGAAGAACGGGTGACGTTATAACCCAAAAAGGGAATAACTCAAATACAATACCACAAGGCGGTATAGTAGACACATCATGTCACAAACATTAGCCGGATGTAACGGCGTGATCTGACGGCACCCAGGAGCAATCCTTGAAGGGTGTCTGAGATAACGACAGTTGAACAAGCGTCTTTATAAGAGCACATGAGCTAGAACGAACATTCGGTTAGGACACCGAAGGGATTTCGCATGACGGGAAATACCCTGAATTACCCAAAGGCACTGATTAGCACCAGATTGCCTAAAAGGGTCTCCTATGAATGGAAGCGTGATGTCGCGACTTGCCATGGAGCCCAGTAATACCTCCAACCCTATGATGGTATACTAGGAGTGGGAACGTGTGTAAGCAGCTTGCAAAGAGCATAGCTTTCAGCAATAAGGCTTAAAAGCCATCAACCAACTATGTTATGTAGACCTTAGCGGTTGCATAACCCACACTACTTTATAACAAGACTCGCAGAGATATTGCTTCATACGACGAATAGATCGGCAACTGAACCACCTAATTTGAGGTCAACATCATAAGTGGCTTGGAGTAACGGCTACTCAGTGTCACTGTCACTAGAGCATCAGTCTATTATACAGTTGACAGAATTCTTAATTGCCCTTCATGCCTTCTGTAGCAATGGTAGCACAGAGGCAGAGGAATGATAATAACGCCAACAATGGCCTAGTCCACGCGTGGACACTACGAGAAACTTGAGGAAAGATACCTCTCATTAACAGAAAACCACCCATGCGGTGACGATGGGAACCCTTAGAAAGAGGCTTCCGTCTACCATAACAACAACACTTGTGCATATAGATATTGCCAAGAGAGACAACGAATAAAAAAATGAGATTTCCAAACCACTACGCCTACGAGAGGCTGTGGACTGTAGGAGCACATCGCTTAAGGGCATGGAAGCTCGAAGGAGTGAGTATACTCCTTATGCACCCAAACATGTGGTGAACCATTGTGTAAATGGCGGAGGTACATAAACAAAGACTAACATAGTAAACCTCGTCATGATACCTACGAGTGGAGACAACCCCTCAACAAGTACCTTCACTTGTTAGTGATAGAATACCCTCCAATTGGGGAACGGGACCAGAAAACCATTAAAGTTCTTGGGATGTCCCGGTAATGTACATGCAAAAGTAAAACTGCATAGCTAGAGCCTATAACCAATGCTCAGCACTGAGGAGACAGTAATTATCAGAAACAATTAATGTGAGTGCACATTGGGCACCACGAATGACCAACGCTCAAGAGAGCCGATGACCCGATGAATCACTTCATCCACAGTCAACCAAGACACTTGGTAAATTGCATTATCGATTATGAAATAATGTGAGGTAAGCCAACCCACACATGAAACCTGAATGGAAATGAAACATTCCCACATTTGGAATATAGTAACATTGTGTTACGCTACGGCAATCGTCATACATATGAACTAGGACCTCCTAGTGTATTTACACCATAAGGAAATGGTACAAAGAGTAAGAATACGGTGCGCAACAAGCGACCGCTATGAGGAAGTAGTAGACAATGACATGAAGAATAAGTATGGAAGACAGCCAGAAATATTCCTTCATATCACATAAGTGACTTACTGTCAAGCGTTCACGCCTCTGCACTCTATATGACTAAGTGTTTTGGTATTGCACTTGTACAACTAATGATCTAATGGGATGGCTGCGGATATGGAGAATGTAAACAGTAGTAAATCTTTCTTTTCACCACAAACATGGCATAAGCCAGTCAAGCATTCTTAGCAACAGATCGCACGAAGAGTGTAAAACGCACTATCAATCACAAGATGTGAATTCCATTGGAATAAAAAGGCGAAAGGAGATGTAAGAAGTCACTTGGACCGACGCATTGAGAATGCAAGGTCATACAAGCAAAGAACACTTGTACTGAACCAGAAAAACTGGTAGAATTTAGAAGCTAGTGACAATAGAGGAAGCACTACAACTAGGTAGTGACTTAACCTCGCCCGACAACAAGTCGGAGGAACTTAGTGAATAATCGTGGGAGTACGAATAGTATGTGTAATAGATTACCAGAGAGCTGGTTACAATCTAAAACTCATTGAGTTCAAACAGCAGTAAAAGAATACCACACTGTTAGTAAACCTTATTTCCACAATAGATGGATAAAAAGGTGATGTATAGCACATTATGGATAACATGAAGGGTGAGTAACCCAAGTTATCAGGGTCGCGCAGCAGAAGCTAGTGGGCCCTAGCTAGGGAATGTAATACACCTAGTAAGTATGAAAGAATGGCTATTAATGCCTTGAACCCTAATAGGCTAGAACTGAATTAATTTTGAGTTAAATAAACTTATATAGGAATCCTCGGTGCAAAGACTAAACCATTGGTATGGTTAAGACCCCTTTGACCAGAGCATATTGTATAGTATGTAGTAGTGAAGCTAAATGCTTTAGATTGCCCGAATCGAGTAAACCAATGTTTAATAGTAACATATAGTAGATTACGTGGGCGTCATCCCTTTTAAGGGGGGTAGAGCGAAAACAGCTTAATGTAAGTTTCATGAATAAAACACAGAAACTATAATGTGCATAGCACAAATGGGAATTGATTTAAGGAGTGGTACTTATATTAAATAAACATACGTATTCATTCATATTGTAACTGTGGTAACTAGGCACGAGAGATGCGAATACCATAGGATGAATACACCCACCTTGTAACCCCAGTGCGAAAGTAGTAGTAAAGAGGAGTAGAGCAACTCTTTGGGAAATGATAATCCCTGTAGTGTGTGCCTATCTGAAGTTAGACATGGCATTACGATGCATGAGTCGGTATAAAACCGATGTATAACCTAGAGGAAATTGAGTTCCCTAGGTGATTGTCTTGAGACAATTGAGAATGAGTAGTGGACGGAGCTCCACAAGTATTGTATTCTTAAAGAAGTAGTACGAATTGACTATGAGTAGTAGAGGACTGTAACCCACGAGTGGTGTATTCGTAAGTACGTTATTGGAAGAAGTAAATTGAGGACAGCTGAATTTCATGAGTACGGTATTCCCTAGTCCGAATAGTAGAGATAATAGAGGGTAATGGAAGAAAGTGGAGAAGGTTAATGAAATGAGCACTTAGGCATCGAATTATGAGGAGAGTATTTGGGAAGTAGATTGAGAATGGTTGATGGACTGGATTCCATCCTTTGGAGTTGTATGAAATTGTAATTATGACTAGGAAGGGTAAAAAGGTAGAGAAAATGAAATGATTGAATTATCTGTTGTTTGAAACGGATGTGGGAAGTCGAACTTGATCCTGATCAGATCAAGGGAAGCCGAACACAAATTGGGGTGGAAAGATAGTTCAACATGATGCTGATCACATCGGGTCGAATGATTCTTGAAGCTCCCCTCAAGTGGTCACAAGAATCGCATAGGGTAGTAGAAGCATAAATACAAACCGGAATTGGAGTTGTATGCTTTGGAAGATTTCTAAGTAGTAGTTGCGGAAGAATCTTCTTAGCCTGAAGATGAAGGATTTGCTAGAAGCGTATGCCTGAGAAGGTAGTAGAGTATCGTATTGTATTATTCCAAGGGCAGCGGGACATAGAGGAGTCCTGTGTCTAGATGACCTGAGTGCCTGCGGGATTGTAATGTGTATTGCATTGCTTTGGGGATAGCTTTGCACTGTATGTATGTATAAATTTTGTAATAAGGAACCGGATGGTTGGTAATAATGCGGATTGGAGTAATTATTGTACATTGGTAAGGTATGGAAAGTAGAAATCTTGAGTAAGATTGAGGAGTTGTAAGGAGGAAGAATGACGTCCGGCATAGACAAGTATGAATGAGCAAGCATTGCAACCCTATAACCTTGAGCAACTTTGAGGACAAAGTTCTTAAGGGGGGTAGATTGAAATACCCCAAACTTAAATATAGTGATTAAGATAATTCTAATCCTTATTTAAGAGCCTAATAATGGGTAAGTAATATTGGTAAGAAAAATAAATCCAAAGAAATAAAGAAACGCTTAAAAAGCGAAAAACGCTAAGTAAGCGTTAAATAACCATAAGAGGTGCGAGACCTCGGTTAGAGTATTATATGGATTCCAAAGGTTTAATAAGACCTAAATAATATATGGGAACAACTCCTGAAGAAAATGGATCCAAATAATGTATTAAAACGCTAATAGAGCTTTAACGCACGTTTTTTGAGAAGACCTGAAAACGTGATTTTAAGTGGTCAAACGAACCCGTAAAAATTATAAGTCATTAAATAAATATTATTAAGCAGTTATGGAAACTTAATGACCAATAAAAATAAAGAAACGAGAAAATTCCGGAAAACGGGCCCGGTTATGAACAGTACCTAAACCGGGTAAAATAACGAGCGTTTTCTGAAAAGACGAAAAACGCTCCAACTAGTATACTGTATGGGGGCCGGTTTTTACTAGGTAAATAACTCCCTCACACACACTCACACAACTAGCAAATTAAATGAGAGGTCAAAAGCAAAAAGAGAAAAGTGGGTACATTACCTTTTCTCTCACCTCTCCCTTCCTCATTTCTTTATTCTCTCACCTCCCTCCTTCCCTCCCAGCCGATTTCTCTCACCTTCCCCCTACATCTGCGATTTTGAGAGCTCCAACAACAACAATGGCAACTCCACCTTCTTCTCCATGCTCTATCTCCATTTGAGCTCCAATCACAAAAATAATTACATATTTGTAATCCCTCATCATCTCTACATTCCTCTCTTTTCAAAATTCGAAAAGGATTAATTCATCTCCATGGGTTTTCCCCATTTGAAGAGAAAAGCACACCACTATGGAGCTTGGAGTCTCCTCTTTCCAACAAGGTAAAAATCTACATGAAAAACTCATGTTTTCACCATCTCCTTTCATAACCGATTTTACCTCCTTGTAACACTCCATTTTCTCTCTCTTTTGAGCATAATATCAACCTAGCAATGGTGGTGGATTCACCTTCTTGAACCAAGGGCTAAAACCCCTCCTAAAAGCTTCAAAAGGTAAACCCTAGAAATTTGTTTAAAACATCTCAATGAGTTAGTATAAATCTGAGGGTTAGTATATTAATTATACTTGTTTTGTATGCTTTGGGTGATGGGAATGGAGTTTGGCAACTCCATTCCCAATGTGGCCGATTTGGGCAAGGAAGAAAGGAAGAAGAGAGAATTGAAAAGGGAATGAAGGAATTATAAGCTCAAGGTAAGAGCTCTTTACTAATGTTAATTTAATGCATTAGACTATGGGAATGGGCAACTAACTAAAGAACCCAAAATCTTGTATTGGCATTGTAGTATTGGAAGTTGGGTATTTGTGAGGAGGATTGAGTATTTGAGAATTAGTATGTGGATAGTAGGCCTTGGAGCCAAATGATTGTGTATGAGTATTAGTATTGGTATTTGAAGAAGTATGGGTGAATGTATGTTGTATTGATTGCTGGTAGGACCCTTGTATGGGGTGTGGCTAGAGTAGGAATGAATTGGATGAAGGAGTATGTTTGTGGAGAAGTTAGAATTGTAGGTAGACTATGGCGAAATTTTGGTAGGAATTGAGCATTAAGGAATGACTTGGTGAATGGGAGAACCAAGGTATGTATTGGGGCTAGTAGAGATGTTCAATGACCATGGATTGGTAATTGGAGAATGAGGATGAAGCATGTAAAAATGTAGCAAGAGGTATTGGATTTCATTGGAGGAATTAGCAAGAATGAGAGTACAAGGTTTAGTAAAATGAATGTTGGACTTGGGCATAGATGTTGTAATTGCTTGGAAATGTATTTGGGATGCTAGTAATGGTTTTGGTAGTAGAAGTATTGGATGGGAGAATTGAGTTTTAAAATCCGTAGCATAGGTGTAACAAAAACTGTTACATGTGTTGTAGAAGCAGTAAGAAAATTGTGTAAGTTGTTTGACGAATTTAGTAATGGACTTGGAGGATGAATTAAGGTATTTTAGAAAGCCTAATTAGTGCTAAAACGTTAGGATGTATGTAGGAAAATTGGGGAAGGAATGGGTAAGAAAGGAATTGAAAACAAAGCCTGTAGCAGTGTTCTGCTACCGTCCGACCAGAGCCTGGATCGGACAGTGGGTCGGACAAGGCTTAAGCAACGAGAATAAAACTTTCTGGAATGGTCCGACCCAGGGCCGTGAGTCGGACATGGGTCGGACAGGCAAAAAAAAACTGTTGTCGAAGTTCCTGACTCCGTCCGACCCAGAGGATGAGTCGGACGTGGGTCGGACGCCACTTGGGCAACATGATTGAACATTCTGGAATGGTCTGACCCAGAGGAGTATGGGTCGGACGGAATAGTGCTGGGTCGGACGGGAAGAATTTCAGAGGACGAAAATCTACTGGAATGGTCCGACCCATGGCTTGGGTCGGACGGTGGGTCGGACGACCCATAACTTACAAAAAAAATGTTTTATTATATGACTATAGTAATCATATGTATGTATTATATATATGCCTATACACATGTAAGCATATACGTAATAATGCACCAATAATGAAGGTAATGATGGTAAGAAAGTAAAGGCGTGAGTAAGGAAACAAGTTTAAGAAGTAATAAGGAAAAATGGTTTCATAACCAAGTAAGAGAGTAATAAAGTAGTAAGTATACATTGAGAGTATCAAAGAATGAGTAAGTTAGATCAATAATGGATCATTGATCATACTACTTCATGTATGTATAGGAATCAAAAAGTTGATCCTCGAAGGAACCCGGTAGTACGTATACGACGGTGTATGGTATGATTTCTTCATGCCCTGTATCCTAACTTGGTTACCCCGATTTGTGTGCTTATGTGATCACCGATAAGATAAATGCACGAATCGGACTTATATTGCACTTAACTGTGTTTGAACTATTTTGTTCTTGTTGTACTTCTTGAACAATTAGTTTGTATAATTCATGAAATGAATGAATGGAAATGAGAAGTATGTGTAAGTATTGTGTACTTGTGTATTGTATGTATGTATGGAAGTGAAGTACTGACTTCTACTAATTCTAACAACCCAACTCCTAACTTGAGTAATGAGTAAATTGGAATGAGTAGAAGTCCGATATAGTTTCGGCCACACGTGAGGATAAGGAAACACAAGAGGTTGGATCTGAATCCTGGCTATAATCTCTTCCATGGACCAAATCCCTTGAATGGGTAGCATCCTGGATTAGTGGGCCACCCTAAAGCCCGGTGGTGGGATGTAGTAATCCCTGCCCGGAGGTCATACCGACTTAACTGGAAGTAAAGTATGTAAGAAGTAAGTATTGCATGTGTATTGGTCTGACTATTGTAAGTCATTGACCTGGAGCAAAAAGTATTGAACACCCGATTAACCCGGGTGTGTAATGAAGCTAACTGGACCTTTGTATGTATTGGAGAATCGTATCTCCGTATTGCGTATTGAGTATGTAATGAGTATGTATTGTGTACGTGTATTCTGGAAGATGGTAAGTAAGCATTGGTTGACTTGTATTGTCTTCCAAGCATGTATTGTACTGTGCGTATGTATGTATACCTTGTGTAGTATTGCAGTATCGTGAATGAAAGCATGTAAGTATGTATGTATGTATGCATGTATTGCAAAATGAATTGCATGTATTCGACCAAATGGTCGGCGTACCCTCGCTAGTACGCGGGGTATGCGGTTATCATATTCAGCGTAGCTGACCCCTAGGGGGAACGTTTTAGTGTGCAGGTACCCGAAGCAGACCTAGTCACAAAAGAGACCGGTGGACATGCCTAGATTACTAGGAATGAAGTTAGATTGTAGTAAATGGTATAAGGCTTGTAGCCTTGCCTGTAGAAGTGTACCAAGGGGTACACTATTACGTAAGTTGCAAGTATATAGTTGTGAGGAACGGGTAGTGGATGGACTCTTAATGAGTATGCATGGAATTGAAGAGGTATCGTATTTGTATTGGAACTCAGTAAACTCGGTATGTGTAGTGTATTATCTTGTACTGAAATATGGAGTTTTGTATTGAATGGAGTATTGTAGTACTCAGTAAGTGATGGGAGTATGTATTGTGTTTGAGTAGTACTCGGACATTCCGGTCCATCACACCGATGCTGTATGTATTAGTAGCCTTGTTAGTCACGTGGGTGGCTAACGGCATTGTACCACCCGCCGTTGAGTATGAATGTATCCGCTGCGTGAGTACGAATGTATAAGAAGATTGGACGGTAATGACGGTATTAGCGGTAGGGGTGTTACAAAACGAGTCAATCAACACATCAACACTTGTTAGATCACTTATCGTGTTCTTTAACCCTAGAGGGTTTCTACTGTAATGGAGCTATTTCCTTATTAGACGACACTTACCCATTAAATCGGGTTATACTTATAATCCTCTTATTACACGTAGGGGTTGATACCCGTGATCAACATACTCACCATAACAACACACATCACATATTAACATACATACAACATAACCCGGGGAGAGTAACTTGAGGACTCGAACCGGAAGGAGAGTTAGTCATCTCACTGGAGCCTAGAGAACCTTTATATTCCCATGCTAAGCTTGTTAAACATTAACTTATTGTTCTTCGTAGAGAACGTATATTTACTTAAGATGTGTCGGATACAACATAGTCCCGAACACACCGTACACACTTACTTATGTAGATATTTCGGTCTTAATATAGAACCGTTCACATTATACACATGTTCCCCTAGTCCGACATGAGTCAGATAAATAGCCTTGGTTAAGCTTGAGGGTGATTGAAGACCAAGAAGGAAATCAACCATAACATAACAGAGAGAGAGTTAATTCAAATAGAGATACCAACTCCCAAACAACACGCGCGACCGGAACGACCGAATTCCTCACCCCCCATAAATATATTCATATAGTTAAGAGTTTCACTATGGAACCTATCACATCCATACACCATATGGTGTTACCACTGGGTTAAACACACAAGGGAGGTAAACATACTTACACACAACAACAACACACAACTAACACACGCATAGCCGTGGTTAGAACGTTGCCATGGGTTGGGTCGTTAAATCTGAAAACCGATCTCTTATGCGATCCTAAGGCCGGTTAGCTAAGGTTTAACACATGCTTGAGGTTAAACGGTATCAGAGACTAAATACGCCACATAAATGAATTACTGTAAACTCATTTCATGCTTATTCTTGCAAGGTGGCAAACACAGAGAAAAACAGGTTGGCACACAAGCCGGTGTAATCCGGTAGGACACAGGTTGCAAGAAAACCATACCTTGGTCCCTGTTGCGTTTGTTTTCCTCTGAATGCAACTCCTATACATAATTAGTAACGTCGGTTAATTACCCCACTTTCCCCGTAAACTAGTTAAATAACTTCACATTATTAACTTGTTTTACTTTCAGATTTTACTATAACTTTCCACTCTCTTAATTGTTATCATAACTCACGAAACATGTTTTCCCATTAGAACTTACACTTGTACATCCCCCTTATACCCACTAGGGTTTACTACATAAGCCACATTTCTTTTCTGTTTTTTTTTTACAAGTATGGGCCAACCGACCCAACCCCCTGGGTCGGCCCATTCCAGTAACGTTCGGGCTCACTGATTTTTGCCCGACCGACCAAAGCCTACTCCGACCGACCCAAAGCCCTCTGGGTCGGTCCGTTCTAGAAACGTTTCGATTCAGTGTTTTTAGTCCGACCGACCCACCCCCCTGGGTCGGTCGATTCCTGAAACATTTCCGTTGTCTTATTACAGTCCGACCGACCCAGCTAGGGTCGGTCCCCTGGGTCGGTCGACTGCAGAACTTCTCCAAAACTTGTCAAATTTTCTCCAAACTTTTCCTCAAGCCTCCTAATGTGTTCTAACATCATTTGGAACACTAAAACCTTCATACATCATCCTCCAAACTCATTTCCTAGCCCATTAAAAAATTCCTTAAACACTTACTCATTTTCTTACAACTCCTTTACACTTAGCACATTTTTCCTTACACATTTAAGTTGTGTTTTTGTCTAAGGCTTCAACTAACCAAAGCATTGTTTCTCCACCACTACAACTACACCTAAAAGCAACATTTCACAACAACATCTCCCTTACACAATCTCCATGAGATTTTTCCACAAGTTTACACCTAATCTTTACAAGCATTATACCTCTTTTATTACCAGATTTTGCACAAGTCTTAACACTTCACATAACATAACTTTGGTGTGTCAAAAACACCCATTTGAACACTAAATCCTTCAAGACAACTCCTAAATCATTTTAACACTCAAGAACACTCTAGTTCACTTTCTTTCATCAATTTAATCCTTAACCATTCCTAGAACAACCTAGGCCACAATACTTCACCAAAGCACTAAAAACTCCTTGTTTACTCACCAAATTTTGACATAGCTTCCCTAACACTTTCTTATCTGCAAACACCTAGGTTTTCACCTTTAGACAACCAAGAACACTCAATTACTTAATACACAAACACAAGGTTTTCCATCCTTTAACCATCAAACACATTCATCTTCACAAAGAAGGTTCTTTACACACAACTAAACCTTTAAACTACACTACATCACAATATAGTGCATAAACAAAAATTGCTTCGCACTTAGGCCCTTAAATGACATGGTTCTTAGGCCCTTAAATTTCATTAATCTTAAACACTGAATTTCCCACTTATAAAATGCCTTTAACCTGCAAATACACAAAACATCACATATTCCCTTAATAACCTCCTTGTAGTATTCACTAATTTTCCCATTGGCTCCTTAGGTTATTCATTAAGAATTTTAAAGCTCAATTTCCTAAGGCACAAAAACTACATTAAGAGAGGTCATTTACTTTTTCTCTTCAAGTTTTTCTCACTTGTTTTCTCTTGTTCTTTCTTGATTGAAAATTGGCAAAGAGCTTTTATCACTTGTAAATCTTCTAACCAATACACATATAGGGGTAATGAGCATTAAGCTTTATATTTAAACTCATACATATAAACCCTAAATTTACATAAGTGTTTTAAACACTCAAATGGAAGTTTACCTTGGAAGTTGAAAGAGAGCTTGATTAAGAAGCAAGGTAGGACTCCTCCTAGTCCTTTGAAGATCTATTCAAGCTACTAAAAGAACAAGGCAAGGCACCATTAAGAGGTGATTTTTCGGCCATATACAAAATAAAAGGAAACATGGATTTTCTTTGATTTTCCTTACCTTGAAGCAAAGGAGAACAACAAGGTGTGAAGAGATAAGTTTTTCCTCCTTCAATGGAGATTCTCCATGGCTCCGAATTGAAGTTCTTGAAGATTTGAAAAGAGGGAAATGAAGAGCTTACTCTAACTAAGACAAAAGTAGT